>BPTQ01000009.1:218767997-218975824 GCA_019973895.1 Chrysanthemum seticuspe | reverse complement strand
TGTAAAAACTCAACAGGTAAGTATATGAAGGCAGATTCTAGCTAATTTGACTTTTACTCAAAAGAAATGCAAACTTATGACTAAATTGGCTCAAAGGACTTATATAAGGACTGAGTATACAAATTTCAAACACCAACAAGGGATCAAGATCAGCTCTACATACTGATCCAAACACCCTTATATGCAACTGCTATGGACTAAAACTGAGATTAGATCTTAACTAGTTAACATTGATGATCAAACTGAGCTTAGGTAACTTTAATACAACTATGTAAACAAATTAAAACCAATAAAGACCACAAGAACAGATACAAGCAAAATATGCAAATTAGACTTGAAAATGAAAATTAGACAATCAATACTCACAAGAGGTCCAGCTGTATGCAGGCTAAACTAAACCCCAAACATACACTAAATGGAACTATTCCATCCCAAATCAAAGGTCTGCAACACCATTAACCACTTCCATTGCAATTTGAGCTCTCTGTTGACTTTTGTTGACCATGGAACAAAATTGCTTAAAACTGGTTAGCATGCTTACCAAAGGCTATGATAAGCTTAAATGAGCTTATTTGATTTTAACATGAGCTTACTAGAGGTTTGGACATAAACTTTGAGACTGAAAATTTCCACAGTTAACAACAAACTTGGAATTTATATAAAAACTAGGATTGGAACTTCAAAAACACCTTACAATGAAGATTTAACTCAAATGAGATACAAAGAAACTAGAATTACAATATTTCTAATTAAACTAAGACATTTGTAAAAAAAACGACATAAAGAAAATGCTTAAAACTAACTACTCCTTCTCTCTACTCCTCTTTCTTCTTTTTATACTTCAATCCACTCCCCACTTGTTTCTGAGCTATTCCCACCTCTATTTGAGGCCCTTGGATCATTTGAAGCAATCTTGGCCATTTATCATTTTTTGGCGGGAAATGGATATAACAGCTGGTGGGTGTTGAGTAAAGGGGGTGAAGGGATCAATTAATGATTCTTGTTTTGTGTTAATGTGGAGGGGACAAGGAGGATGATATGTTAAAGTGGAGGTGAGGGGGGTTGAGTGATTTCAGGTGGGCAGTTGGGAGGAAGGATGAAAAAGGCGCCAATGGTGTCTGTTTGACTATTTGGGTTGACCGGGGTATTAGTTATAGGCAGGGTCAAAAAGCAAAGGGTCCAAAAGGTTATGGTTGGGGTTCAAAGTAGTGTGACAAGGGTCCATAGGTTTAAAGGGTATTAAGTAACAAGGGTTTGTTTTGTAAATTCTGAAAACCAAGGGACCAGTTATGCCAATTCATCAAAGATGTTTCAGGGGCTGAAATTGACAAGTTCCAAAAGTATAAGGACCAAACTTGACAATTTCCAATTTCCAAGGACCATTTTTGACATTTTTCAAACTTGAGGGACCAAAGTTGTAATTTTGCAAATTTTAAACTTTGAAGGGTTTGTTTTAACAACTTTTGAATCCCATGGACCTTAAATGACATTTTTCTTTATTTTGATTTACCAGGGACTGTTTTTGACAACTTTTGAAACTTGGGGGACTAAAACTGCCAATTTTGCAAATTTGATACGTTTTTCATCTGATTTTGATCTTTTTGCATTTAAAACACATAAAACACTGATTTGTGATATTTTCATCATTTTGATGCATTTTTGAGTGTTTTCAGATGATTTTGCAGTTTAGATTGTATAAAAATGATGAGTATTTAGACACTCATCAGTGATTGTCAATAAGATGTCCGGGAGGGAGGGTGGGAAACGGTTCTTCAATCAACAGATTTTCTAGAAAAAGGATGTCCCCCTCCGAATCAAAGTAAGTATTATCAATTCCTGTTGGAATTGACTCATCACTAAGAAAGGCATCGACTTCATTCCAAAAGTTGTCGTCTTCCTCATCAGGAGTGAGAGAAGGGATGGAAGAGTCGGGAATAAGACTAGAGGATGATGGGTCATTTTTGAGCAATTCTTCAATGGGAAGAATGTCTCCCTTTGGATCACAAACATCATCATCCAATTCAGATGAAACTGAAGAGAGTTTGGTTTCATCCACAGAGTTAACAAACTCGATACGATAAACTGATTCCGGAGGTGGGACAAGTGGTGTGCTCTTAGAGCTAGCAATTTCCACCACTTCCGATGAAGTCTCCGATTCTAGATCATCATCATCGAGAACACTCTTGACTTCCCTAGTACAACTCTCAAACCATTTGTTTGAACCAGGGTTGATTTTTAAAGCTTTTAACTCCGCACGTTTTTGGTGACTCCTCTTAACCGTGAAATTTGAGAGTGTTGCATTGAATCTTTCAGATTTTTGATCAATTGTGGCAACACTCTGTTTGGATAGAGGCTTGGAGTTTTGGTTGATATTCAATGTGAGCTCTTCGTTGTCAACCCGTATGGTCAACTCTTCAGCAAACACATCAATCAGAGCACGACTCGTTCTCAAGAAAGCTCTCCCTAAGATGAGGGGAACTCTAGGATTTGCATCAAAGTCTACTACAACAAAGTCAGTAGGAAAGTGAAACTCTCCTACTTTCATCACGACATCCTCGGCTATCCCAAGTGGACGAGTTATGGTACGGTCCGCTAGCTCGAGTGTCATACAAGTGGGTGAAAGTTTAGGAAGAGATAGTTTCTTCCATACTGAGAGTGGCATGAGGTTAATGCTTGCGCCAAGATCGGCCAAGGCGGAGCATTGAACCATCCCCAAGAAATCACACGGGATTAAAAATCTGCCAGGGTCTTCAAGCTTTTCGGGAAGCTTCTTGAGAAGGACCGCTGAGCATTGCTCATTGAGAGGAGTTTTAGCCATCTCAGATAGCTTATCTTTGTTGGTCAGTAAGCCTTTAAGCGTGGATGCAAATTTAGGCATTAGAACGAGAGCATCAACGAAGCTTATATCAAAGTGTAGCTCATTGAAGATTTGGAAGAATTTTTCCATTTGCTCTTTGTTTTTGTCTTTGAGCTTCTCATCATTCATTCTTGATGGGTAAGGAAGCTGACTAGACTTTTGAGCCGGGATGGAAGTGTTTGTTGGCTCAGAATTTGTCTTCGGAACTTCGGGTTCCGGACTTAAAGCTTGGACTACCGAAGGTGGGACGTGTGCGGTACTTCGTGGGCTTGAAAAATGCACCTTGTCCGTTGTATCCTTGGTAACTTGACTCATTGCTACAGGAGGAGGAGGCATTGGAGTCGAAGGTCCATTATGCGTCTTACCACTACGAGTGGTGACGGCTTTCAACTCGGCATTGGGATTAGGAATCGTATTGCTTGGGAGTCCTCCAGAAGATGATGAAGCTTTGTTCATATTCATGTTCATGAAACTGCTCATCATATTCTTTAACTCATTTGTCTGCCGAGACATTGTCGTATCAATTTCCTTTTTTAGCTCAACTCTCATGTTATTGATCTGAGTCTGCATTGAACGTATGCTTGACTCAGTAATTTTCATGAAGTCATTTGGCATGGGAGCTTGAGAAGGTTGTTGATAACTTTGATGATTTGGAGCTTGATATGGTTGGTTGAAATTGTTCCGGTTTTGATTGAAATTTTGAGAGTTATTAAAGTTTTGTCCTTGATTCGGAACAAAGCGATTTTGATTGCCATGGTTTTGCACAGGAGGAAAACCAGGTGGTGTCATACCGCTAGGTGCACGGTAGTGAGGATCATCTTGTGGTCGGTATTGATTGTGGTTTACCGAAGCTACGGGAGCTTGGTAAAAAGAAGCATCGGTTGCTTGACAATCATAATACGCGTGTGGACCACTAAAAGTTTCACACACCTTGTTTACGGCTTTGATTGGTTCCGGCTTATGAATTTCGCTTTTGATTTCCTTTACATCTTTCATCATACAACGGATGACGTCCGTTAGAGCGGCTATCGGAGCTGCTAACTCAGAAGAGTTATTGGATGAAGAAGCAGGAGTGTTTGGAGTATTGACTTTGTTGCGAGAAATAGGAACTTTTGATTTTTGCTCGCAAATCTCAATCACATCTTTAGGTTTACGATTCAAGATATTGCCGCCTGCGGCTGCGTTCAAAGAATCTTGATCGTTACCGTTCAACCCATTGTAAAAGATATTGACTTGTTGAAGCTCCGTGAATTCATGATAGGGGCATTTCCTGAGGAGATCTTTGAATCTCTCCCATGCCTCTCCAAAGTTTTCATCGAAATTTTGACGAAATCCAGAAATTTCATTTTTAAGATTAGTCGTCTTTGATGGAGGAAAGAAATAATTGACAAACTTTTGAACAAGATCCTCCCAAGTTTCGATGGATCGAGGGGGTTCTTTTTCCAGCCAAATTCGGGCTGTCCCCTCAAGTGAGAATGGAAATAGCATCAACTTGATGACTTTTTGTGGCACATCCTTGAAATTGATAGTTGAGGTTAACTTGTTAAACCAACGTATGTGTGCATACGGGTCTTCTCGGTCAAACCCGTGGAATTGATTTGTAGACACAAGTTGGATCAAATGTGTCTTCAATTCAAAGTGATCAGAATTGATTGCTGGTAGAATGATGGCATCTCCATAACCCTCGGTGGGTGCCTGGAGCATTTCCGCCATAGTTCGTTCGTCTGCCATATTGTTGCTCGAAATAGTACGAATCTCGGGTTCGACTATTTGGGCAGCACGTCTACGAGAACGTCTTCTAGGAATTTCTGCTAGATCACGCAAAGGACTCAATGATCTAGAAGAACAAGTGCGCATGCACTAGAGTTAATTCTGGGAGACCTCAGAGTTAAGGAAGGGAATTATGAAAGTGAATTATGAAAATGGGGTAAGAAGAATCTTTTTGAGTTTTCTGGTTCTGAAACGTAGATATAACAACAAATCCAACAAAATCGAGGCAAAACAACAGTGAACTTAAACCAATAATCACAAGATGAATGGCTTCTTTGAAAAAGGTACACCACTCACAAGGACACAAAGGCAAGTTTTAAATCTTTGGTTCGGGAACTTATTATGGTCGTACCCCCAGTTAGGTAGTACACTGCCTTGGTTTGCGGTGGTAATTTTTTATGTTGTTATTATTAAACAAAGAAAACGACAAATCTTTTTGTATTTTTATCTTTGATATATATATAGAAATAAAAGGAAAATATTTTTGTGTTTTATACGTTTTTGGATGTTTTTGGGTTTTTGGATTTTTTATAAGAGAATATATATATAGATATAGATAGATGGTATGAACAAAGAGTGAATATTCAAATTACTAATCTGCTAAACGGAAGATAATCAGCACAACTCCCCGGCAGCGGCGCCAAAAATTTGATTCGCTCCCAGACAGTCAAGTTTTCTCACACAAGCTAGCCACTTGTGAATGGCTAACCGTAAGAAACTTAAAACAGTATGGAAACAAATGCAATGAAGATCAGGAGAGTATAGTGTTTCCCCGGGTCGTTATGTCCCAGCGAGCTATGCGATGAATCACCAAACGGATAGTGATCGAGAGAATTTGAATGGGAAAGAGTTGTGATTATTATAACTAAAGAAAAAGTAAATAAATTACAGAAGCTTAAATGCAAATTAAAGAAAATTAAAAAGATAAAATATATTAAATAAACGCTATCACTATTTGCAAAATGATGTTTTTAATTTTTCTGTTTTAAAACTTAAATTAAAAAACTACGTGACGTACAGAAGAAAATGTAAAACTGAAACAATATTAATCCTAAAAATATGAAAATGACATTTTTACAAACCTAATGATAAAAGAAAATTTTTAGAAAAATAAAATTATTTTTAAAACTATTTATCTAATTATTATTAATTAAAAACTATTTTTAACTATTTAATAATAGCCTAAAATACAAGAAAATATGAAATAAAGATAGAAAAATGAAATTATGACTTGGAAAAATTTAAAATAACTAAATAGAATTTTCAAAACTATTTTTATATTTTTCTGATTATTTTTCTATTTTCTATGAATTAAAAACTATTTAAAACTACTTAAAAATACAAATTTAACTAAGAAAAATCTGGAAAAATATTTTTTTGACTTTTTATATTTATCTTAACCTAGGAAAAATGAAAAATTATTTTTTTGAAACTTTTCTGAATTAACTGTATTAAATGCTAATTAAAAAGGCCTAAAAACTGATTTAAATAAAGAAAAATAGCAAACTGACTTAGAAAAATCTGAAAAATTCAAGAAAAGTCTAAAATAATATGAAGAATCTAGGAAAAATATAAAAACAGGGGGTTGTGCACAAGAAAATGCAACTGCAATGCAAAGTGCTTATGGATAAGCCCTTAGAATAAGCAATAAGCTACAAATAAGCACCAAACTTGCACAGAAGCTATTATAAGCTAAAAGTACTCAAAATGAACTAAAAACAACTACTCTAAACCACTGAATTGCAAACTACAAAGATTTGGTTATTAGAACTCAAGTGCCAAAATCAGTTTTTACCACTACTTTGGAGATTGCAAATAAGCTACTCAATAAGCTAAAATTGAAAAACAGAAGTGGGAACCTCAAGAAGACCTGGCTAGCTATGTCTAAACCAAAGATGAGCCCTGGATGAGCTCTGATCAGCTTGGTGCAAGCCCTGCACAAACCTGTGCACACTCAGTATTCACTGAGTGTGTGCACAGGGGAGATAAGGACCAAATAACAAGCCTTTTTGCAGCTTATAAAAAATTTATAAAAATCTACAAAAATGAGATAAAGAAACTAGACCAAGTGAAGTTTAAAAACCCATGATTTCACTTAATTTGTTCCAGAAATGAGTTCAAGAAAAATCATCCCAGTTTGACTCAAAACTGGATTTTCAACTTTTGACTTTTAAAACAGTTTTGAAGTTTTGACTTTGATGAACTTTGAGCTCAATTTGAGGACTGATCTTGATGTTATAAGACAAAATAAAGCTAATGAAAGCTATACCTATGATTTCTAAACACAAAACTAGTTTTTGCTTTTCCAAAATCCCAACAGTTGAGTAAATAAGACAGTTCTTAGATCATTTTGACTTTGATAGTGTGCAGTCACAATGTAAGGACTAGAATGAGTACAATAGAACTACACAAGCATAAAACAACAAGTTTTAACTACTGAGCAATCCTCAAGCACAGTTTAACCAACTGATCCAAACAACACTTTAAATACTGATTTGAACTTTAAATGAAACCAACCACTTAACTAGCTAATGCTATTGATCAAACTGAGTTTAACTACTCTAAATACAACTTAATTAACAGATAAGAACTAGTCTAAATCACAAATACAGATTATGCAATTTCTTGAAAATCACTTACAATTGGTCCTAGCCACAATGGCTTGAAATCAGTCAACCCAAGAATCACTATCCTATATATATCAACCCCATTAACTCTGAATCAACCCAAATCCAGCACTGCTACACCCATATCCATTTCCTTCTCCATATTGGCCCAGTTTGACTTTCATTGACCAATAACCAAATTTGCTTGAAACTTAAATGTGAGCTTACAAAAAGCTATAAGAAGCTTATATAAGCTTGTTTGAGCTTAAAAATAAGCTACTAAGAACTTGAACATCAGAGTTTGAAACTCAAATTTGCAACAGTGAACTTGAAAGTATGAAACTTGGTTAAACTTTGAAATTGATGATTAAAAGTAGATTAAATTGATAATGTCACTTGAGTTTAGTACAATAAAACGAAATATTACAACTTTAGAGCTTAATTAAAACATAATCTTAAAAAACGACATACATAAAAATTTTAGACTAACTACTACTCTCTTTCTTCCTTCCCTTGCTTCCTTTTTTATAGCATATGACTTCTCTCTCATCTCTGAGTGTTTCCCACCTTAATTCAGGACCATTGGATGACATGAGAGCATATTGGCCATTGGATCAGATTTTGGCGCCAAAATGTATATTAGCCAGTTGGGGGTTGAGTAAAAGGGAAAGGGATGCATTAAATGTATCTTGGAGTTTGGTGGAGGTGGGGGGACATGGAAGTGTGAAGGTGAGCTGGGGGGATGGGAGACTGGCGTGTTGCAGGCTAGTTTGGTGAGGAAGAAGGAAAAAGGCGCGAGGTAGTGTGTTTGACCAGTGGGTTGACCGGTTTTAATATTATGAAGGGGGGTCAAAATGCAGGGGGGGTCACATGGTTAAAATGGCAGGGGGTCCAAAGTAGTTATGACAAGGGTCCAAGGGTTTTAATACAAGGGCTTGTTGCGTAATTTCTGAAAATCAAGGGACCAAGGCTGCCATATTTGCAAAGTTGTTCCAAGAGACCAAAAGTGACAAGCTCCAATAGTACAAGGACCAAACTTGACATTTTCAAATTTCCAAGGACCATTTTTGCCAATTTTTAAACTTGAAGGACCAAATTTGTAATTTCTCAAAACTTTTGATATTTTTCACCAAAGGACTAATTTTGACAACTTATGATTTTAAAAGGACCTTTGGTGACTTTTCTTTTGAAATAAGTGCTCAGGGACTATTTCTGACAACTTTTGAAACTTGGGGGACTGAAACTGCCAATTATGCAAACTTAGCTCATTTTTCATCTGATTTTAAACATTTTGCATCTGAAACATATAAATTGCAATTTTGAGATATTTTCAGTATTTTGATGCATTTCTGAGCCTTTTTAAACGTTTTGCAGTTCAGATTTAACCAAAAATGATGAGTATTTACACACTCATCATAAGCGCATTTAAGCATGCATCACATAGTAATCAGTGATATTAGCGTGTAAGACTATATGACATCTAAGAGGTTATCATGATAGGCATACCTAGTCTATTAATGAAACCGACATAGTGTGGGTGCACAAATAACACGTAAGTCATGTAAAGAGATGCATACGAAGCATGATTACTATAAATGCAAACATTAAGTAAAAACATGTTGACATTTAGCACATAAGAGCATGTATCATGCATATATATCAAGAGATATAACAAAACCTTTATAACAAACATGCATTCAATAATCATAGAGCATTTAGGAAAGCATGAAGACATTTAATCATATCTCACAAGAGCAAATAGTCATTTTGAAGCCTTAAAAACACATATGTGAAATGCAAGTAATCTAGGTTCGCTAAGAAGAATCCTAATTACTACTTGTTCAAGGTGCAATCCTAATGGGAGAAAAGGTTCACCGATGTAAACTAACTTTAGTCAAATGTGTGGAAAATTTTCAAGTTAGAGAATGAATATGAGACTATCACTAGTGGTTCTCAATTATGGCTAATCACAACCATTTTTACGGGTTTACCACAAACCCAACTTCACCAACCAATTCAACCGTTAGGTCAAATTGAATTTCTAGTGCAATAGGTTCTCCAGTAGTCATTCTCATGTTAGAAAAAGTCGAATTCCTATATATTTCTAGCAAAGTGTACCAAAGATGTACATGTCCTAATATAATTCAACTAACCATAATTTAAAAGCCGGTTAATGAAGTTGACATGTTTCACACAAAAACTTAACAAAGACAAACACGGTTTTTAATCATGTGTTAGAAATTTAGAAATTATTTGGTTGGATGGTGTATTACATGATCTCATGGGTGACATATTTGTTTGTTGAGTTGTTATTTTTACACGTTTTAGTTTTCTAGAGCCGAGTAATGTGTTCATGTGAAAAGGGGAGAATATGCTTTATAGAAAATTTTTCAATAATACTTCTTAGTATATCTTGAGAAAAATGGTCTAACTAAGGTCACTTACCTTATTAGATTTTGTAAATTTTTTACGATGTGTCATTGAGACAAGACATATTGTATCTTTCAACAAATATGCTTATCCAAGAGGATAAAATTTTACTCTTATGAATTGTTTAGGAAAACAAGTATTTTAGTGTATAGTGTGATGAATAAATTTTCTTGTTTATGCAATGATACACATTGTATTGGGTTTTAAATTGTAGATATTTTCGTCCTGATCTTTTTCTTTTTTGAATGACTTAAATCCGAGTTCGTATGCAAAAGATATGGCCAAAACAGTATCAGCTAGTTCACGCTCATGTTGTGATAGTCTTGAGAGCTTGTGATGGCGTCAATTGTAAGTTATGTCGCCGTCGGCCTTGGTCTTGACGCCGTCAGAAAGAGGCCGTCTTCGGAGACTGAACTGTCACTTGGAAAATTATCTATGAATCTTCATGTTAATTTGAAAGTGACGCCGTCACGTTGTAGCTTGTGACGCCGTCAGGTCCCTTTTTCCTGACGTTTTTGTGACTTGGTTGTTTTCTTGTCCAAAATGGCTAAAAACATGTCGATTTTCAGCTTTCACGTCCCAAGTACCTAAAATGTGAAAAGAAACGATTTAGGGCAATAATTGATCACAAATGCATGAGTTTAGAGGTTAGACGACCCCATTAAACCGCACGTTTTAAATCCTTATTAGTGCGACATGGAGGTGAAAAAAGGCCATTTTTGATATTTGTGATAACAAGGCTCGTGGTCCAGATGGTTATTCTGCCAAGCTCTTTAAGAAAGCTTGGAGTGTTGTTGGAAGAGATGTATGTGATGTTGTCAAGGAGTTTTTCAGAAATGGCAAGCTTCTTGGAGAGGTTAATGCTACACTCATCACTTTAGTCCCAAAGAGTAAAACTCCTCAAAAGGTGTCTAATTACAGGCCTATAGCATGTTGCAATATGCTTTACAAGATCATAAGCAAGATTCTAACCAATAGATTGAAAAAGACCCTATGTAAGCTAGTAAGTCAAAACCAAAGTGCTTTCATACCAGGAAGACAAATCACTGATAACATACTATTAACTCAAGAACTTCTCAGAGGATACAATTAGAAGATTGGTGCAAAGAGAGTAGCTTTAAAGATTGATATTCAGAAAGCTTATGATATTGTGAATTGGGATTTATTGGAAGGTATTCTCAACATGTTCATAATTCTCTAGTTAAATGATTAAATGGATTATGGTCTGTGTCAGAGGAGTTGCATTCACTATTAATGTCAACAGTGACAGAGTTGGTTACTTCAAGGCATGGAGAGGGCTTAGACAAGGTGATTTAATGTCTCCATACATCTTTACTCTTGTTATGGAAATTTTCACTCTAATGTTGCATAAACAGATTGAAGATGATGGTAGATTTAAGTATCATTGGGGCTGCAAAGATCTTAAAACATCCCATCCTTGTTTTGCTGATGATTTGCTGGTTTTATGTCATGGGATATCAATTCAGTCAAAGTAGTAAAGTAAGCATTGGATAAGTTCAACAATGTCTCTGGTTTAAAGCCAAACATCAACAAAAGTACTGTTTTTTGGGTAATGTGAATGAAAATGTTCAACATGATATCCTTGCAATTCTACCTTTCAAGATTGGAAGTCTGCCAGTCACTTTTTTGGGTGTGCCTTTGGTTACTAAACAACTCAACTTTACTGATTGCATATGTCTTATGATAAGGTGAAGGCCAAAGTTAGCAACTAGAAAAATAAGCTCTTATCATATGCAGGCGGACTGCAATTAATTGCCTCCATCTTGTCTGTAATGCAAGTGTATTGGGCTTCAATTTTTATTCTTCCAAAGGAAATTATAAAAGACATTGATAAGCTTCTAAAAGGTTTTCTATGGTGTCATGGAGAATTATCAAAAGGAAGGCTAAAGTTTCTTGGAAACAAGTGTGTATACCTAAAAGTGAAGGGGGGTTAGGTATAAAAGACCTTGAATAGTGGAATAAAATTCTAATGGCTAAACACCCTTGTAATGTTGCTAGTAGAAAAGACACAATTTGGTTAAATTGGATTCATGAGACAAGGTTAAAAGGATAAAGTGTTTGGGTGGCTAAATGTGATCAAAGTGCTAGTCATGGTTGGAAATAAATTATAAGTCTTAGAGATAAGATAAAGGGTCATATTACGTGTCAAGTGGGCAATGAGGCATCTATATTCCTTTGGCATGATAAGTGGTGGGGACCTGGTCCTATAAGCAATTTTATATCAATGGAAAGTGTTGAACAAGCAAGTTTTAGTCGAAGCCTGAAAGTCAAAGATATGATATTTGATGGTCAATGGGACTGGCCTGATAACTTGATCAATGAGTTTCCAATCCTTTCAACTATCCATGTTCCTACTTTATGCTCAGGCTCATTTGATAAATATATGTGGCTTACTAGTGATGGGAAGTGCGTAAGCTACTCAACCAATAGAGCATGGAAGGATCTTAGGCAGGGTGGTGAAAATGTGGAATGGTATGACCTTGTTTGGTTCTCTAACTGTACTTCCAAACACTCCTTTATAGTTTAGATTGCAGTCCAAGGGAGGTTATCTACTTAAGACGGTTGCAGCAATGGTACCCTGATAAAGTAATGGCATGTCCTCTATGTGAAAGATGCTTAGACTCTCCAAATCACTTGTTTTTTAGTACTCATACTCTGTTAAGATTTGGGGTGCATTATAAGAAAAAGTTGAACTGGAGCCTTTACCAGACAAATGAGATGATATTGTAAGGAGGACGTCAACTATAAAGCATAACATGTCTGTTAATACAAATAAACCGTAAAAAACGTTTATTCATATTTAGCGATCTCGTTGTATTTTGTTGATAACAAATATGAAGTTATCATAAGTAAAATTGAATACATGTTATTTTTGTAAAGTATATACATTTGGTCATTCACATAAAATGTTGTAATAATTTATTTGTTGTAATAGTTTATGTAATAGGATGGGTAATATCTAAGACCCATGACCCATACACATGGAGCTAATCCATAACCCATGACCTATTGCATGACATCATGCATGAAATCATGTTGGGTATTATCCATGACCCATGACCCAATGCCCATAACCCATGACCCAAGACTCATGACTCGTTGTCTAGATACATTGTATCTTTTTAGGTACCCATGGCTCATACCCATAACCCATAACCCGATTTGCAACCCAAAATCCGGACTGGTACAACCCAGTTTGTCGGATCCCTAGGATTGCACTGGACGGGTCCCCCAAGTGAGGGATCCGTCGGAACCGGGCTACAGTAAGCTTTCTTGCCTATAAATAGTGAGGCATTTCTTCATTGTTAATCACCCTTCTTCTTACAACTCTCTCATATATTATCTCACTCTTCTAACCTCTAATCACTTGATCAATCTAGTAGTTCTTCTTTCTTTTGTTGTGATTCTCATATAGGTCCTTCTCAAAGGCGATATCACAATACATTACAAGTCATCCAAGTAAAGGGTCCTTGATTGATTTGTTCATCCACAAGATTTCTGTAGCAAGATCTTGTATTTCATATTTCACATATTTGTTGTGTAATAGTTGTGTTGGTTTAGTCCGCCGTGCTAAGGACTCGATATTTAGCTTTGTACCGGAAAAAATGTAAGCGACGTTGTGAGGCATCTCCGCCGTGTTGAAGGAGCTTGTTGACATAGTGCTTGAA
This sequence comes from Chrysanthemum seticuspe, assembly GCA_019973895.1. Classification (NCBI taxonomy): domain Eukaryota; kingdom Viridiplantae; phylum Streptophyta; class Magnoliopsida; order Asterales; family Asteraceae; genus Chrysanthemum; species Chrysanthemum seticuspe. Next base: position 218,962,472 of record BPTQ01000009.1, on the reverse strand, counting down.
CTCTCGAGTGGGGAACTCGGGGAGTGGAGTAGGGCAAGGAAGGTGTCCTTGTAGCCGAACCACTATAAATCACTTGTGTCGCTACTCTCTATCCTTTACTTTACTTGCTTTCATTATTTACTTTACTTATTGCTCTATATTATCTATCCATCCACACGAATTCACATAAGATCGAATCTAAATCTTTGAAACTTAAATTAAAATTGGCAAAACTATTCAACCCCCCCTTCTAGTTTTCCACAATTGGCATCAAGAGCAAGGTTTACAAAAGTTTTAAAGTAAACTGTATTTTAAAAACTTTTCGATCACAATGAGTTTTGAAAATTATAAAGAAGGGAAATCTATGCAACGACCTCCACGACTTGAAACTAATGGTTTTATTTATTGGAAAAATAGATTTGAAACTTATGTGAAATCAAAAGATATTGATCTTTGGTATATTATTGTTGAAGGTGATTTTCAAGCTACTTCAAAAGATGATAAAACCGGCAACGAAGTAAACATCTCTCATGATCGTCTCACCGACGACCAAAAGAAAAAGCTTTCCAAAAATAGTAAGGCAAAAATAGTTTTATACAATGCCTTACCTAAAAAGGAAGTTGAAAGAATTTCTATGCTTAAAACCTCTAAAGAAATTTGGAATTCTTTAGTTTTAACACACCAAGGAAATCAACAAGTTAAAAATAACAAAATTAATTTATTTGTTCAACAATATGAACAATTTTCAATATCGGATGAGGATAGTATAGATAATTCTTTTGCTAACTTTAATACTATTATAACCTCTTTGCAAGCACTTGATAAGTCTTTTTCTAGTCGTAATCATGTCAGGAGATTTCTAAGGGCGCTTCCATCAAAGTGGAGACCGAAAGTGACGACCATCGAAGAATCCAAAGACTTATCAATCCTCACTCTCGATGAACTCATAGGCAACCTAAAGGTCTATGAGCTCGTCCTCGCTAAAGACTCCGAAGCCTCAAAAGAAAAGAAAGAGAAGCACAAATCTCTTGCCCTAAAAGCCAAGAAGGTCTCAAGTGATGAAGAAACCTTATCTTCGGAAAGTGATAATGAAGAGTATGCAATGGCGGTATGGGATTTCAAGAAGTTCTTTCGGAGAAAAGGGAGATATGTCAAGCAACCATATGACAACAAGAAGGGGTTCCGGAAAGGCAAATACGACGAGAAAGTAAAGGACGAACGCACATGTTTTAAATGTGGTGATCCTAATCAATTCATTAGTGAGTGTCCCAAACATGACAAACAAAAGGCGTTCATAAGCGGTTCGTGGGGAATGAGTGAGGAGGAGAACGAAGAAATTTGTCTCATGGCAAAACACTCAAACGAGGTATGTCCCGAATCTCTTTATTATAGTAGCTCATCATTAGATGATGAATCATTACATCGTGAATATGATAAACTTTGCAAAATTAGTCTAAAAGTAATTAACAAAAATAAGATTTTGAAAAACAAAAATGAACGTTTAGAAAAGGAGGCTCTTGACCTAAAAGATAAATTAAAACGTTTAGAAAAGGGAAAGGAAGTAGTTAGTGAATGTGAGCTTTGTATTAAACTTCAAACTTTAGTTGATCTTCTTGATTCCAAGATTGCTATAATAAGTACTAATACTCTTGATAAAATACTTGATAGTGTTAAAACGGGAAATAATCAAAAGGGTTTAGGTGTTCAGGAACACATTTCGTCAACTAGCGAGATTAAAGAAACACAATTCATTAAAGCAATTGAAAAATAGGCTACCGTAGTCACGGATCCCACAGATTCATTGAAAAAGGAACCGTCTAGTGTTAATCCAGGGATCCGTGGGTCTGTACAAGCAAACAGTAGAAATAATGCAACCACATCACCTAGAACCGACTTTGTTATTGTTAACAAAAAGAAACCAACCCATGTTACTGCTAGAAATGTCAAACAACCACCTCCACTAAAACAAAATCAAAGTTTTATGAAAAACAAACGTCCATCGTTTCTAAACCAAATACATTTATAAGAAGACCAAATAATGTTTATCCGAGAAGTAACCATCATCAAATGGGATGGAATCCTAATGTACAAAACGGTTTTCCATTTTAAAACTTTACACCTTGGAATGCTTTCTCACCTTTTTCATATATGCCTCACATGAATGAAATGTATAACACCAATGGACCCATGAACAAATGGAGACCAAACTTTTGAGTTAATTGTTTTCTTAGGTGTGCCTAAAGGTTGACTTAAATCTAGATGATGGATTAAGGATAGTGGGTGCACGAGGCATATGACCGGTAACAAAGATTTGTTTTCCACATACGAATCCTTCAATTGAGGAAATGTGGTGTTTGGAAATAGCAAGAGCAAAATCATCAGTAAAGGTACAATCTCTCACAAATCCTTAACTATTAACGATGTTTGTCACGTAGAAAACCTAAACTTCAATCTATTAAGTATAGGACAAATTTGTGATAAAAAGTGCAACGTACTTTTTAGTGAAACCGGTAGTAAAATATTAAAAAATGGTATTACTATAGGTAGAGGCATTAGAAAACATGGAGTCTATGTCATTAAAATCATAAATAAACCAAAATACAAAGTTTGTCTTACCTCTATGGATGATACTTCGACCTTGTGGCATCGAAGATTGGGTCACGTCAATATGCGACTTCTTCAATCGCTATCATCCAAACAACTGGTAAGAGGCCTACCAAAATTAAAATATGAACATCATTTTTGTCATGCTTGTAACATAGGAAAGCAAGTCCATGCTAGTCATAAAGCTAAAAATAAGGTTTCTACAACTAAGTGTATAGAATTACTACATATGGATTTATTTGGTCCATCCGCTATTCAAAGTAACGGAGTTAACTTCTATACTTTGGTTATAGTGGATGATTACTCTAGGTATACATGGACTAAATTTTTAAAGAATAAAACTGAAACATTCAATTACTTTGAAATATTAAGTAAGAAAATCCAAAGACAACTAGAAAGTCCTGTTGTGTCAATTAGAACGGATCATGGTAGGGAATTTGATAATGAAGTCCAATTTGGAGCTTTTTGTGATGCTAATGGTATTACTCATAATCTCTCAGCTCCTCGCACTCCACAATCCAATGGGGTAGTTGAAAGGAAAACTAGAACCCTACAAGAAATGAGTCGCACCATGATTAATGAGCAATCAATTCCTTAAATATTTTGGTGCAATGGCGTCGACACATCAACTTATATACTAAACCGAATCCTAATTAGACCATTTTTAGGAAAAACTCCATACGAGTTACTACGAGGCAAAAAGCCTACGTTATAACACTTTAGAGTCTTTGGTAGTAAATGTTTCTTACTTAATACTAAAGATTGTCTAACTAAATTTGATCCTAAATCAGCCGAAGGTATCTTCTTAGGATACTCACCTAATAGTAAAGCATGCGTAATACTAAATAAAGAAACCATGAAGGTTGAAGAATCCTTAAACGTAAAATTTGATGAAAGTCCACCTAAAGCTACCCTACCTCTTGTCGATGACGAGTTAAACGAAAGTGAAGCCAGAGAAATCAAGAAAAATATAAATAAAGAAGATGAACCATCAAACAGTGATATTATCAATATTAGAGAGCCTAAAGATCATCCTGTAGAAAAGGTTATGGGAAAGTTAAATGAAAGAACCTTGAGATCTCAAGTTCAAAACCAAAGTAGTTTATTTTGTTTTGTCTCAACCAGAGAACCTAAAAACACTCAAGAAGCCATAAAAGATGAAAGTTGGGTAATGGCTATGCAAAAAGAGTTAAATCAAATTATTTCTAACAATGTTTGGACACTTGTCCCTCAACCTAAAAACCAAACCGTAATCGGAACAAAATGGGTATATAAAAACAAGTTAGATGCAAACGGTGTCGTGTCTAGAAATAAAGCTTTACCTGTTGCCCAAGGGTATAACCAACAAGAAGGCATAGACTTTAATGAGACTTATGCTCCCGTAGCTAGATTAGAGTCTATAAGAATACTTCTTGCTTATGCTTGTGCTCATGATCTTAAGCTTTTTCAAATGGATGTTAAAAAAAAGTGCTTTTCTAAATGGTTTTATTAACGAAGAAGTTTATGTAGCTCAACCTCCGAGCTTTATCGATTTCAAAAAACCTAATCACGTGTACAAACTAAAGAAAGCTATCTACGGTCTTAAACAAGCCCCAAAAGCTTGGTATGATAGACTCCAATAACTTTTAATAAAAAACGACTATACTGTGGGGTTAGTTGACAATACACTTTTCACAAAGAAAAAAGAATCACATATAATTATTGTTCAAATATACGTGGACGATATTATATTCGGATAGACTTGTCAATACATGTGTGATGATTTCTCAAAAATCATGCATGATGAGTTCGAAATGAGTATGATGGGAGAATTAAGTTTCTTTCTTGGTCTACAAATCAAATAACTAGAAGATGGTATCTTCTTTAATCAATCCAAATACATAAAAGAAATGCTTAAGAAATTCAGATTAGAAGAGTCTAAACCTATAAGAACACCAATGTCATCCGATACTAAACTTATCAAAGATGAAGATGGTGAATCCGTTGATAACACCAAATACCGTGGCATGATTGGTAGTCTTCTCTACCTTACGGCTAGTCGGTCGGATATCATGTTTAGTGTATGTCTATGTGCTAGGTTTCAAGAAGACCCTAAAACTTCACACCTAGAAGCCGTCAAAAGAATATTTAGATATATTAAGGGTACTACTCAATTGGGATTATGGTATCCTAAGGAGACGGGGGTAGAAACTATTGTATATGCAGATTCTGACCATGCAGGTGATTTTGTTGACCAATAAAGTACAAGGGGTGTATGTACTTTTATTAGGTATTGTTTAACAACTTGGTTCTCGAAGAAGCAAACAACATTGGCCATTTCAACAACCGAAGCCGAATATGTCTCCGCCGGCAAAGCATGCCAACAAGCACTATGGATGAAACAAGCGTTAGTTGACTGCGATATCCATCTAAGTGACATAGCCATTTTATGCGACAACAAAGGTGCTATTGACTTAAGTAAAAATCCGGTGTTGCACTCTCGTACCAAGCATATAGAAATCCATCATTATTTCTTAAGAGACAATGTTCAAAAGGGGAACATTTCTATTGAGAAAGTATCATCCGAAGACAACATAGTCAACGTCCTCACCAAATCGTTGAAGCGGGAACAATTCAACTTGCTTTGTCTAGGTCTTGGTCTCATGGAACAATCGTCGTGAAATATTTTCATTCTACAAGGTACGTAAACGTTTGCCTTACCTTCTTTTCTGAGTCTAGAATCTCTAATTTACACACAACTCACAAACAATATGGGGATTTTCAAAACTCAAGATAAATTTTCTTTTCTTTTTTCTTTACAATAAACTTTTCGAAATTCTTTCTAAAAGATACTTCTCCCCGTATCATTTTTCTAAAATCACTCTCACGTCTAGGACAAACTTTTTATTTCATTTTTAATACAAAGTAAAAACCTTTTTCATTGCATCTCATGTCTTTTGAATGCTAAAAAGAATACATAACTAATATGTGTTTTCGGGTACATTCATTTAAGCAAAAATGAATTAAGGAGCACTCGGGTTATCTCACATAATTTTATATATATGCTTTTCACTTCTATGTTTATTTTTCTTCTTTTTAGGAGTCGAGATAACCGCAACTCCAAATAGTTTGCATATAGGCACACACTAGGCACCATTGTTTCCAAAAGGAAAATTTTGAGCTGCCTGAGAACACCAGTTCCACGGATCCCAGCTTTTACGCTGGACGGATCGCTAAAGGGTCGGATCCGAGGGAACCGTGCCACAGAAGCAAAATTTTTCTCCTATTTTTTCCTCTTTGGCTAAAAACTTTCATATTTTCAACATTTTAGCTTTTTCTATTTTTTTAGTCATTTTAAAGAACAATCTTTGTTCTTAGTTTTACATTTTGTTCGTGGCATATATACCACTACACTTTGATATTTTATTACAAGGCTTTGTTTACGTACTTTGGCTCTCCATCTTGTTTCTCGTCCTATACAAGATTATATTACATATTACTACTAACATTTTTTTTGTAGGTATTATATTTTCTCACTTGACGCCCAATTCTAGGGGGAGCTACCGTCAAAGGGAGCTAATGCTTTGTGGATCATACTTATTTTTTCCACACTTTATTTCTTCGTTAGGATAACTTTTTGTTTCAACAAAAAGGGGTATAAGAAGTAAAACTTACATATGCTTTCAAAACATACATATAATCTTAAGTTTTACTCATCATAACATTATGTTTTGTCATCAACAAAAAAGGGGGAGATTGTTAATACAAATAAACCGTAAAAACGTTTATTCATATTTAGCGGTCTCGTTGTGTTTTGTTGATAACAAATATAAAGTTGTTCATATTCAGAGGTATATGATCTATACTGGCATTTTTCACCGATTTTTTCTATTCCAGTGGCATTGATCTTATACATTTCATGCCTTAAAAATGATACAAATTCAAGTTGGATTATTTGTATTATGCAATGCTGAGATTCATGTTTGCTTGCAAATTGAGAGGCTGTTAACCTGATATCTTCTGTTCTGAATTATAGAATTTGAAGATGCTTTAAAACTCACTACACTCTGATGGCCTTGTATCTTAGATCTCTTTAAGTTGTCTATCTATAAAGCTTCAAAACAGTCTCTCAATAGGCTTGTGTTAGGTAATTGTGGACTGTCTTCATAGTTTTTAAACAACAGTTTATTGAGTTTCATAAAGTAGGTTTCCATTGTGTGTAGATTAAGTGAGTTTGGAGGGTACTATATGCATATAGGAATAATGAGGAGTGAAAGATGAACCTACTTGGTCCTATCTATACAGTGCTAAGGGGGTTAGGATGATTCTCCTTCAAGGTTAGTGTTTCCAAGATCCTGAAGCCTTTTGTAAAGAGGGACATGTAGGGATTTTAGAAAAGCCCTTGACTGGAATGATGGGTGGCTATAACCTACATTATGATGCCTAATCACTTATCCCTCTTGATACATTGTGGATGCGGGTTGAATGGTCAAGCTTAGGGGGGGGGGGTGATTATGGAAATGTAGTAATGAGGTTATGGTCTTGGTGCATCAAGGGTAATTCTCATGTGCTTTACTGTTGCTGTATGGTGGAATATACAGCTGAACATGAGTCTTATTCTCAACTGTAAGAGATGAAGTATCCAATATGGGATAACTTGCTTTGTCTGAGATGTTAGTCTTCTGTGTTTGATATCAAAAAATGTGTATTCTAGTTTGTTTCCTGGTAGGGATTCCTGGTTGGGATCCGTCCATACAAGCGTTTGTTTTCATTGTAATTTGGTTTGGTATGAATAAGATATTTTCACCCTTTCCACTAAAAAAATTATTTTAATATTTAATAAATTATATTGCCTTTTTATAAGTGAAGATATTAGGGGTGTTCATCGGTTCGGTTATCGGGTTATTCGGTTCGGTTAGTTCGGTTAATTTTTTTTTCTGGGTATAACCGAAAACCGAACCGAACCGAAATTAAATTTGATTCAACCGAACCGAATAACCGAAAACCGAACCCCTATAACCGAAAACCGAACCGAATAACCCGAATTACATAATTTTAATTATTTTTTTATTTAATTATATATATTTTTAGCACAAAATATTTTTTTCAAGCTTAAATCATGTTATATTTATACTAAAAAAGAGTTTTAGTGATTTTTTTTTTCATATATATACATAGAAAAAATATATATTTTATATGAATTCGGTTTTCGGTTTTCATTGCCAAAACCATATCCAACCCGATAACCAAATATTTAGTTCGGTTCGGTCACAAATTCGGTTCAGTTATTTTCGGTTCGGCTCGGTTTCGGTTTTCGGTTACTGTGGATATTACCCAATCCGTGAACACCCCTAGAAGATATATTAGTCTAACTATGTTACTCATTTTTTAAGTTTTGAAGTTTTAAATGATTTACTGATTAGAAAAATTGAGGTGAAAACATGAAACTTAAAACTTAAAACTTAAAAGAAAGAAAAACAGAAAAACGAAAAATAAAGGGGGGTGTTATGACAATATTACCCTTGACACACCTTACTTATAAACATGAGTATATTTTAGGGTTTCTGTTTTTCTTTGAGCCGTCACCGCTGCTGCTGTTCCTCTTCACACACATTTTCACAGAGTAATAATTTACACTCTTTATTTCCTTGATTTGTTCATGGGTTTTGTTTTTCATAGCATTTTGTATAATGGGTTCATTTTATTATAGCTTATAAAACTATAAAGTTATTTACTTTCTCTGAGTATTGATTTGCTTATGCAGTAATATGTTGTTATAGTTTGTAGAGTGAATTTTTTAGCAGGAAATATGTTCTGCTATTTATTTATAAATGTTTATATTAGTAAATGAGTATAGTTGGTGTTTGGGATTGTGTTTTGAAGAAAGTGATTATGTGGGATAAGATATGTTTTTTGAAAATGAGGTTTTGCAAATGTAATCCCAAACACCCTCATAAATGGTATTCATCATACATTTAAGGAAACTTTGGTTTAATATGATGTGTTGGACAAAAAAAAATTACTTCTGTTCATGTGTTAAATTTGTAGAGGGGGTTTAAAAGGGTGTTTTGGGTTGTATATATTCAGCTAATGGTTAAAGTTTATGAACACTTGAAAAATAAGCGATGTTGTGTGTTTATCTAAATTTGCTTATTTAGTAAGTTATATTAGCCATTATGTAATAAGCCTTTATAATATGCAATCTGATATATCCGTGTAGTTCCCTGAATGTTTTGATTAAAACTGTGGAGCCTTGGTAGATTGGTCGCGTTTTAAATGTGGAGTTTAAACGAGATTTGTCACTTTTAATGCATATCCAAAGAAGTTTGTAAATTTGGTTCGATTCTTTTGTAGTTTGTTTATGATGTTGGGAATGATATCTTGTCTTAATGCATTTGCAGGTATATTAGGTAAGAATCAATGGCACCACAACAAAGAAAACCACATGTGTGCAGGAACCCTGATTTGATCAGAGGTGTGGGCAAGTACTCACGTTCAAAGATGTACCACAAGAGGGGTCTTTGGGCCATCAAGGCCAAGAATGGTGGTGCTTTCCCCAAGCACGAGAAGAAAGTTGCTGATGCTGCTCCAGCTGTGAAGCCACCAAAGTTCTATCCAGCTGATGATGTGAAGAAGCCCCTTGTCAACAAACGCAAGGCCAGACCCACCAAGCTCAGGTGTGTGTATTGATGTATTGTATCCCATTTATTTTATGTATACAATAAAATGGTACTAGTCTTGAATCGGATTGTCTTATTTATATGTTCAGAGCTAGCATTACTCCTGGAACCGTGCTCATTATACTTGCTGGAAGGTTCAAGGGTAAAAGGGTTGTTTTCTTGAAGCAGCTTACTTCCGGATTGTTGTTGGTTACTGGTAATGCTCTTTTCTTCTTTGTTCTCATTTTAATATTGTTAGATTGTTGAAATGTGACATCTCTCTATGTAAAATAGCGCTACTTTAGATAGTTTCTAATGTTTTTTATACGAAATAATACTAGTCCACTTTTTTAAAAGTTATCCAAAATTTTCATGGTTTAGAAGTAAAGAAACTGTAATACTTACAGTTTGTGCATGTATACTTATTCTTTTGCTTTTTATAAATACAAAATTTTGATAGAGACTGTTTTCATCTGTAACGTTTTTGTTTGCAGAAGAATAGAATGTGATTTTGACAAAATATTCATCAAAGATGTCTTTCTACTTGTAAAGATGATCTTATAATGATTTTTGGATACGAACTATAGTTTCAAGTTTGAAATAGTTTTTCCTTGGCGTCACTGTTTCTTATAAAAATTTCTGTACTAACATGGCTTGGTGTTTTTCAAGTTTTATATACAAAGTGCAATTGTAGTTGAAATGTTTAAACGTAAGTTATCTAACAGAATGGGTGTCACACATAAATATATATGCAGTTTTGTCTTGCTTTTAAGTAGGTTTTAATTAGTGATAGATTGTTTTGAAAACTGATTGTAAAAGTGTTTCCATATCTTTAACCTCTTCTTCATTACTTAGGCCCTTTTAAGATCAACGGTGTTCCTTTGAGGAGGGTGAATCAATCATACGTGATTGCCACATCAACCAAGGTCGACATCTCTGGAGTAGACGTGCAGAAATTTGATGACAAGTACTTTGGAAAGAAAGTTGAAAAGAAGAAGACAAAATCTGAGGGAGAGTTCTTTGAAGCCGAGAAAGAGGTAGTTACTCTATATAATTCAATAGTGTTCATGCTCGTCACTTCTCTTAACTTTCTTTTGACGTGCACATGCAGGAAAAGAACACCCTCCCCCAGGATAAGAAGGATGACCAGAAGTCTGTTGATGCAGCATTGTTAAAATCAATTGAGGCTGTTCCTGACCTCAAAAGCTATTTGGGTGCAAGATTTTCACTCAAGGCAGGCATGAAACCCCATGAGCTCGTGTTTTAGATTAAACTTCTGAAGTAATTTTGTTTCCTCAGTTATGTTTGTGCCAACTCTAGATTTAGAGGCTGCATCTTTTCTGTTTTTGATGCGGATCAAGAGTCGAATTTCTTTATTTTATATTATGAATCCCCTGCTACTTAATTTTGGAATCTATACATTCTGCATCTTTGATGTATTGTGCTCTTTTGTGTGTTTCTTTTGCGTTTATCGTATCTGCTAAACTGTTTTGTTTAAATGATTAAAAAACATTCTGGCGCTTAAAAGATTGAAAAAACCTTCATTTATTGAAGTATTGGAACATTACATAGAAGTTGAACATGCTAAGACCAAAATGAGGAAACATTTTGTAGTCTGACAATTTGACTCTGAGTTAGAGTAAGCTATCTGATTTCGCAGGCAGTCTCTTAAAGAAGTTGCTATGAACCGCAGGCAACTTGCTTCTAAACTTAGGATGTCGTAGCGTATACAAACCCGCAACTAATGCCACAACCCTAAAAGGAGTCACGTAAAGAACCACTGCTGAACAAAGGCTAAAAACAACAAATAGGCTAGTAGCTCGAGGGTCTCTCCAGCTAAGTAACGACCCAACCCTCTCTCCTTGTGTAGCCAAATCTCCCACTACAGTCTGAATCCTTCCAGCAATGCTTCGAATACGGTCATACCTCATCCGGACGATGTCATGTGGTCTCGAAGTCGGGAAAGTGTCAAACTCTTCATCGAGTTCATCGGGGTGCACTGCTTCGGCCCATGAAAGTTTTGGGTCCATATGAGGTGGGTGTCTAGCTCTAAATCTATAGTTCCATAGACCAATCAAGAACATGTAGAGACAAATAGTAGGAAGTATGAGCTCAGGATACCATAACAAGATCAAAAACAGGATATGAACGAGGACCGTGGTCACCGGGTTCTTCCATTCTTGAACATTGTTGAACCACCGGCTCACAGAAAACAAACCTGAAAGCAATGACATGATCCTAAAGAAGTTGGCTTTGCTTCTTCTCATGCTCCACATATGAGAATCAACATCTAACATGTACTCGACTACTTCTTTTCGGAGAGGCGGTTCAGCTCGGCCTAACCGTGTTGCCACAATATTCATGGCTTGGTACCTTAAAGATTCAACTTGGTTGACTGTTAGCGGGTTTAGGTAATGCATCTTTGGCAACAAAGGGCGGCCGTAGATATAGACCATGTTGGCTACTGATAGGGTGGTGAACCGAACCGCGAGTTGAAGTTCACCCATTTTCTTCACACCTGAGGGGTGTAATACGAGTAGTGGGTATGAATGTGTGTATATCCTATGAGCCTCAAGAGTCGATAACCGAATCCTCACCTTCCCTATCCTCGAATCTCGGCCTGTACCTGTAGAGTTGACAATTCAACTCGTTATTTTCTACAGTTTAATCTGAAGTCATACTGGTAAAAGATTAACCGAAAAAGAAACCTGCCCAATTTTACCACTCTGCATACCTGGTTTCTCAGCTCCCAAGTGACAATTATCAAAAACGCCCATGGTGATAACTGTGCACGGATCATAAACTTCCCAAGTGTACTGCTCGTTCCATTTGGGACTAAGAGTGTCGAGAATTGTTCGTGTCCGCACCCACTTTTGTCCATACTTCGCCACACAGTAAGCATCAGTGGAACCCCGCCCATCATTCATCTTCATGGGAAGCAACCCTTGCGCCCCCAAAATCCCGACTTCAAGAATCCCACACGGCTGCTTCCATAGTTGTCTAGCCGTTGGCTGTTGGTCACTTATATACAACGTCGATTCATCAAGAACATGGTATCCACCTTCTAAGCACACACGGATATGTACTCGACTTGAAAACTTCATATCACCGACTCCATGCCCATACCTCTCGAGATTAAACCATCGAGAATGGACCGGTCGATGGTCAAGACGCTTCTCAAACATGGTCAATGGAAGAGTCAATGTCCCAAGAACCTCATCTCTTGAAGAGTGAACTCGATCTTCAATGGTTATAACCAAGTGGTCTTCAAAAGGCTCAGCCGCAACAAACATGAAATCTTCGTTCCATAAAGGATTCATCGTCCTCACAGTACTTATCTTTGTTCTCAACACCTGGTTTCCAACCACCGCCTTCACTGAAACCTCCGGAGCACGTGTCCTGTCATTTGGGATGACATCTTGAGCTTCTATAACATTCACTCGAAGATACCAAAGTTTAGGTGATACATAAACTTTGGATCTAACATTAAAAACACCGTCTCCATGTGCAAACGAGGCATCAGAATGCCACGCATCAGGAAAGGCTTCGTCAGCCTGTGTCCCCATCCAAACAGCAAGCATTATCTCCCCATGTCCGCGTCGGTCATCCAAACGGTACCATTGTGCCGCTAGTGGACTATCTGGCGGAACCCTTGTTGGAATCTCATTCAGATCAAAGACAACTCTACCAAGAAAATCATCTCGTCCAAACATCTCTTTATCTTTGACATAAACTTCTAAGGTCGATGATTGAACTCGATCTTTTGAGAATGCAAACACTTGGTTCCACTCAGGGTGCATTTTCTTCTCAAAATGCCTTGTTCGACCTCTATAGTTGCCAAGTCTGACTTCAACATACGGGTCAGCGGTAACAGGAAGATCTTTAGCCTTCACAACTCGAACATAAAGGTGGTAAGTTTGCTCAACAAGATCATAAGTACTTGTCAATCTTTCACCACCAAGATGTGGATTTGTGTTTTTTAGCTCGTAATCATCTCGTTGGAGAGTTGGACTACTAGGAAGGGGTACATGGTTTGTTTGGCGATTTCTTAATCGAATCATTTTGTGTTTGGATGTGTTTTGTCTTGTGACATCCTAGGTTTAAAAAGGCTTAAGAAGGGTTGTTTAGTATAAGAACAGTAGCATTATGGTTTGATGTTCTTTTTTTCATTCTTTGCTTGTTTAGTAAGTAGGACCCCATGCATGAAGATGTGATTATTACTTGCTTCATAAGTAAAATGATTCTTATGCATTGGTATAGAGGAGAATGGAGGCAAGGTATAAACTTTTAAAAAAAATGATGAAGTGTACCAAATTTATCATTTAATATCCAAGTAGATGTGGTAAACAATTTGTATGATGGACTAGGTATCGCAAAATAAGACATGTAACATGTTGTAATATAGATCCGGTGGACTAGGTATACAAAAATGTTTTTAAAAATTAAGCGATAAAATATAAGATGTTGTAAATTATTGGCTTATTGGTTAATACATCTACTACAACCGTCCTAAAATAAAGTGTTCAGTTTGACTTTTCAGAGTCAAACTGGTTCAACTTTGACTTTAACTATTTTTGTGGGTGTTATATAATATTTGATGCAAAATATATGAATGGATTGAGTTTTAAGTGTATTTTTAATGGTATAATTTTTCATCAAATATTATATAGCACAAAAAATATATATATTTAAGGTCAAAACTAAACCAGTTTGACTCTGAAAAATCAAATAAACACTTATTTTAAGACGGAAAAAGTATTATTTTATTACTACTTTTATCAAAGAGTACGTTAACCACCTTGGTTATATTAGTTGTTTCTTATTCACCTAATGTGTAATAGTAATTTTTGTTGTAAAGTTATCTCACTAATAAAATGCACCAACCTGTATCTATTTGGTTTTACTGCATTGAAAAAAACTTAGGCTACCCCAATAATAACCTTCAGCAACCCTCATTTTCTCTGCCACATCAGTTTTCTCACTCCTGCAACCTATAGACGACCTTTTAACCACAGTAAGACGACCAACATCTAGCTTTTTAACACTTAAATTAGAATTACATTAATAATTAAAAAAACATTCCATAATTATTTAAATAAAATCAAAACAAACTTTAAAGGCTTAAATTATTTCTTAATGTAACTTATTAAGTTATTAATGTAACTTACTAGTATTAGTTAAGTATAAATAAAAATGACAATAAAATCAAAGTCTAAGGGCTTAAACAGTAAATTAGTTATTTATAAAAGTAAATAAATAAACAAATGGATCAATGGACTAGCCATCCATCTTCTTCTTCTTTCGTATACCTGCAAGTCTACCTTCCATTTTTTTTTCTTTTTCTTGTTTAAACAAGTTAAATTAATAAAAGAGAGAAGGGAGTGTATTTTTTTGTTTGAATGTGACATGTGACCGAGATTGAATAAGGGTTGAGTACTCGACCCTCGTCTCATCCAACCCACTCCAACCCCCATCTCCACAATAAGGGCAACCCCTTCAAACCGACTCCAACCCTCACTCAACCGATGCTATTGTGGCTAGCCTTAGAAATTGACTAAATTTCAACTTTGTGCTGATTTTGAAAAGCATAGACTCACCTGTTCTTCGATTAACATAGAATTCCCAACATATGTTTTTGGTAATATAAATAAATAAACAAATATATTAAAATAAATTTTAGAGTAAATTAAACCATCGGTCTCAAATTGCGTCCAATTCGTGCATTTGGTCCCTAGTTCTCAAAAGTCGCACTTTTAACCCTAATATTTTTCGTAATTGCGCACATGGTCCCTTAGGGCTAACGGCCGTTAGCCTTTTTTATTAGCTGGAAAGGCAAGTTCGTCTTTTCACTTTTTGTTTTATATTTTCTTTGAGTCTCGTCGTCTACTACCTAACACAAACAACTTCCCTCCCTCCATCTTCAATTTCAAAACACAAATTCACAAACATAATTTGATTTCTAATAAGATTAAACTGCTTATTTCATTGTTGTTGTTGGATTTTGTTCAATATATTCATGTTTACGTTGTTTTTCCAGAGGTAAATAAACTTCTTATTCCAAACACTCTCTAAACTGCAAATGCAATGAAGATAGATATACATAAGGCACATGATAAAGTGCATTATAGTGTGTTTTAGATATGCTGCTTTTATCATTTTGTGTAAATGGTGTACCAACCTGGAATTTTACGTTAACTTTTACCATTAAACTTGAACGCTTTATCCAAATCGCGTAACTTATAACCATTAGGTTATCCAGAGCATAATAAGTGAATAAGTGACCAAATACTTTATAAGTGAAAAAAAAAAAAAAAAAAAAAAAAAAAAAAAAAACCCTTAAAGGGGTAATTTTGGGATTTCAAGTCACACAACAAAACATCAAAACTTCATTAATTGGCCTAACATAAAATTATGCGACTACCAGAGTGAGTAAAACAAATAAGTATACACTCTCTCACACTTCTTCATCCATCCTTCCTGTCGATACTCAATAAAAATCTTGCATTTCTTTATTTTTCTCTTTCTAGATTCCCAGATTCTTTTTTGTCATTCACAATTTTTTTCATTTATAACATCCTCATTTCATATATTCGTTTTCCTAACACTATAAATACAAGGCATTTGTAACTCATTCATTGATCCCTAATCTCTCTTGTGCTCTCTTTGGCCAATCCTAGAACCCCATTTACAAGGGATTTCAGTTTGGTTTGAAGAGCAAAGCAAGAACTCGGTTTTTGGTTTGAGTATCATTTCGTACTAGCATTCGGGTAGTATTGGTTAACGTGTAGTTTGGATACACGTAGAGGTAATATACTTTGATTACTTAACTGGGTTTCGTGGGCCTCAAAGAACACACATACGTGTTCACTAGCTTTCATTGTTCATTTGCTTATTTGCTAAAAGGTACATGATTCTCGTTTATTATTTATGTTAATTATGTTCATCATACGTGTTCTACTTTCCGCTGCCTACTCGTGTATATTATATGTTTAAAATAGGTTATTAGATAACAAATCCCAACATTTCAATCATGTTAATAACTGAATATCCTTGGTGGTATGCTTTGCTTAATCGACTTTTAGGATTTCGGCATTTTTAGGGTTTCATTTTCTTCGTGAGGTTTGTGATTATTAGTTATGTGTTAGCTGCTGTTTGGATTTATGGAAGTCTACTATTTGTGTGTCGATTGTAAGGGTATGGTGTGAAAAGGGGAAAGGGATAAAGTAATAAGAGAGGACCGAATTATGTTACGGTTAGTGTAAAGTCAAGCTTACTTGGTGATGCTCCGATATTGAAATCAATAATGAGAAAGACCAATTCTTCGAGTGCATCATTTAGTGTAAATGGAGAAAAGGCTGTTGAGCATGGTAAAAGTGACGTGAACGTGTTGCATTTTATGGCTGAATCAAAATAGCCCACTTCGAATCATCTGTTCTCGTATGCAAATGTGGTTAATTCATATCGTGTGGCGAATACGGTAAACTTTCGATCACTCGAATCTGATGTGGGTAATGTAGAAGCCGACTTGATCATTCTAATGGCTTTAGTACAAGAAGTTAATGCTAGATTTGTAAATTCTTTCTATGGATACTTTATTGGCAAACATATACATATCCTCTTGTTGAACAATATGCTTAGAATAAATGGTCTAAGCATGGTCTATAAAAAGTTATGATGAATAATGGGTTGTTCTTCTTTAAGTTTGAGTCTAAACTGGGATCGGAAGATTTGACGAAGAATGGACCATATATGATTTGGAATGTTCCATTATTTTGAAGAAATGGTCTCCTGATGCGAATCTAACTAAATAATACTTGACGAAGGTACCGTATGGATGACTTGGTTGAGGATACAAGGAAGAAGGCGGAGGCTCTTCCTATGAAGACTATTGATATTTTGTTGGCTAGGAAAGCGGAGAGATACATAAATTTCTCTCCTAAAACAGAGCTTCATTAATTTGATAGGGATGTTTTGGAATTTTCAAACATGGATTAGGTGGTGGAGGAAGCGGAGAATGGGAATGTTCCTAGCGAACATGGTTGATGGTATTTATGGTTTATCTGGCATTTCTTTTGAGTCAATGTAATTCCTTTATTTTGGTTCTTAAGTTATGTCGCGTTTGCTTAAAGGTAGTTGTTTCATGAGATTGACATGTCAATATAATGTGGTTTTTTGGTTTCAAGCACAAATGATTCGTTCTTATTTGCCCATGTAACGGGCTGTGATATCAGACTTCACCTACATCCTTTGTACTTAAACATTTTTGGTGTAATATATTTATCGGGGAAATCCTTTACCAAAAAAAATATGCATGTACATGCCACATCAAGTCTTGTTGTGTACAATAACATGATTGCCATGTCATCATCTTCTCAAACACACCTTTTCCACCGAATACCTCATTCTTCTCGCTTCATTTTTTTCCAATTCTAAAACCACATTATATTAAATGTCATACCAATGAATGTCATAACATTGCCATCATTCTGTATGATACATAACATTGATTTAATGGAAACACCCAAACACTTCATTAACACCATTCAGTGTTGCAGATAAGGGCAAGTCGAGAATGACCTCAGATCTCGATAAACAATTAAACCAATAGACCACTGTGCTCAAGAATCATGTCACACATTAGTTGCAACCGGGAAAAAAGCCTATAAATGATACTTATGTTTCGATTGCGCTGTCATAAACTACATACAACACATATTCAATTGTCATTCTACCAATTCTCCTTGTTATTTAAGATTTCACACTTTTTTGTAACATACAATTGTAGCTTGTAAGCTTGTTCGAACCACTAACAACACATCCTCCTCGCCACCTAATACAACATATTTTAGTATTGTTATATATGGAACACTCATATTTCTCTTTTTATATATATATATATATATATATATATATATATATATATATATATATATATATATATATATATATATATATATATATATATATATATATGTAGGGTTAAAATGAAAAGTTTCTTATAATGAAAAGAATGAGAAGGCATGTGGAGGTGATATACTTTGATTACTTGACTGAGTTATAACCTTAATGCACTAAAATCATGATTGTGATGCAGTAACTTTATAACTGTGATACAGTAATTTATAACCTTAATGCACTAAAATCATAATTGTGACGTAGTAACTTATAACCTTAATGCACTAATAAGTTTTGGTGCATCTTTATTATAAGTTACTGCATCATAGTTAATAGTTAAGTGCATCAAGTATGATGCACTAAAATCAAGGTTATAACCTTAATGCACTAAAATTATGATTGTGATGCAGTAACTTTATAACTGTTATGCAGTAATTTATAACCTTAATGCACTAAAATCATGATTGTGATGCAGTAACTTTATAACTATGATGCAGTAAAAAATTTTGGCGGGAAAAAAAATTATTTGCCCAAAAAAAATTTTTTTTTGCTGGAATTTTTTTTTCGACGGGGGGAGGGTGGTGGGTGGGTGCGGGGGTGGGGGTGGGGTATGGTGATGTGGCATGGTGATGTGGCAAAGGTGACACATGTCACCTCCACATGCCTTCTCATTCTTTTCATAATAACCCAAACCTATATATATATCAATTTGAAAGGTAATGACATGATAACCATGTTACTGTACACACTAGAAAATAATCGACGTTACATGTACATGTGGGGTTTTCATAAATGTTTAGACTAAAAGTGCAATTTTTGAGAATTTGGGACCAAATACCTTATAAATTAAAACACTTTATAAGTGAATAAAAAATGACAAAAACCAATAAAAAAACTTAAAGGGGTAATTTTGGGATTTCAAGTCACACAACAAAAAATCAAAACTTCATTAATTGGGCTAACATAAAATTATGCGACTACCAGAGTGAGTAAAACAAATAAGTATACACTCTCTCACACTTTTTCATCCATCCTTCCTGTCGATACTCAATAAGAATCTTGCATTTCTTTATTTTTCTCTTTCTAGATTCCCAGATTCTTTTTTTGTCATTCACAATTTTTTTCATTTATAACATCCTCATTTCATATATTCGTTTTCCTAACACTATAAATACAAGGCATTTGTAACTCATTCATTGATCCCTAATCTCTCGTGTGCTCTCTTTGGCCAATCCTAGAACCCCATTTGCAAGGGATTTCCGTTTGGTTTGAAGAGCAAAGCAAGAACTCGGTTTTTGGTTTGAGTATCATTTGCGTACTAGCATTCGGGTAGTATTGGTTAACGTGTACTTTGGATACACGTAGAGGTAATATACTTTGATTACTTGACTTGGTTTCGTGCGCCTCAAAGAACACACATACGTGTTCACTAGCTTTCATTGTTCGGTTGCTTATTTGCTAAAAGGTACATGTTTCTCGTTTATTATTTATGTTAATTATGTTCATCATACGTGTTCTACTTTCCGCTGCCTACTCGTGTATATTATATGTTTATAATAGGTTATTAGATAACAAATCCCAACATTTCAATCATGTTAATAACTGAATATCCTTGGTGGTGTGCTTTGCTTAATCGACTTTTAGGATTTCGACATTTTTAGGGTTTCATTTTCTTCGTGAGGTTTGTGATTATTAGTTATGTGTTAGCTGCTGTTTGGATTTATGGAAGTCTACTGTTTGTGTGTCGATTGTAAGGGTATGGTATGAAAAGGGGAAAGGGAGAAAGTAATAAGAGAGGATCGAATTATGTTACGGTTAGTGTAAAGTCAAGCTTACTTGGTGATGCTCCGATATTGAAATCAATAATGAGAAAGACCAGTTCTTTGAGTGCATCATTTAGTGTGAATGGAGAAAAGGCTGTTGAGCATGGTACAAGTGACGTGAACGTGTTGCATTCTATGGCTGAATCAAAATAGCCCACTTCGAATCATCTGTTCTCGTATGCAAATGTGGTTAATTCATATCGTGTGGCGAATACGGTAAACTTTCGATCACTCGAGTCTGATGTGGGTAATGTAGAAGCCGAATTGATCATTCCAATAGCTTCAGTACAAGAAGTTAATGCTAGATTTGTAAATTCTTTCTATGGATACTTTATTGGCAAACGTATTGCATATCCTATTGTTGAACAATATGCTTAGAATAAATGGTCTAAGCATGGTCTAAAAAAAGTTATGATGAATAATGGGTTGTTCTTCTTTAAGTTTGAGTCTAAACTGGGATTGGAAGATTTGTTGAAGAATGGACCATATATGATTTGGAATGTTCCATTATTTTGAAGAAATGGTCTCCTGATGCGAATCTAACTAAATAAGACTTGGCGAAGGTACCGTATGGATGACTTGGTTGAGGATACAAGGAAGAAGGCGGAGGCTCTTTGATGCAGGTTTTACTGACCATGTTTTAATATTTATAAGTTCTCGTTATACCTATGGTCTACCCTAATGCACTAACGGACAGTGTACCCGGTCGTGTGTAGTGTAGTATTCGGTAAAACCGAGGTCGTCCCAAGAGCTATGTGTGCGGACTTAAACTAAGTCTAGGTGTCACAGATTTTAATAGATTTTAAGGTGGGAATGATTAATTACTACTAAGACAAGAAAATATGAAAGCAAATAAAGGCGAGAGTTGTGATCAATAGAGGAGAGGGGTGCTAACCTGGTTACTCATCCTATCAAGTTATGTTTATGTCTAATTACTTCCAATTACTTCAGGTGGGGTGAAAGTCGCTAGGACATCATTTGGTCAGTTCGTCCTAACCTATCAGCAAAGGGTTCCACTGGAGAAGTCAGGTGACCCGTCGTAAGTCCAGTTGTTCTTAGTCCCCTAAGCCAAGTCATTAAGTTCCGCTACATGCAAGATTTATAATAATGAGTGCCCGGGCGCTAGCAACTTAAACACTCATCCCTGACTTCTTAAGTTCATCCAAACGGTAGGTGATTAGTCGGTCAAATCGCACAAGCAAAAATGGTCGTCAGTTGGTCATATCTTACCCTTCCAACTCAGTCTACCTAGTTAGGGTCAGTTGGTCATATCTCCTAAGTAACTAGCCACTATCACCTTTCAAAACTACCGAAACAAGGGTAGCTACCAACAAACTATGCATGCATACACTTAGAAATAACTATACGAAAGCAATGTAAATGCAAACAAAAGAATTAAGGAATCATAACTAGGCCAGCACCAGAGGTGCTTAGCCGCTCATATTAACTAAAAACACCGATTCAATATTTAACATTACGAAATACATGAATTGAAAGTAAAGAAATGATAAAATGCTAATGCTTATCGTAGGGGAGTGATCTCTCCCTTGGAGATAGCTCTGTATGCTCCTCTAGATCTGCCTTCGACTTCTACTCACGTTCACTTGATGTTGTGTGTGTGAAATGGGATGCTTTGAAATGCTGGAATTCGAGGGGTATTTATAGGCCAGATCTGGTTACGGCGTAACTAATGTTAAGAGTTACGCCGTAACATCCAATTCTTCATATTTTGCACTAAAAATGCTGGTTACGGCGTAACATCTGGAAGGAGTTACGCCGTATCTTCAATAAATCCTGGTTACGCCGTAAATGAGACAATAGTTACGGCGTAACTTGCAGCGGCGCGGAACCTCATTTGACCTAGTTGGTTACGTCGTAATCTTGGAGAGAGTTACGCCGTAATCTTTAGTCGAGTTGGTTTTCTGAGCCACGCTTCTGTTACGGCGTAATGTGAGAGGAGAGTTACGCCGTAACATCTTCAAAATGAGCATACTATGATATATCTTCAATAAACTATCCAAATCCGCGTCTCTTTAGCTCCAATGCTCGTAACTTACATGAAAGTGAAATATAGATGAAAACAAGCGTAAATCCATATAAATGATATAAAATACGAGCATTATCGGGGGAAATTGACACTTAATATTCAGGACTATTTGATGTTATCAAATATCCCCCCACTTGAACTCTACTTGCCCTCAAGTAGACCTTATTAGATAGATTCCTAAAAAGATATCTCCCATTACCTGGAAAATATAAGTTTACAAATCCCTTATGCTAGAATAAAACAAAGCCGAACACCTCACGAAATGGGAACAAAACACTCAAATCTCTCAACTATTCTAAGTGTCAATTTCGGGGTGATCACTCATTGCACAGTCATAGCATGTATTCTATCATAAGCTTGGCGGTTACAAAAATCTCCACCACTAGATTTAAGGACAAAACAATTCTTGAAGGCAATATGGGTAGACACGACAAAGGTTAAGGGTGATTTGTCATTACTAACATGTCACGGCGAAGTGGACAAAATCAATGATACATGACCAAATCCATGGCCAAGACACCAAAGATTGCTCGCTGCATCACCTAGACACGCTTCATGACTAAAGGGTAGGATAAGACATGGGATAAAAATGGTGTAAAATAAAATCAAGCAAATAGTCTAAATCTACAACTAAGTCATCACCACTTACCGTCTGCCCAAAGTTCAAGTTTCGAAGTCAAGAAACCGGATCATGATATAACCAGGTAGATGTGCCATTAGAGGACGTCATGATGGGCACACTTCCAACTTCATTCTTCAAATGTGACCGAGGTAGCCTCCTCGATACTAAATCTCTAGTAAGCTCATAACAATAGTGCTTATAACATCGCACTTTACAATCAAATGAATAACAATAACTATATATACATACATATATATATATATATATATATATATATATATATATATATATATATATATATATATATATATATATATATATTCGAATCACATCATCATTTTTTTTAATCATAACTAATAACATAACATCCCCCCACTTGAGATGAACAATATGAAAATTTGGGGGGTTTTCAATGATCTTTAAGGATATGTCGTCGACGTAAGCGTGATTCCCGAACCTTTCCACTTGAACCTTGAACTTAGGCAAATAATGACTTACTAATTACAAATAAAGACTACAGGGTGGGCTAAGGTGTAATGGTGTAATGAAACAATATGTTGGGTGAACAAAATGAAAAGAATGGCTCAGAAGGGTATATCTAGGGGTATCTTGCACTAAAGGTGAGTGCAACAAAGGTTTTAACATGGGGGTCGAGAAGTCGAGGTGACTAATCGATAAACACACAATGATAGGCTATTTGGGTGATAATCCTATAATACTGCCTTCTTAAACTGAAAAGTCCAAATACATCGAGCTAACTCAACATACCTCGTCTATGGTCTCGAAATGATGTAAAGGCCAAGTTCTAAAGTTTACAAGCTACCGGCACACTCATAATTTGGTGGATTTGGGGTAAAAAATTAGAAATGGATAAGGCTAATCTCACCATATAATATCAAGGGTTATAATGTGCTCGGCTATGGTCTAATCTAGTTATGTTAAGAAAAACATGTCAAAATTTTAAAAATGGCATAATTTTTCAAAATAAACTAGAAAAACGAGGGCAAAATAAAGTTCAAGAGACAATTCTACTCCCGTCCCCCCACTTGAAATGTACAAAGTCCCTTTTGTACTAAGCGTTAAATAAAAGTGAAGAAAAAAGTAGAATTAGAGCGAGAACTTCCCTGAAATTTGCTCCAAAAAGAAATAAGGCCCACGAAAAGAGTCGTGCCTTCGCATAAGCATCCACGAGCAAACTTCAATCCCTGAAATCACACTACCGACAAGCATAATTCTAAAAAAGAAAAAAGAAAAATGAAAAAGAAACCTAACTCACTTTCGTAGGAATCACGGTTGCATTTAGCGTATGCAACAAGCCTTTTAAACCACTTGGTGTCCCAAGTGGACGAGTGTAGTCTCGTAAGGGCTTACATGGAACATACCCATAAAGTTCATTTGAAAACTAATACAAGATTATTGTGTTTAAAAAGAAAGAAGTGTTACAGAGGATAGTTACGTCATAACTCTTATAAGGAGTTACGCCGTAATTAAGCAAAACCTGGCAGACGCTACAGGAGTGTAGCTACGGCGTAACCATTGAATGGGATTACGCCGTAATTGGTATTGCTCTGAAGGAATGCTGCAAAAAGGTATGTTACGGCGTAACCATAAGAATGAGTTATGCCGTAACTATGGACAGATCAGGTCCCCGTTCAGCATGCTGCAACAACTTTTCCTAAAATCATGCAAATATTGTTAAAAACACAAAACCCAACAGAAAGGAAATAAAACAAATGAAAGGGATAATTCGGGTTGTCTCCCGAAATAGCACTTTTCTTTATTTACAAGTCTTTAAGTTAGACTCTGAGCCTCAGGGCTTTATGGTGGCCTTTGGACTTGGCCAACTTCCTCCATTACTTGGCGGCAATCATTCATCCATTCGATAAAAACTTTTTTCCTGGCTGAGTTGCCGATGCTACATGTACCAAATTTTTGTGAGAGCCACTCATTGAATGATAAACATGACTTTCTGTAGTCGTCATCTTCTGATATCGTTGCACTTATATTTGATCTTTCATCATTGGTCATTTTATCAATAAGGTGATAGTTATCGTAATTGCGTTTTAGTTGTTTCATTAATCTCGTATTGATGTTCGAGTCTCCAAATCTCACCTTGTACCAATATTCGAAGGATAAATTTCCAAATTTTATATTGTGTCTCTCAATCTCGTGAGGGCACGTCCATTCATCCACCCTTATATTTTCATCACAAAATTCACGAAAAGGGTTACACGAGGGCCATGCTTTCACTGATTCGTCATGTTTCATCATTATAGGGATGCAGTAATGCTTGTTAGGATCCGGAGCTTCCCTAATATCCTCAATTGGGATAATATTTCCATGTTCCTGTTCACAACTATCAAAATTCTCCCCACGATTGTTAGTTCTAAGGTTATAACCCAAAGGGGGGTCGAGCGACGGAATATTAACAACATCCACTTTATTTGAAATTTCTAAACTTGGATTCAATTGTTCCTTCATGCTGAAAGTGATTCGTTCCTTTTCAGTTCCCAAAGAGATTTGTTTTTCAAAGACCTTTATATGTGCTCGACAAGTGGCCAGAAAAGGCCTTCCAACAATTAAGTTGTAAGTCTCCCGTTTCCCCATGTCAATAACCACAAAATCAGTGGGAAAAAGGAATTTCCCAATTTTAAGGAGAACATTGTTAACCACTCCCCTAGGTACAGCTTTAGAGGAATCAGCCATTTCAATCATCATTGTTGTTTCTTTTAAATTGGTAAGTTTAATTTTATCTAACAATAAGGTAGAAATAAGGTTTACCCCAGCCCCCAAATAAGCTAAAGCGGGAATTTTAAGATTACCAATAGTGCATGGTAGAAGAAAACTTTCCTAATAGTGTTCCTTCTCAGGAAGTTGGCTTGGCAGGTCCTCGTCGTCTTCAGATTTGTCATCTTCTTTTAAGTAGTTAATCCTGGAAAGATCATTGGTGAAAGAAGAGGTGCATTGTTCTTTCTTCGTTTTATCTTGTGCAAATATGGCTTTGCAAGCAATAGCTTTGTCATTACAGGTTTCAAGATTTTTAGCTAATTGCCCAATTTGGGTTTCGAGGTTTTTAATCGCGGCATCTTGGTTTCGCAAGTTCATGTTGGTGTCTTCTTTTACCTTGACCATCCATTCTTTGAGTTTGTCACTTTTCTTTGTAGATTCTTCGATATGCTTATGCATTATTTCTTCGAGGCTTGGTCTAGGAGGATTGTTGTTGATTCTAGTATAGAACCCTGGGGATTTTTCCCGGTACCTGGCCTTGTTACCATTGTATCCGTTGAAGGGACTTCCACTTCCATATTTTACTTCTTCAATCCTTTTAACTTCCTCGTTAGATGAGAACTCCTTGGTGGGGAGAGTTTCATTGTGTTCATTTCGTCTAACTTGTATGGAATGCACATTTTCCTTGAGTTTTTTCATGTCTCTTCCAAGACTCTCCAATTTGTTGTTTATTGCTGCATGGCTGATTGGTCCCGAACCGTCAAGTTATCTCACACAAGCTAGCCACTTGTGAATGGCTAACCGTAAGAAACTTAAAACAGTTCAGACACAAATGCAATGAAGTCCAGGAGAGTATAGTGTTTCCCCAGATCGTTAAGTCCCAACGAGCTGTGCGAGAATAATCAAACGTGTAGTGATCGAGAGAATTTGAACGGAAAAAGATATATGATTGTGAATAATTATACCTAAAGAGAAAGTTTATAAATTACAGGGGCTTAAATGCAAATTAAAGGAAATTAAAAAGATAAACTATATTAAATAAACGCTATCACTATTTGTAAAATCTAATGTTTTTTATTTTTCTTTTATAAAACTTAAATTAAAAACTACGTGACGTACAAAAGAAAATGTGAACTGAAACAATATTAATCCTAAAAATATGAAAATGACATTTTTACAAACCTAATGATAAGAAAAAAATTTTAGAAAAAGAAAATTATTTTTAAAACTATTTATCTAATTATTATTAATTAAAAACTATTTTTACTTATTTAATAATACCCTAAAATACAAGAAAATATGAAATAAAGCTAGAAAAATGAAATTATGACTTGGAAAAATCTAAAATAACTAAAGAGAATTTTCAAAACTATTTTTGTATTTTTCTGATTATTTTTGTATTTTCTATGAATTAAAAACTATTTTAAACTAATTAAATTTCTAAAAATTACAAATTAAACTATGAAAAATCTGGAAAAATATTTTTTTGACTTTTTATATTTATCTTAACCTAGGAAAAATGAAAACTTATTTTTTTGAAACTTTTCTGATTTAATTGTATTAAAAGCTAATTAAAAATGCCTAAAAACTGTTTTAAATGAAGAAAAATAGCAAACAGTGCTAGAAAAATATGAAAAATTCAGGAAAAGTCTAAATTAATATTATGAATCTGAGAAAAATATAAAAACAGGGGCTTGTGTGAAGGAATATGAGGCTGCAGTGGAAAGTGCTTATAAATAAGCACTTAAGTTAAGCTAAAGACCACAAATAAGCACCAAATGAAAACAGAAGCTATAATAAGCTATTACTACTCAAAAGAAACCAAATAAAACTGACCTTAACATCTGAAATACAAACTTAAACAGATTTGATGATTTGAAAACAAGTGCCAAAACAGATTTTTAGCTACTTTTGAAGCTAATGCAACTGCTTATTGGACAAGCTTATGTGAAAAACAAGACTGGAGACTTCAAGTCAACCAGCTTAACTACCTCTGAACCAAGTCTCAGACCTTAAGGACCTAAGACCAGACCTATGCAAGGCCTGCAAGGTGCCTGTCTCACACTCAGTATTAGCTGATTGTGCACAGGGCACTTTGCAGCTGATTGAGTAGCTTATTTGAGGCTTATAAGAGCTTACAAAAAATTTCCAAAAATCACTCTTAAATTCTTGACCAGTTGAACTTATTGAATCCAAAATTTCACTGAACTTGAACCAGTAATGAGTTAATTAAAAATCATCCAAGTTGGGTGAAAACTGACTTTTTCAAATTTGACTTTTGACACAGAAATGAAACTTTGACTTTTGTGAGATTTGAGCTTAAATAATGAACTGATTATGATGTTTTAAGGTGAAATAAAACTATATTAGACTACTCTACTGATTTCTAAACATGAATCAAGCTTTTGATAATCTTAAATTCCAACAGTCATGAGATGAGGACAGGATAAAATGGATTTTGACTTTGAGCTTATGCAGATACAAATGACTGACCAAAATGACTCAAGTGGTCCTATTAGAGACTAAGTAGACAGGTTTTAGGCACAAGCAAGAGCTCAAGCTCAAACAAACCCACTGATCCAAACACAATTTAAGACACTGATTTGTAAATTAAACTAAGCTACCTACTGATATTTGCTTAAGCTAACACTGAGATTTAATCTAGTTATCCTAATTACAACTACTGAACAGGTTTAATCCATTTAATGTCCACAGATTCAAACACAAGCACAATATGCAACTGAATTAGAAATAGAGTTGAGATAAAAACTCACAAGTGTCCAACTTATTTGTGCAGCTTAAACAGAACCCAAACCAAACTAAGCTACTCAAATCCAACCCAAATCAACTCTGCATCAACCCCATTCCATTTCCAAACCTGCTTAACCAAAATCTCTTCTCAGTTGACTTTTGTTGACCAAACACCAATTATGCTTGAACCTGCTTTATGAGCTTACTAAAAGCTATAATAAGCTTAAGTAAGCTTATTTGAACTTAAATATAAGCTATTAGAAGTTTGGACATAAGAATTTGAAACTGAGTTTTGCAACAGTGAACATGAAACTTGAAACTTAAATGAAACTTTGAATTAAGACTTGAAAATGAGTTACAATGATCAAACAACTTAGTTTCAGTACAATAGAGCTTAAAGTTACAAATTTATAAACTAATTAAGACAGTTTAATAAAAACGACATACATAAATTTAAAAAACTAAGTACTGCCTTATTCTCTTGCTTCTCTTCTTCTTTTTATACACCATATGTCTTCTCTCACCTCTCTGAGCAAATCCCACTTGATATCTTGGCCATTGGATTACTTGAGTGCATTTTGGCCATTGGATCAAAATTGGTGGGAAAGATGGTTTTGACCTTGGGCTTCTGAATTTGCAACTAGGGGGGGTGGCATTAATTGTGGTGTGTAAAGTTGGTAGATATGATGATGAGGGGGGAGGGATAAGGTGAGAGGTGATGGGAGAGGGCTTAGTTTTTGCAGGCAAGTGGTGGGAGGAAGGAGATAAGGTTGGGAGGGAAAGGGGAGTTTGACTGAGGTGTTTGACCAAGTATATTGGACGGGGGGGTCAAAATGTTTTGACAGGGGGCTCAAATGACATATGGCAGGGGTCCAAAATTCACAAAGGGTCAAGGGATTAGTTTAATATCATAAGGACCATTTTGCAATTTCTGATTTTTGAAGGACCATTTCTGCCAATTTCCCAAAGTTGTTTCAAGGGTCACTTTTGACAAGTTTCAATAGTACAGGGACCATTGTTGACATTTTCAAACTTCTAAGAACCAAACTTGACATTTTTGAAAGTTTAGGGGCCTAAGTTGCAATTTTGCAAATTTAAATCTCAAGGACCAATTTTGACAACTCATGAATCCCTAGGGACTTGAAATGATATTTTTCTTTATTTTGTTTTACCAGGGACTATTTTTGACAACTTTTGAAACTTGGGGGACTAAAACTGCCAATTATGCAAACTTGATACGTTTTTCACCAGATTTTGATATTTTTGCATTTAAAACACATAAGACACTTATTTGTGATATTTTTATCATTTTGATGCATTTCTGAGTGTTTTCAGATGTTTTTGCAGTTTAATTGGTACAAAAATGATGAGTATTTAGACACTCATCAATGGCCTTCCACATTTCCACTCTTACTTCGATTGCTCCCTCCATTGTGCCATTTGTGAGAGTGGTCAGCCATCTTCTGAATAGTTTCAAGAGCCATAGTCAGAGTCATTCCAAGTATTGGTCCTTGAGAATCGATCATTTGTCTTGAGGAGATGTTCAGACCCTTGTAAAAGACGTTCACTTTTTGTTGGCTGTTGAGGTCGTGAGTAGGGCACTTGTATAATAATCAGTTGTACCTTTCCCATGCTTGGTACAACGTTTCATCACCTTCTTGCATGAAATTATGGATTTCTTCTAATTGCTTTGCAGTCCTTGACGGAGGACAGTACCTCTGAATGAAATATTTTTTTAGGAATGGCCAGGTGTTAACTGTCCCGGCAGGTAATCGATCAACCCATCTTTTAGCAGCTCCAGTGAGAGAAATAGGGAACACACGTAACATGACAGCATCGTTTGAGACTCTTGGAATTTTAAATAGGCTGACAATGTATTCCACTTTGTCCATATGCTCGTGAGCATCATCAGTAATGCTTCCCGAGAAAGGGTTTGCACGCAACTCCCTCATAAATTGAGGTTTGATTTCAAATTGAGCATCTTCGGCGTTGGCCGGCCTAACGATCCCCGGTCATTGTTCTTCTCTAGTCAACGCCAAATATTCCTCGAGAGTGAGGTCATCAATGTTAACAACTTCCATTGTCCCCGAAACTTGAAAAGAGATCGTGAGAATTTGAGAAAATTTTTGAAACAAAAATGAAAGACTTAATAAAAGTCCTAATATAACTCCCCGGCAGCGGCGCCAAAAACTTGATGCAGGTTTTACTGACCAGGTTTTAATATTTATAAGCTCTCGTTATACCTATGGTCTACCCTAATGCACTAACGGGCAGTGTACCCGGTCGTGTGTAGTGTAGTATTCGGTAAAACCGAGGTCGTCCCAAGAGCTATGTGTGCGGATTTAAACTAAGTCTAGGTGTCACAGATTTTAATAGATTTTAAGGTGGGAATGATTAATTACTACTAAGACAAGAAAATATGAAAGCAAATAAAGGAGAGGGTTGTGATCAATAGAGGAGAGGGGTGCTAACCTAGTTACTCATCCTATCAAGTTATGTTTACATCTAATTAATTCCAATTATTTCAGGTGGGGTGAAAGTCGCTAGGACAACATTTGGTCAGTTCGTCCTAACCTATCAGCAAAGGGTTCCACTGGAGAAGTCAGGTGACCCGTCGTAATTCCAGTTGTTCTTAGTCCCCTAAGCCAAGTCATTAAGTTCCGCTACATGCAAGATTTATAATAATGAGTGCCCGGACGCTAGCAACTTAAACACTCATCCCTGACTTCTTAAGTTCATCCAAACGGTAGGTGATCAATTGGTCAAATCGCACAAGCAAAAAGGGTCGTCAGTTGGTCATATCTTACCCTTCCCACTTAGTCTACCTACTTAGGGTCAGTTGGTCATATCTCCTAAGTAACTAGCCACTACCGCCATTCAAAACTACCGAAACAAGGGTAGCTACCAACAAACTATGCATGCATACACTTAGAAATAATTATACAGAAGCAATGTAAACACAAACAAAAGAATTAAGGAATCATAACTAGGCCAGCACCAGAGGTGCTTAGCCGCTCATGTAGAAAACTAGAAGGGGGGTTGAATAGTTTACCACTTAAAAACTTTGTTTTAAAACTTATTGAAAGATCAATTGATACTGATCTTTGATATGTTGATGAAATATGTAAGCAATATGTAAAGAGTAAATAAGGAAAGAAATGATCAAACCACAACAAGTTGTTTATAGTGGTTCGGTCTACAAGGACTCTTTCTCCTTGCCCTACTCCACTCCCCGAGTCTCACACTTGAGAGTTTAACTTCACTAGTCAACAAGCTCCTTTCACCGGTGGAGAAACCTTTACACTTCGCTTACACTATTTCCGACACTAAGCTAAATGTCGAGTTCTTTCCAAGGGTACAACCACTCCCACACACAATGTATTTTGAGGACTAAAATACTAACCACTCACACTCACAAGATTATGGTAGTTTAGTACAACAATGAAGTATGAATCAACACAAGATCATACAACATTAAACAAACAAGACTTCCAACTTCTCGTTGAAGCTTGAATGTGACTTGATCTTCTTTGCTACAAAAGAGATCACTAATATGATATGAAACTGAGTTAGAAAGGTTAGAGAGAAGATATGTATGAGAGTATGATAGAAAGGGATGAAAAACTACTTGGTTCGGCTTTGCTATTTATAGCCAAAACCATCAGAAGGCACCACGGACGGCGGACCCTTTGAAAGGGTTCCGTCCGTTATACATTTTGGTGCCTCCGGGGTCTGACAACAAGATATCAAGATCTTGCCAAAGTCAACCATATCTATGCAAGATTGTGTAAGATATGAAGAGTACAAATCTACACAAAATATCTAATGAAATCTTCCAATGATTTCCATGATGCATTACATGATGTCATGTGTTGTTTTTCTATTTTTAGAAATATGCAAATACATAAGTAATGTTTAGTTATTAAGAAACTAAAGCATTCTAAAAACTACTATCATACATTATGCTTAGACTCATATTAAGATATGATTAGTCACAATGTAAATGCTTAAATGATGAAGATATTATTTGAAAAAGCTTGTTTTAATATCTATTAAACTTGACAAGCTTTAAGCTTTATAAAAATTAAATTTACTTTTGTCGTTAACAAAACTTAGGTAAAGATCAAAAATATAAATAACGTTTAATGACGATATTTGTATTAACAATCTCCCCCTT
This sequence comes from Chrysanthemum seticuspe, assembly GCA_019973895.1. NCBI lineage: Eukaryota > Viridiplantae > Streptophyta > Magnoliopsida > Asterales > Asteraceae > Chrysanthemum > Chrysanthemum seticuspe. The sequence continues at coordinate 218,930,209 of BPTQ01000009.1, read as the reverse complement.
TTTGTTGAGGACAAAATATAAAATTTATTTTTATAGAAGATACCAAGATTGTGCAAGAGTTATAAAAATATTAGTTTTAGAACTTGAAAAGGAGCAACCATGCCTAGGTGGGTAGTATGGTTGATGAGGTTGTGGTGGTGGAATGGTAGATGTGTTGATGTTGGTGGTGGTGTTTGGATTGGTGATTATGGAGGCTAGCAAAGCATTTTGCATTTGCATAGTCTCACTTAGGTGAGAATCCACCATATCTTTGAATTGGTGGAGGTTTTGGAGTTCCGCTTGAATCTCCTCTCTTGTGGGATTAGCATCCTACATGGACTCCTCAATGTCCTCTATGTGAGGCGACATTGATGTAGTGAGTGGTTGGTCCCCATACAAAGGACCATGGATGTCTTTGTGAATGGGGTGAAAGAGAAGAGGTTTCGGCCCTAATGGGGCATTTGGGTCAAAAGATGGCCTAGGAGAGTCATGAGCAATCCGCTCAATGGTGCCAAAGGATGGCAATGGTGGTGGATGATTTGGCCTAGGAGGCAAGTCTTCCAAGTCCTCCAAGAAAGGATTTGGAGAAGTGGGTGGTGTGGAAAATAACTTCAAAGGAATGAGAGTTGGAGACTTTGGTGGTGAGGGTGTTATGGATGTTTGGATGGGTGCCGGTGGTGGTGAAGTTGGTGTTTTTGTGGGTGGTGGAGTGGTGATCACAATTGGTGATTGAGTAGAGTAGCCAAAGTTAGGCTTGTATCATCTCGTATGGGGGATGAGATTGTGAGTGGAGAAGACTCGGATGAGGAGCTCAAGTTGACGAAGCAACAAGGCCTCAATCTAATTCTAGCGGTTTTCTTGCAAGGTTTAGGAGAGGATTTTGTCATTTTGACTTGTGTTTTTCTCTGCTAGATGATGGTAAGAATGAAGAAGGTGTGAAGATGATCATGGTAAAACCTCTCAATTTATAGAAGTGAAAAATTATGGAGAAATGTGTTTGATTTGATGTTAAACCATAGAAGAGATGAGGTTCCTAATGATTTGGAAGTGGGTTAAATGCTAGTCATATCACCCAAGTTAAGCCATACAAGAGAGATGGAGTGAAGAAGCAAAGATTTGCAATAAATGTGTTCTAATGAGTGGAAGTTCCTAACAATCAGATTACCCACGGATTTCAAGGTACCAAAATTTTGGTTCCTTCCTTTATGCCAAAGGGCTCCTTGGGTGAATTTTTCAAATTTTTGAATTTTGGTGGGAAGTGGATTTCTTATATGCCTAAGTGTATTATACCAGTTCTAATAACGGTACAAACTAGTTAAGATTGACCTACAAGCAATATATGGTAATTTGGAATGTCGAAAGAATCGAAATTCAGAAAGTTACCTGGAGGATCCACGACACCAAAATTTTACACGGACGGACCCCTAAAAAGGGTGTCGTCTGGTCCGCCTGTACAGGTACGGCGGTACCATTTCTTATAACAGACGGAACCAAAACGTTGGTGCCGTCTGATCCGTACAGAGCATAAAAGTTCACAGAGTACATTTTAAAGTGTCAGGGACATTTCTGAAACCTGAAATTTTGCTCAAAACATGTGACATTAAACATTTCTAGTTAGGAAAAGTAAATAACACATGTACAAACATAATAGAGCATAGATTTTGAGCAAGGCCAAGTGATTTTCACATTATAGTGAAAATGGGTAAAATTTGATAGCATACTTGTGCTATCTCCCTGCATAAGATTGTTAGCATACATCATTGTTTCGAGTTATATTATCATCCTACAAGATAAAAACAACCAAATTGTATCAAACATTAGAGATAATGTATTGTTCCAAACGCTCCTTAAAACGATTCTCACTTATCCAACTTCTTGTAGATCTTGGTCATCATTCTACCAAGGCACTTGAACATCCCCTTGGTTTGCTTGAACTCCGCTGATTCATTCTCAATCTCGGGAAGAGATTCATAATACTCATGAGGTGGAAGACGAGAGTTTGGAAGACCATCATCGGAGCTATTTGATGATGATGATGATTGAGTTGGAGGTTTTGCTCTCTTGCCTTTTGTCTTAGCAACTCGTGCATCACTCAAAGGTACAAAGATGTGAGGGATGAGCTCATAGTGAAGGTGCATCCCTTTTGGGCTTGGTGGAATTGGTGCAAAGGCTCTATAGAGACGGGTGAGAAGCATCCCGTATGGGAGAGCAACCGATCCTTGTGTTGGAATATCAATCATTCTCCTAGCAATGTAGTAGGCTAAATTGAATGGTTGACGGGTGGACAAGTTGTAGAGCATATGGCAAAGACAAGCATTGATGTGATCCCTATTTCCTATGGTGCTAATGACGTTGGCTCTAAGTAGTTCTTCCCATTTCCTAAATTCGGGCTTAAGTTCATTTAGCTCCATTCCATATGGATCTCAGTTCACTTCTTTTCCTTTTCGGGTGACTCGGGTTGTATCTCCCCTTGGGATAAATAGGTGCTCACGGATGACATCCTTATTTGCTAGAGGTGTTTGGTAGGGAGAAGAGCGGTCATTGATTGCATCAAGAATGGTGAGTGACCTCTTATCCGAGTAGACACAAGTCCCTCGGTTGGGAATTCCTAGCAATTGAGCAAAGTTGGTTAAGGTGATGGTGTAGTCGTTTTGATTGATTTTAAACCTAAGGCAAAACTCATCATCATCTTCATCACTAAAGCCGGTCACAGTAGCATAGAACTCTAACACAAACCTAGGACAAATTGGTTCATCGATGTCAAGAAGACAATCGAATTGAATGGCGGCTAGTTCTTCACGGAGATTGGTATTTTCAATGAAAGATGGGTGAATGGTTCTACCCTCATGGAAATACCTTGATTCTAGACTCTTAAAGATTTCTACTTGTTCCTTGGAAAGTCCTTTGGTTTTGTGATGTTTGGGAATGTAGCCAAGGGTGTCCTTGTGATCATAGAATCTTGCGGCTACCATGGTTATTCCTAGGAGCAAGAATTAATATGTTAAAAATGAGAATAAACTTTAATGTTTTGGTTCTAGTGTGTGCCTATATGAAAACGATTTGGAGTTGCGGTTATCTCTACTCATTTTATGCACAAAAATGGTTTTAGTGGGGTGTTTGGAAAATACCATGAGATAACCCAAATGCTCCTAATTCAATGTGGCTTCATTTGAATATACCCGGGAATGCATATTAGTTATGCAATACCTTTAGTATTCAAGAGCATGCAAGTGATGAAAGTCTAACGTTTCTATTTGTATTAATAATGAAAAAATTGTTTTCCTACAATTGAGAAGCTTTTCAAAAATTTTGACATGGGGTGTTTGGTTATTTGAATAAGGCCTTATAGTCATTATCTATTGATTAGTGGGAAGCATGATTTGTTTATGCAATATGATAATGTAGTACCTAATTTCAATGACTAGTTATGCAATTTGCCAATTGAATTCATATTTAGTATAAAAGCATACATAAGCCCCATGTAATGATTTGTAATGATTTTGTGCACAAATAAGAATCCTAGACTCAGAATTAAGAGATAAAATGTAGTTAGAATACTTACAATGATGTTATCTCCAGTGATTAGTGAGTGGGAAGGTGTCAATAATGAGCTTGGTTTAATGTTTACACGTTTTGGTAAAGTGAGTTTTGAGGAAGAAGATGTTTTGTAGGTAGCAGTTTTGATTCTGTAGACACCACGGACCAGACGGTACCAAATTTTTGGTTCCGTCCGTGTTGTCGTTTGGTGTCGTGGCTACAGTAGCAGATACAAAACAAAATCGTTTTGTTTTGACTATTCTAATGTTTTGGGCTATGTTTATCCTACATGTTTGGTTCCATTAACACTAAACCAAGTCTAAGAAGATTAAAAGGTTCTCGTTTAAGAGGCTTAGCTAAGATGTCGGCAATGTTGTCTTCGGAGGATACTTTCTCGATTGAGATGTTTCCTTTTTGAACATTGTCGCGAAGAAAGTGATGACGGATTTCAATATGCTTTGTACGAGCATGTTGAACGGGATTCTTGCTGAGATCGATGGCTCCTTTGTTGTCGCAAAGTATAACAATATCGTTAAGATGAATTCCGTAATCTACGAGAGCTTGCTTCATCCAAAGAGCTTGTTGACATGCTTTTCCGGCTGAGACGTACTCGGCTTCAGTAGTTGAGATGGCTAAAGCCGTTTGCTTCTTTGCAAACCATGAGGTGAGACAATGTCCAACAAAAGTGCAAATACCACTTGTACTTTTTCTATCGACATAGTCACCGGCATGATCCGAGTCGGCATACACTATGGTTTCTACACCCGTTCCTTTGGGATACCATAATCCTAAACACGTTGTTCCCTTAATGTATCTAAAAATCCTTTTTAAGGCTTCTAAGTGTGATGCCTTTGGGTTTTCTTGAAAGTGAGCACATAGACAAACACTAAACATAATATCAGGTCTACTAGCCGTAAGATAGAGTAGGCTACCAATCATTCCTCTATATTTAGTGTTATCTACGGATTCACCTTCCTCGTCCTTGGTGAGTTTAGTGTCCGAGGACATGGGTGTCTTAGTTGGTTTGGAATCTTCAAGACCAAATTTCTTAAGCATGTCTTTTATATATTTAGATTGGTTAAAAAATATGCCATCTTCTAGTTGTTTAATTTGGAGTCCTAGAAAGAAATTTAATTCACCCATCATACTTATTTCAAACTCGTCGTGCATGATTTTAGAGAAATCATCACATAGCTCTTGACAAGTTGATCCGAATATGATGTCATCAACGTATATTTGAACAATGATAATATGTGACTCCTTTTTCTTGGTAAAAAGAGTATTATCTACTAATCCCATAGTGTATTTGTTATCAATAAGAAAAGTCTTAAGTCGGTCGTACCAAGATTTTGGTGCTTGCTTAAGACCGTATAATGCTTTCTTGAGTTTGAAGACATGATGTGGTTTCTCAAAGTCGGTAAAACTGGGAGGTTGAGCAACATACACTTCTTCGTTAATAAACCCATTAAGAAATGCACTTTTAACATCCATTTGAAATAATTTAAAGTCATAAGCACTTGCATAAGCAAGTAATATTCTAATAGATTCGAGTCTAGCTACCGGTGCATAAGTTTCATCATAATCAATCCCTTCTTGTTGATTATAATCTTGTGCAACAAGCCTAGCTTTGTTTCTAGATACTACACCATTTTCATCCATTTTATTTCGAAAAACCTATTTCGTTCCAATTATAGTTTGATCTTTGGGTTTTGGAACTAATTTCCAAACATCATTTCTAACGAATTGGTTTAACTCTTCTTGCATGGCAATTACCCATGATTCATCTTTTATTACTTCATTTATGTTTTTCGGTTCAATGGTGGATACAAAACAAAAATAATTACTTTGATTTTAGGCTTGTGACCTTAAGGTTCTTTGATTAAGTTGTCCTATGACCTTTTCTAAAGGATGACTTTTAGATTCTTTGATGTTTACAATCTCTTTATTTAATGGTTCATCTTCCTTGTTATTATTAATTATTTCTTGACTTTCTATCATTTGACTTTCAACTAAGTCATCATCTACCAAAGGTGATGTCTTAGAGGGAGGTGGACTTTCGTCGAATGTTATGTTCAACGATTCCTCGACTATCATTGTTTCTTTGTTTAGGACAATGTAAGCTTTACTAGTTTGAGAATAACCAAGAAATACACCTTCATAAGACTTTCGGTCAAACTTGGTGAGATAATCTTTAGTATTAAGAATGAAGCATTTACATCCAAAAACTCTAAAATATCCTAAAGTTGGCTTTTTACCTTTATAAAGCTCATATGGTGTTTTGTTTAGGAAAGGACGGATTAAGACTCTATTTAAAATATATGTAGAAGTGTCAACCGCTTTACACCAAAACTTTTGAGGAATGTTTTGTTCATTAAGCATTGTTCTACTCATTTCTTGAATTGTTCTATTTTTACGTTCTACTACTCCATTTGATTGAGGTGTTCGTGGAGCTGAAAAGTTATGTGTTATACCATTTGTATCACAAAAGTTTCCAAATTGAATTTCGTTGTCAAATTCACGACCATGATCCGTTCGGATCGACACAATTTTAACGCCTAGTTGATTTTGAATTTTCTTGCTAAGAATTTCAAATTTATCAAAAGCTTCATTTTTAGTTTTCAAAAACAACGTCCAAGTAAACCTTGAGTAATCATCTACTATGACCAAAGTGTATAAGTTGCCTCCGTAGCTTCTTATAGCGGATGGACCAAACAAGTCCATATGCAATAATTCTAGACACTTAGATGTGGACACCATATTTTTAGATTTATGACTACTATGGGTTTGTTTACCAATTTTGCAAGTGTCGCAAAAGTGTTGGTCATATTTTAGTTTTGGTAAATTTCTAACTAGCTCTTTTGAAGATAGGTTTAGTATAAGTCTCATATTAGCGTGACCTAAGCGTCTATGTCAAAGAGATGAGCTATCATCTAACGTTGTTAGGCAAAGTTTGCCATTAGATGTTTTATCTATTTTCATGACGTATATGTTATTTTTCCTAACTCCTTTAGCTATGGTGATACCATCTTTTAGTATTTTACTACTATTTTCATCAAATAGTACTTTATAATTTTTATCACATAATTGGCTAATACTAAGTAGATTAAATCCTAACCTATCTACATGAGCAACATTTTCAATACTTAGGGAGTTATGAGCGATCGTACCTTTGCCAATGATTTTGCTTTTGAGATTGCTACCAAAGGTGACATTACCTCCGTCATACTCTTGGTATGATGAGAAGAGACTTATGTTGCCCGTCATGTGCCTTGAGCATCCACTATCTTTTATCCATTCATCAGGTTCCAATCCAACTTTCAAGCATACCTAAGAAGCAAATAACTCAAGCATTTGGTCCCCAATATCTCATGGGTCCGTTTGGGTTAAACATACCATTTATTTGATTCATGTATAGAAATGATGGGTAAGAGTTCCATGACATGTAATCTGGAGTTTGATATGGTCTAGGAAGGTTTTGATTCCAACCGTTGTGTTGGTAGTTGGGTTGTACGTTGTGGTTGCTCTTAGGAAAGGGGCGTTTGGCAAAAGGTGTTTTATATCGTTGTTGAGTAGTTTTTGATCTAAATTCATTTTTAGCAAGTCCTACTCCTGATGTAATAGTTGGTTTTAGTTTAACACTATCCTTGGTTTTCTTTGTTACTTTGACAAATTCATTACGGTCCGTATTACAAACGTTCTGTCCTGCTGAAGTACCCACGACACCATTTTGTTCAACGGACGGAACCCTTATTTTGGGTCTGTCTGGTCCGTGCTGTACTGCAGCAGTTTTGACAGATTGTTCGTCCTTTTCGGCCGTTTTGTTTTTACTCTTTGGAATTAATACCTCATTAAATCCTATCCCATTCATGTCTCCTGGTGTTTTATGGATTTTAAGTATTTCATCGGCAAGAGCGATGTTTTTGTTAAACCTTTTAAATTTAGAATTATGTTCGATTAGAACATCTTGTGTGAGCTTTAGTTTTTCTATTTCAAGATTAAGCTCTTGACATGATTTACGACCATCGTCATTTGATTTTCCCTTTTCTAGTCGTTTTGCTTTTTCTTTTAACTCATAGACTTCATTTTCCAAAAATTCCTTTTTGGTTTTTAAAAATTTATTTTTAGTTATGATTTTTAGACTTAGCTCACACAATTGATTGTATTGTTTTTGCAAAGTGTCATCATCAATAGAAGAATAGGAAGAGTCGGAATGTACCTCGTTTGACTCATGTGCCATTAGAGCGATCTCTTCCTTGCTTGACTCTTCATCATCTTCACTATCACTCCAAGCACCACTTACAAAAGCTCGTTGAGTTTTGCTTTTAGGTGGCTTGGGACATTCTCCTATAAGATGACTTGCATCACCACATCTAAAACACTTTCTTTCACCTTTACCCTTTTTGTCATCCCGATCTTTTCAGAATGGCTTCTTTTCTTCTCGAGGTTGTCTTACAAACTTTCCTCTTCTTCTAAAGAACTTCTTAAAGTCTCTAACGGCCATGACATACTCCTCATCTTCACTACCGGAGCAAGATTCGTTATCATCACTTGATTCCGCCTTTGCTTTTAGAGCAACGGATTTAATCTTTTCCCTTCTTCCTTTGATGATCTCCGAATCTTTCTCCATCACCATTTCGTGTACTTTGAGGTTACCGATTAGCTCGTCTAGTGACATTTTTGAGAGATCTTTTGATTCTTCAATAGCGGTCACTTTAGCTCTCCATTTCGGATGGAGTGCTCTAAGAAATTTCCTGACAAAGTTCTTACTACGAAAAGATTCATCAAGTGCTTTAAGTGATGTAATAATAGTATTAAAGCGAGCAAAGCCACAATCAATGGTTTCATCTTCAGGAATAACAAATTGTTCATATTGTTGAACAAGAAGATCAATTTTGTGATCCTTGACTTGTGAATTACCTTTATGTGTAACAATCAAAGATTCCCAAATATCTTTGGCGGTTTCACACATAAAAATTCTTTCATATTCTTTTCTAGGCAAAGCATTATAAAGCATCATTTTAACTTCATTATTTTTAGCAATTAATTTCTTTTGTTCATCAATAGAAATATCCTTTGTTGTAGAACTAAAATCCCCTTTAACAATAACAAACCAAAGATCTATATCTTTTGATTTTACATATGTTTCAAAACGGTTTTTCCAATAGATAAATCCATTGGTTTCAAAGAGTGGTGGTCTTTGCATAGATTGCCCTTCTTTAAAGTTTTCATAATCCATGGATCGTTTCAAGTTTATAAAATACAAATTATTTTAGAAATTCTTGAGCAACGAGGCTCTGATACCAATTGTAGAAAACTAGAAAGGGGGTTGAATAGTTTACCACTTAAAAACTTTGTTTTGAAACTTATTGAAAGATCAATTGATATTGATCTTTGATATGTTGATGAAATATGTAAGCAATATGTAAAGAGTAAATAAGGAAAGAAATGATCAAACCACAACAAGTTGTTTATAGTGGTTGAGTCTACAAAGACTCTTTCTCCTTGCCCTACTCCACTCCCCGAGTCTCACACTCGAGAGTTTAACTTCACTAGTCAACAAACTCCTTTCACCGGTGGAGAAACCTTTACACTTCGCTTACACTATTTCCGACACTAAGCTAAATGTCCAGTTCTTTCCAAGGGTACAACCACTCCCACACACAATGTATTTTGAGGACTAAAATACTAACCACTCACACTCACAAGATTATGGTAGTTTAGTACAACAATGAAGTATGAATCAACACAAGATCATACAACATTAAACAAACAAGACTTCCAACTTCTCGTTGAAGCTTGAATGTGACTTGATCTTCTTTGCTACAAAAGAGATCACTAATATGATATGAAACTGAGTTAGAAAGGTTAGAGAGAAGATATGTATGAGAGTATGATAGAAAGGGATGAAAAACTACTTGGTTTGGCTTTGCTATTTATAGCCAAAACCATCAGCAGGGACCACGGACGGCGGACCCCTTGAAAGGGTTCTGTCCGTTATACATTTTGGTGCCGCCGGGGTCTGACAACAAGATATCAAGATCTTGCCAAAGTCAACCATATCTATGCAAGATTGTGTAAGATATGAAGAGTACAAATCTACACAAAATATCCAATGAAATCTTCCAATGATTTCCATGATGCATTACATGATGTCATGTGTAGTTTTCTATTTTTAGAAATATGCAAATACATAAGTAATGTTTAGTTATTAAGAAACTAAAACATTCTAAAAACTACTATCATACATTATGCTTAGACTCATATTAAGATATGATTAGTCACAATGTAAATGCTTAAATGATGAAGATATTATTTGAAAAAGCTTGTTTTAATATCTATTAAACTTGACAAGCTTTAAGCTTTATAAAAATTAAATTTACTTTTGTCGTTAACAAAACTTAGGTAAAGATCAAAAATATAAATAACGTTTAAAGACGATACTTGTATTAACAGCTCATATTAACTAAAATAATCGATTCAATGTTTAACATTACGAAATACATGAATTGAAAGTAAAGAAAAGATAAAATGCTAATGCTTATCGTAGGGGAGTGATTTCTCCCTTGGAGATAGCTCCGTATGCTCCTCTAGATTTGCCTTCGACTTCTATTCACGTTCACTTGATGTTGTGAATGAAATGGGATGCTTTGAAATGCTGGAATTCGAGGGGTATTTATAGACCAAATCTGGTTACGGCGTAACTAATGTTAAGAGTTACGCCGTAACATCCAATTCTTCGTATTTTGCACTAAAAATGCTGGTTATGGCGTAACATCTGGAAGGAGTTACGCCGTATCTTCAATAAATCCTGGTTACGCCGTAAATGAGACAATAGTTACGGCGTAACTTGCAGCGGCGCGGAACCTCATTTGACATAGTTGGTTACGTCGTAATCTTGGAGAGAGTTACGCCGTAATCTTCAGTTGACTTGGTTTTCTGAGCCACGCTTCTGTTACGGCGTAATGTGAGAGAGGAGTTATGTCGTAACATCTTCAAAATGGGCATACTATGATATATCTTCAATAAACTCTCCAAATCCGCGTCTCTTTAGCTCCAATGCTCGTAATTTATCTGAAAGTGAAATATAGAGGAAAACAAGCGTAAATCCATATAAATGATATAAAATAAGAGCATTATCGGGGGAAATTGACACTTGATATTCAAGACAATTTGATGTTATCACTCTCCTTATGAAGACTACTGATATTTTGTCGGCTAGGAAAGCGGAGAGAAACATAGATTTCTCTCCTAAAACAGAGCTTCATTACTTTGATAGGGATGTTTTGGAATTTTCAAACATGGATTAGGTGGTGGAGGAAGAGCATGGGAATTTTCCTAGCGAACATGGTTGATGGTATTTATGGTTTATCTGGCATTTCTTTTGAGTCAATGTAATTCCTTTATTTTGGTTCTTAAGTTATGTCGCGTTTGCTTAAAGGTAGTTGTTTCATGTGATTGGCATGTCAATCTAATGTGGTTTTTTGGTTTCAAGCACAAATGGTGCGTTCTTATTTGCCCATCTAACGGGCTGTGATGTTAGACTTCACCTACATCCTTACCAAAAAAAATATGCATGTACATGCCACGTCAAGTTTTGTTGTGTACAATAACATGGTTGCCATGTCATCATCTTCTCAAACATACCTTTTCCACCGAATACCTCATTCATCTCGCTTCATTTTTTTCCAATTCTAAAACCACATTATATTAAATGTCATACCAATGAATGTCATAACATTGCCATCATTCTGTATGATACATAACATCGATTTAATGAAAACACCCAAACACTTCAATTAACACCATTCAGTGTTGTAGATAAGGGCAAGTCGAGAATGACCTCAGATCTCGATAAACAATTAAACCAAGAGACCACTGTGCTCAAGAATCATGTCACACATTAGTTGCAACCGGGAAAAAAGCCTATAAATGATACTTATGTTTCGATTGCACTTTCATAAACTACATACAACACATATTCAATTGTCATTCTACCCATTCTCCTTGTTATTTAAGATTTCACACTTTTTTGTAACATACAATTGTAGCTTGTAATCTTGTTCGAACCGCTAACAACACATCCTCCTCGCCACCTAATACAACATATTTTAGTATTGTTATAAGTGGAACACTCATATTCCTCTTGACATTGCATTAGGAATATGAGTGTTCCACTTATAACAATACTAAAATATGTTGTATTAGGTGGCGAGGAGGATGTGTTGTTAGCGGTTCGAACAAGCTTACAAGCTACAATTGTATGTTACAAAAAAGTGTGAAATCTTAAATAACAATTCATTGTACACACTAGAAAATATATATCAATTTGAAAGGTAATGACATGAACCATGTCATTGTACACAGTAGAAAATAATTGACGTGACATGTACATGTGGGGTTTTCATAAATGTTTAGACTAAAAGTGTAATTTTTGAGAATTTGGGACCAAATACTTAATAAATTAAAACACTTTATAAGTGAATAAAAAATGACAAAAACCAATAAAAAACTTAAAGGGGTAATTTTGGGATTTCAAGTCACACAACAAAACATCAAAACTTCATTAATTGGCTAACATAAAATTATGCGACTACCAGAGTGAGTAAAACAAATAAGTATACACTCTCTCACACTTCTTCATCCATCCTTCCTGTCGATACTCAATAAGAATCTTGCATTTCTTTATTTTTCTCTTTCTAAATTCCCAGATTCTTTTTTGTCATTCACAAATTTTTTTCATTTATAACATCCTCATTTCATATATTCGTTTTCCTAACACTAAAAATACAAGGCATTTGTAACTCATTCATTGATCCCTAATCTCTCATGTGCTCTCTTTGGCCAATCCTAGAACCTCATTTGCAAGGGATTTCCGTTTGGTTTGAAGAGCAAAGCAAGAACTCGGTTTTTGGTTTGAGTATCATTTCGTACTAGCATTCGGGTAGTATTGGTTAACGTGTAGTTTGGATACACGTAGAGGTAATATACTTTGATTACTTGACTGGGTTTCGTGCGCCTCAAATAACACATATACGTGTTCACTAGCTTTCATTGTTCGTTTGCTTATTTGCTAAAAGGTACATGTTTCTCGTTTATTATTTATGTTAATTATGTTCATCATACGTGTTCTACTTTCCGTTGCCTACTCGTGTATATTATATGTTTATAATAGGTTATTAGATAACAAATCCCAACATTTCAATCATGTTAATAACTGAATATCCTTGGTGGTGTGCTTTGCTTACTCGACTTTTAGGATTTCGGCATTTTTAGGGTTTCATTTTCTTCGTGAGGTTTGTGATTATTAGTTATGTGTTAGCTGTTGTTTGGATTTATGGAAGTCTACTGTTTGTGTGTCGATTGTAAGGGTATGGTATGAAAAGGGGAAAGGGAGAAAGTAATAAGAGAGGACCGAATTATGTTACGGTTAGTGTAAAGTCAAGCTTACTTGGTGATGCTCCGATATTGAAATCAATAATGAGAAAGACCAGTTCTTTGAGTGCATCTTTTAGTGTGAATGGAGAAAAGGCTATTGAGCATGGTACACGTGACGTGAACGTGTTGCATTCTATGGCTGAATCAAAATAGCCCACTTCGAATCATCTGTTCTCGTATGCAAATGTGGTTAATTCATATCGTGTGGCGAATACGGTAAACTTTCGATCACTCGAATCTGATGTGGGTACTGTAGAAGCCGACTTAATCATTCCAATGGCTTAAGTACAAGAAGTTAATGCTAGATTTGTAAATTCTTTCTATGGATACTTTATTGGCAAACATATTGCATATCCTCTTGTTGAACAATATGCTTAGAATAAATGGTCTAAGCATGGTCTACAAAAAGTTATGATGAATAATGGGTTGTTCTTCTTTAAGTTTGAGTCTAAACTGGGATTGGAAGATTTGTTGAAGAATGGACCATATATGATTTGGAATGTTCCATTATTTTGAAGAAATGGTCTCCTGATGCGAATCTAACTAAATAAGACTTGACGAAGGTACTGTATGGATGACTTGGTTGAGGATACAAGGAAGAAGGCGGAGGCTCTTCCTATGATGACTATTGATATTTTGTCGGCTAGGAAAGCGGAGAGAAACATAGATTTCTCTCCTAAAACAGAACTTCATTACTTTGATAGGGATGTTTTGGACTTTTCAAACATGGATTAGGTGGTGGAGGAAGCGGAGCATGGGAATGCTCCCAGCGAACATGGTTGATGGTATTTATGGTTTATCTGGCATTTCTTTTGAGTCAATGTAATTCCTTTATTTTGGTTTTTAAGTTATGTCGTGTTTGCTTAAAGGTAGTTTTTTCATGAGATTGGCATGTCAATCTAATGTGGTTTTTTGGTTTCAAGCACAAATGGTACGTTTTTATTTGCCCATGTAACGGGCTGTGATGTCAGACTTCACCTACATCCTTTGTACTTAAACATTTTTTGGTGTAATATATTTATCGGGGAAATCCTTTACCAAAATAAATATGCATGTACATGCCACGTCAAGTCTTGTTGTGTACAATAACATGGTTGCCATGTCATCATCTTCTCAAACACACCTTTTCCACCGAATACCTCATTCATCTCGCTTCATTTTTTTCCAATTCTAAAGCCACATTATATTAAATGTCATACCAATGAATGTCATAGCATTGCCATCATTCTATATGATACATAACATCGATTTAATGGAAACACCAAACACTTCAATTATCACCATTCAGTGTTGCAGATAAGGGCAAGTCGAGAATGACCTCAGATCTCGATAAACAATTAAACCAAGAGACCACTGTGCTCAAGAATCATGTCACACATTAGTTGCAACCGGGAAAAAAGCCTATAAATGATACGTATGTTTCGATTGCACTGTCATAAACTACATACAACACATATTCAATTTTGATTCTACCCATTCTCCTTGTTATTTAAGATTTCACGCTTTTTTGTAACATACAATTATAGCTTGTAAGCTTGTTCGAACCGCTAACAACACATCCTCCAAGCCACCTAATACAAGATATTTTAGTATTGTTAAAAGTGGAACACTTATATTCCTCTTTATATATATATATATACACATAGAGTTATGATCAAATAAGAATATTACTTAAAATAAGAAGGAATAAGAAGAAGTATAACCGCAAATCCGATATGCACCAACCTAAATTAGATGCATCCCTATAATCTTATATGCATTATAACGCATCATAGTGTGTTTTCTAGCTTTTAATCAGATGCTTATACGTATATTAGATGCATTTCATGATTTCTCTTGTTTTTTGTTCCTCTGCACGTGCCGAAATCATGAAAATCAATTTGCACCATCTATACATCAAATTAACTTTCGAAACTCAAGATGTTGCATCTATATGAATAGAAATGCATGTAATGCAAGTCGTTGCATCTCAAATGCATGGTTTTGGTCACTTCTCATAACTTCTTATTTTAATTTACTTCTCACCGGATCCCTACTTTATATATATATATATATATATATATATATATATATATATATATATATATAGGTTTGGGTTATTATGAAAAGTTTCTTATAATGAAAAGAATGAGAAAGCATGTGGAGTTGACATGTGTCACATTTGCCACATCATCATGCCACATCACCATACCCCCCCACCACCCACCCACCCACCCCCCACCCCCCCCCCCGGAAAAAAAATTTCCCGCCAAAAAAAAAATTTAAGCAAATTTTTTTTCCCGCCAAATTTTTTTACTGCATCACAGTTATAAAGTTACTGCATCACAATCATGATTTTAGTGCATTAAGGTTATAAATTACTGCATCACAGTTATAAAGTTACTGCATCACAATCATGATTTTAGTGCATTAATGTTATAACCTTGATTTTAGTGCATCATAGTTGATGCACTTAACTATTAACTATGATGCAGTAACTTATAATAAAGATGCACCAAAACTTATTAGTGCATTAAAGTTATAAGTTACTGCGTCACAATTATGATTTTAGTGCATTAAGGTTATAAATTACAACATCACAGTTATAAAGTTGCTGCATCACAATCATGATTTTAGTGCATTTAAGGTTATAACCTTGATTTTAGTGCATCATAGTTTATGCACTGAACTATTAACTATGATGCAGTAACTTATAATAAAGATGCACCAAAACTTATTAGTGCATTAAGGTTATAAGTTACTGCATCACGGTTATAAATTTACTGCATCATAATCATGATTTTAGTGCATTAAGGTTATAAATTACTGCATCACAATTATAATTGTGATGCATTATTTTTATAATTGTGATGCAGTAACAAATTTTGGCGGGAATTTTTTTTTGCCCAAAAATTTTTTTTTTTGGCGGGAAATTTTTTTTTGCGGGGGGTGGGTGGGTGGGTGGGGTGGGGGTGGGGGTGACACATGTCACATGACATGGCATGGTGATGTGGCAAAGGTGACACATGTCACCTCCACATGCCTTCTCATTCTTTTCATTATAAGAAACTTTTCATTTTAACCCTACCCTATATATATATATATATATATATATATATATATATATATATATATATATATATATATATATATATATATATCAATTTGAAAGGTAATGACATGATAACCATGTCATTGTACACACCAGAAAATAATTGACGTGATATGTACATGTGGGGTTTTCATAAATGTTTAGACTAAAAAGTATTGTGTGTGTAAATATGATCAAAATTCGAAAATTCGTAACAAAATATAAAGTTTTAGTTCATGTAATAAGACGGTACATCAGAAAAGGTACATGTATAATTTTGACATTAAGTCTTTATAACACCATAAAAGAATATTATTTCATTAGAGTAAAAAGTTCATGGCAGGCGAAGACACAATCTTACAAGATATTCTGATGTGCGTTCGTATTTCAAAGTTTCATATGTTCTCAGCTGAGAGGCGATACTTTCAAATTTTAATAAATGCGCATGTAAAATTGACCAATCTATTTTTCTATTTTAGTTATGAATTAGGATCGAGAAGAATAATTAATATAAAAAGAATAAGAAGTAATCATAAACACATATTGCAGATGAATCTACAAAAAATGGATTTTTTTTTAAAGTTTTTCCTTTATAATTTAAAATATGTGACTAAAAATACTTCTCACCCTTATAATTTTAGGAGTAAAATACACCGTTCGTCCCTAATCTTGTACACACGCATCACGATTGGACAAAAGTTGCCTTTTTCATCGCCGGGAGTCCAAAACAAGGAGTTTATATGCTAAACTCGTCCATTGACCATTAACGCCAAGGTCAATGTTCTGTTGTTGAGGGCAAAACCATATTTCACTGTAGCGTACTTTATACAAACCGTTGTACAGTGTTTGTAGTTGCTATATGTATGTGTAACACGGCTTGGTCGTCAGTTATCATCCATCCCTAAACTATTTTACAAAAACAGTCTTCTACAAAACGTTAATCCTTTCAAGATGGAACGTTGCTGGTGTGGTAAGCAAGCTATAATTCACACTTCGTGGACCTCTGCCAACCTAGGGCGTCGATTATTTGGTTGTCCTGTTGAAGTAAGTGTCTTTTAATATGTATCGTATCATTTTTTTTGCAAGTAGCAAACTACATTGTAACAATAGTTGTTGTTTAATCACATGACATAATCATGAATAGGGGTCTTCTTATCGGTGGATACGATGGTATGATCCTGAAATCTGTGCTCGTTCAAGAATGATCATACCAGGCTTTTGAGGGGGAGAAATGAGCTTGAGGCAAGATTAGAAGCTGCTCAAGGTGATGTGTGGAAGTGGAAGATTTACCTGGTGCTCAGTTGGATATTGTTCTTGATTGTTTATGCATTGAGATAACTTTTTAGCTTTTATGTAATGAGGCGAGATGGTTAATGTTCAATATCTTGAATTGTAGTAACGTTGTGTCCCAGAAGTTTATGAATCTTGTTATTATGACCGGTTTACTGTATTTTTATGGCTTTATGAACATGGTTAAGATTAAAGTTGACTTTTAGTTGTCACTATTGTTATGAAGTATTCAGTTTGGTTTGTTTTTGACTTTCAATGCCTTAGGGGTATCCAGATGGTTAGCAATTTGTTAGGTTTGACTTTTAATTGTCAACATTCTTATGAGGTTTTGTTTAGCTTTGATTACTTTTGATGCAAATTATTCACACATCAAGCTTAGTCAATCTATAAAAATACACAATAATGACATGGTTCCATAGTCAATGCAAATGGATATAATTCCAAATGCATAAAATTGCATACCTTTCGAAGCATGAGAATTACAGTTAGACACACACACATATGTTTTTAGAGTACATAACTTGTACATATGAAATAAACTAGATGAAACATTGTCTAGCTAATTAGTATAACAAAATTGACCTATGGTGAAGCCATCATTCTTTCCAGTGCAGCCTGTTGCCTAGTCATTCTTCGTGTAGCAGGTTGTGTTGAAGCAGAAACTGCTTGCACATCACTTGACTGCAGCTGAGAATCAGACTGGGATTGATCATGTTGCTGGGATTGACACTGGGATTGCTCATGCATGCTGGGATCGGAAAATGCTTCATCTTGATGTTGGTGGGATTGAGTGAGGGATTCATCTTGTATCCTGGGATCTTCTGTTGCTTCATCTTGATGTTGCTGGGATTGAGACAGGGATGAATCATGTATGATGGGATCTTCAGTTGCTTGATCTTGATTTTCAGATTGAACACCACTTCCTTGAACTGCACTAACTTGACTTTCGACAACACCTGTACCTTTAGGATGTGTCTTTTTTGCTGCTACTTTGTTACCTTTAGGATGTGTCTTTTTTGCTGCAGCTTTTGTAGGCACTTGTTTTACATTTCCCTTATGGCCAGTTCGACTACTTTCAGCTCCACCATTCCCTAGACATGTTTTCCGGTTGTGTCCAGCAATGCTACAGATACTATACTTAACACTCTTTCAAGCCTTTGATAGCTTACCATTCTTCACAATCTCATCACTTTCAGGAGCTATCCTAACTCTTTTTTACCTCTTGAGCTAGGCGGAGTTGTTTCGGATTTCGGTGAAACAACTGTTATTGGGACAGTTGACTTTTCCCAATGTTCGTTGCTAGTTATAGGTTGGACATGGTGTTTGTAGGTTGCCTCTCAAGTGAGAAGATAGTAAAAAGGATGAGCCCATGTTTTTACAGCTCCTACGTGTTGCCCATTTAAAGCCATATTCCAATTGGTAGCAACAACATGTTTACATGGTAAACTGTTATCTCCCATCTTCTGCAAGTACAAGACTTTTCTACAACATTAACTACACATTGGTCACCCCATGGTCCACTAACCTGAAACGTAGTTCCCCCATTCCATAAAACATTATACGTAAAAGCCTCTTTCTTAATACCCTCTAGCATGTGTTGTGCGGTTGGTGTTAGTGGCCCATCACTCTTCTCAATCACCATAAGAACATGCATTATCCTCTTCATACAGTATTCCCTGATGTATCCTAAGGCTATAATAATTGGTTTGTTTAAACCCTTAATTATTTTGTCATGAAACACTTGACACATGTTATTAAGTAACACATCAGAATGAGCTCTCCCTAAAGATTACAAATAAACATGTATTAACTGAAACAGATAGATGACTTACATGAAAAATGTGACCTTGACCAATGGATCGGTGGTATATTACTTAACCAATCATGGGTTGGTTGATTAAATTTCTTGAAATCATCCATAGTTTTCTGAAACTGTACAACAGTTGAGGCTGTTGCACATTTCCACATATGCTCTTTGTAGGCCCTACCTTTCCATTAAAGTTTTATTTTCTCATGAATGCTTCTAATAAAAAATTTGTGTTCTGCATCTGGAAAAACATCTCTTAAAGCTCCACTTATATCCTGCACAAACTCAAATATGTTTACTGTTAGTTTTAAAACAGGGACACTTAAATTCTTGAACATATTAAGGGAGTAACTTTTGCATGTCAGTAATAAAAGTGATGCTTGAGATTGGCTCAAGTGCTATATCATCGGATAAACAATGAAGAAACCAAGTCCATGATCCTATGTTTTCTGATTCAGCAAAAGCATAAGCTAAAGGGTATATACCATTGTTGCTATCAATTCCCACAACTATCAGCAGTTGACCATTCAAAGGACCATGAATTGGAAAAGCATCCAGCCCCAACAACGATCTCTCACATGCTTTAAATCATTCCTTCAGTGCACCTAAACAAACATAAACTCTCTTGAATTCTCTCGTTGGAAGAGCCTCATCTGCAGGTCGTTCCACATTCATCAATACTGTTATATTAAGGTTTATCTTCTGCAACTCTTGAACATAATCTCTCAACATGGTAAATTGTAGCTTGAATTGACCCCTAATGCCTGTTAATGCTATGTTTTTTGCCCTTAAAACCTTCTGCAGGGACACTTCAAGCTCATATTGGTTGGTAAGTTGATTATGAACATACTTGACAGGAACTAGTGGATTGGTTTCAATTTGTGCTGTAATTTGCTTTGAGATATAGTTAAGGTCAAAAGCTCTGACTGCCCTTAATTGCAAACAAGTGTGTTGCTCATTATATGTTCTGACTGACCAAGTACCTGTCTCACCATTCTTGCCGACAAACAATAGCCATGGGCAGAGTATTTCTGAAGGGTCCTTTTTGCCAGAAAGCAATGCATTTATACCCCTTCTGCTTAATGGACTTCTAGATGGGCCTATATCCAGTCCAGGACCTTCACTTGGGCCTAAAAGTGGAACACAACCCTTACATCTGACCCTTATTCTTGTTTTGTCATTCTTCACAAAAAAACAACTCCCTCATAGTTTCTATTGAATGCTCTATTACCTTATTTTTGACATCCATTGCAGTAGGAAAGTCCTGACCACAATAGAAGAATGTGGTATAGACTCCATTTTCAAAGTCTGCCTGTTGGTAAGAAACATACTCACTGTAAAAGACATCATCAACCATCACAGGTAAATCATTTTCCAAATGCATGTCATCACTTATATTACTGGTTGTTCCTGTTGTACCTAAGTCATTACTCTGACCTACTTGGACCAAAGCAAGTTGTGCATCATTCTCCTGACAAGTATTCTCTTCATTTGCTTGAATTGAATCATCAACTGCATAGCCTAAGTCACTAGTCTAATTCACTTGTAACATAGTAACATCAACAACATGATCCTCTTCCATGTTATTGGCATAAACAGATGCGCTTCCTACTTCCCCTAAATGCTTATCCTGAGTCAATTGAAACATATTTACATCAACATCAGGCTCCTCAAACCTGTTATTGACATCAACTAGTGCTCTTCCTACTTTCTCTAAGTGCTTCCCCTGAGTCACTCGGAACAGATTAACCTCAAAATTATCAGGCTTCTTAATAGCATTGTCATCATCAATAAGTACTAAAGCACGCTCACTGTTATGAACATGTTGGCTAGCAAATGATGTGTCTAGGGTGGAAAATATAGGCTCAATATTTGGCAAATTGCTAGATTCACCAATATAATTGAGGTCCATAAGTACTTGTGTAAGTTGCATAAAAGGATCTAGTGCAGGCTCATTATCAAGATCATCTAACACCAATCGCCTACAACAAGATTGAATAACAGCACTAGCAACTTTTCTGCTATTTTCATCCATATCCCAAAAAACAGTCTTAATAGATTGTGGGGACATTTCAGACAGCTCTAATCTTGTCTTACCTATTTTTACATACACATCTATCAACTTATGGTCTTTGACAAGGTCTTTCAACAACTCAAGATTAGCAGCTTCACGCAAACTAAACAAACCATCATCCAATGAAGTACCAGGCTTAAGAAAGTAGAAATAATTGGTTTGTCCATTCTCATAACCGATTTGGGTCATGAGAGCATCCATTTCATCAACGGATACCTCATTTATTTCCACATAATCAACCAAGCATTCCTTGCCTCCTTGATATACTCTACCTGGAGAGTATTTGAATGTACCTTGATAATGGAACCTCATGCTAAAGGAACCTGGTTCATCCGCTGTATAAAAAATGTAAAAAAACGCTGTTACGATCAAGTTACCTAAAAGGGGAATAACTTAAACAATCGTACTAATATATAGGTGTATACGATTACAACAAAAATGAAAAAACACAAATATATCTTCTAATTGCAGAGTTTTCCTCCTTCTCATGGTCATAAAAGAAAGTAGGTTCTCTAATTCGCCATAGAGTAAACCAAGGTTGGTGTTTGTTATTTTCTTACTAAGATTATTTGATTTGATGATTGACATTGCATTAAGGTTTTTTGGGTAGGCTTCCGAAACAAGTTTGGGAATGAGCAATGAGCACAGCTTAGTTATATTATACATTATGGCGAGAAATTGGATTAGACATCTGCTATAGTACATCAAGGTAATAAGATGATTCTACCCTCAACAGTAAAAGGATAAGGGGATTTAATGGACTATAACGGAACATTGACCTCGGCGTTAATGGTCAAGGGACGAGTTTAGCATATAAACTCCTTGTTTTGGACTCCCGGCGATGAAAAAGGTAACTTTTGTCCAATCATGAAGCGTGTATACAAGATTAGGGACGAACGATGTATTTTACTCTAACTCTAGTTATTCGTTTCACTTGATTCATTACCATTTACTTATATCATCATTCTTTTCTAATACAAAAACCATTTACTCAGGGTGCGTTTGATTTATGGGAATGAGAATGAAGGAATATATTCTATTCCCAATAAATTATTTGGTTGGTGGGGTTTATTTGAGATGAGTATGAAACCCATAAAACTATGCATATCTCATACACATCAAACACAATGAGTTTACAAACTAATAGTAATTCCCATACCTATAGTGATTCCCGTTATCGAACCAAACTCTCCTCATTTGCATAAAAAATTGTCCTAAGTGGAACATTCATATTCATCTTTATACAAAGAAGTCACTAAAGTTTGCGTGAAATTTGTCCTAAGGCACTAAAGTTTCAAAGTTGTCATTCAGGTTACTCTACTTCTTAGGACCGGTTATATTTGTTACTATGTTTTTGGTAACCGGATATAACCGGTAAAAATCCTACGTGGCTATTCTTTTATGTAAAAAACGGTCCTTGTGGTTTATCGAGTATCACAGATTTAGTCCCTTGACCACTATTTATGTTAATTTGATCGTTTTTATATGTTTTCATACGTTTTTATCCGCTTTTATACGTTTTCATATGTTTTTACCTGTTATAGTCCGTTTTCACACGTTTTTATCTGTTTTTATCCGTTTTCGTCTGTTTTTATCCGTTTTCATCTGTTTTTATAAGTTTCTGTTCGTTTTTATACATTTTTGTCCAATTTATACGTTTTCGTTCGTTTTTATCTGTTTTCATCCGTTTTATACGTTTTATCCGTTTTTATACATTTTCATCCATTTTTATTCAGTTTTGTCTGTTTTTATACGTTTACATTTTCATTCGTTTCCATACGTGTTTGTTCGTTTTTATACGTTTTCGCCTGTTTTTATACGTTTTCGCCCGTTTCTTATGTTTTCATACACCTTTTTCCATTTTTATACATTATCATATGTTTTTATACGTTTTCGTCCGTTTTTATCGTTTTATCCGTTTTCATCTGTTTTTATACATTTTTGTCTGTTTTTATACTTTTTTGTCTGTTTTTATACGTATGAAAACGCATAAAAACATATGAAAATAGATCAAAATTGATAAAAACATATAAAAACATATGAAAACAGATAAAAATGTATGAAACATACGAAGAACGTATAAAAATCAAAAATGGATGAAATAGTATAAACACGGACGAAAACGTTTATAAACAGATGAAACGGTAAAAACGTATGAAAACAGATAAAAACGAATAAGAATGTATGAAAACGTAAGAAAAACATATAAAAATGGAACTAAACGTGTAATGACAGACGAAAACGTATTGTAGAAAACTAGAAGGGGGGTTGAATAGTTTACCAATTAAAAACTTTGTTTTGAAACTTATTGAAAGATCAATTGATATTGATCTTAAGTATGTTAATGAAATATGCAAGCAATATATAATAAGTAAATAAGGAAAGAAATGATCAAACCACAACAAGTTGTTTATAGTGGTTCGGCCTACAAGGACTCTTTTTCCTTGCCCTACTCCACTCCCCGAGTCTCACACTCGAGAGTTTAACTTCACTAGTCAACAAGCTCCTTTCACCGGCGGAGAAAACCTTTACACTTCGCTTACACTATTTCCGACACTAAGCTAGATGTCGAGTTCTTTCCAAGGGTACAACTACTCCCACACACAATGTATTTTGAGGACTAAAATACTAACCACTCACACTCACAAGATTATGATGGTTTGATACAACAATGAAGTATGGATCAATACTAGATCATACAACACTAAACAAACAAGACTTCCAACTTCTCGTTGAAGCTTGAATATGACTTGATCTTCTTTGCTACAAAAGAGATCACTAATATGATATGAAACTGAGTTAGAAAGGTTAGAGAGAAGATATGTATGAGAGTATGTTTGAAAGGGATGAGAAACTACTTGGCTTGACATTGCTATTTATAGCCAAATTGGACAGGAGCGTCCACGGACCGCGGACCCCTTAAAAGGGTTCCGCCCGTGTACCAATTTGGTACCGCCAGTCTGACAGTCAAGATATCAAATCTTGCCTAAAGTCAACTCTATCTAAGTGAGATTGTGCAAGATATGAAGAGTACAAATCTTCACAAAATATCTAATGGAATCTTCCAATGATTTCCATGATGTAATACATGATGTCAAATGTTGTATTACTATTTATAGAAATATGCAAATGCTTAAGTAGTGTTTGGTTTTAAGAACCTAACATATTCTACAAACTACTATCATACATAATGATTAGAGTCATATCAAGATGTTACTAATCATAAATGTAAATGCTTGAATGATGAATATATTGTTTGAGAAAGCTTGTTTTAATATCTAATAAACTTGACAAGCTTTAAGCTTTTATAAATTAAATTTACTTTTGTCGTTAACAAAACTTAGGCAAAGATCAAAAATATAAATAACGTTTAATGACGATATTTGTATTAACAATCTCCCCCTTTTTGTTGAGGACAAAATATAAATTTTATTTTTATAAAAGAAACAAGTTTGTACAAGAGTTATAAAAATATTAGTTTTAGAACTTGAAAAGGAAATGATAATGCAAGTGTATGAGATTTGACTTTTTATGAAAGTCAAAGAATTCACTAGTTGATGCATGATGTTTGACTTTTTCAGAAAGTCAAAGTATGCAGTTTGACTTTTTTAAGAAAAGTCAAGTATTATCAATGAGAGTTGCTGTTTGACTTTTAGAAAGTCAAATGTATGCAGTTTGACTTTTTCAGAAAAGTCAAATATAAATAATTTCAAAGTTCTATATTTTCTCCCCCTTTTTGTCTCAACAAAAAGAAGAGGCTATGCGGAATGTAATGAGCCCGAGCTATTATCTCCCCCTTGTTCAAAGCTCCCCCTAAATTGGGTGCTTTAATGGGAAGATACATGGATTGTGAAAATAAAGCTACAAAAAAATTGTTAGTAATAATGATCATTCACAAGCATTTCCAAACACTACGTAATGAAACCAACAACATAATAAACAACATTCATTAGTTAAAATTTTTCATGAGTAAAGATCATGAAAAGAGAACACAATGATGTGTTTCTAGTACAAGAAAATAAAAATTATCCTAAAAAAAATAAAAGAAAGACTATTCTAAAACCATCCTAAAGTGATGGTGGATGGGAGAGAGCGTTGAGACGCTCAAGAATGTGGTTGAGGATGAACCTCATTTCTTCGTGGAAGTCATGGACCATAATCCGGGTCCGTTCCACGGTTTGACCCGTTTGCTCACAAGTTGAGCAACCATGCCTTGGAGGGTAGAAAGTTTGCGGAGGTTGTGGTGGTGGAATGGTGGATGTGTTGGTGGTGTTGGGGATGTTTGGAGTGGTCATGATGGATGCAAGCAAAGCACTTTGCATTTGCATTGTCTCACTTAAGTGAGAATCCACCATGCCTTTGAATTGGTGGAGGTTGTGGAGTTCGGCTTGAATCTCCTCTCTAGTGGGATTGTCATCCCACATGCACTCCGGAATGTCCTCAATATGAGGGGACATTGATGATGGAAGTGGATGATCCCCGTATAAAGGACCATGAATGTCCTTGTGAATGGGGTGGAAAAGGAGAGGTCTTGGCCCTAATGGGGCGTTTGGGTCAATGGATGACCGAGGTGATTCATGAGCGATTCGCTCAATGGTGCCAAAGGATGGCAATGGTGGTGGATGACTTGGCCTAGGAGGCAAGTCTTCCAAGTCCTCTAGGAAAGGATTTGGTGATGTTGGTGGAGTTGAAAATAACTCCATGGGAGTGAGAGTGGGAGACCTTGGTGAAGGTGGTGAGGGTGTTTTGGATGTTTGGATGGGTGCCGGTGGAGGTGAAGTAGGTGTTTTTATTGGTGGTGGAGTGGTGATCACAATGTGTGATGAAGTGGGTGTAGCTAAGGTAAGATGTGTATCATCTCTAATGGGAGATGAGATTGTGAGTGGTGAAGATTCGGATGATGAGCTAAGATGAACAAAACAACAAGGCCTTACGCTCATTCTAGCGGTTTTCTTGCAAGGTTTTGGTGATGATTTAGTCATTTTTAACTTGGGTTTTGATTTGCTAGATAGTAGTGAGAATGAAGAAGGTGTGAGGATGATCATGGTAAAGCCTTTCAATTTATAGAGGTAAGAAATTGTTGAGAAAAGGTTTGATTTGATGTTGAACCATTGAAGAGATGAGGTTCCTAATGATTTGGAAGTGGGTTGAATGCTAGTCATATCACCCAAGTCAATCCATACAAAGAAGATGGAGTGAAGAAGAAAAGATATGCAATAAATGTGTTCTAGTGAGTGGAATTTCCTAATATTCAGATTACCCACGGATTTGAAGGTACCAAAAATTTGGTTCCTTCCTTTATGCCAAAGGGCTCCTTGGGTGGATTTTTCAAATTTTTGAATTTTGGTGGGAAATGGATTTCTTATATACCTTAGGAAATAATACTAGTGCTAATACCAGTATAAACTAGTTAAGATTGATTTATAAGTGATGGAAGATAATTTGGAATCACGAAAGAGTCGAAATTCAGAAAATTACCTGGAGGATCCACGGCACCAAAATCATACACTGACGGTACCCTAAAAAGGGTGCCGTCTGGTCCGCCTGTACAGGTATGGCGGTACCAAACTACATAAAGGACGGTACCAAAATTTTGGTGCCGTCTGATCCGTGGAGTGCTGAAATATGGACAGAGTACGTTTTTAGGTGTCGGGGAAATTTCCGAAACCTGAAATTTGTCTCAAAAGCTGTTATACTAAACATTTCTAGTTAGGAAAAGTAAATAACACATATGTAAACATAGTGGAGCATAGATTTTGAGCAAGGCTTATTGATTTCCACAATATAGTGAAAATGGGTAAAATTTGATAGCATACTTGTGCTATCCCCCTGCATGAGATTGTTAGCATACACCATTGTTTCAAGTTATATTATCATCCTACATAATAAAAACAACTAAAAAGTATCAAACATTAACGATAATGCATTGTTCCAAACACTCCTTAAAGTACCCTTATTTGTCCAATTTCTTGTAAATCTTGTTCATCATCCTACCAAGGCACTTGAACATTCCCTTAGTTTGCTTGAATTCTGCTGATTCATTCTCAATCTCGGGAAGAGATGCGTAATACTCTTGAGGTGGAAGATGAGAGTTTGGAAGACCATCCTCGGAGCTATTTGATGATGATGATGAAGGAGTTGGAGGTTTAGCTCTCTTGCCTTTAGTCTTAGCAACTCGAGCATCACTCAAAGGCACAAAGATGTGAGGAATGAGATCATAGTGAAGGTGCATCCCTTTTGGGGTTGGTGGAATTGGAGCAAAGTTTCTATAGAGACGGGTGAGAAGCATCCCGTATGGTAGAGCAACGGATCCTTGAGTTGGAATATCAATCATTCTCCTAGCTATGTAGTAGGCTAAGTTGAATGGTTGTCGGGTGGACAAGTTGTAGAGCATGTGGCAAAGACAAGCATTTATGTGATCCCTATTCCCTATGGTGCTAATGACGTTTGCTCTAAGTAACTCCTCCCATTTCTTAAATTCGTGCTTAAGTTCATTTAGCTCCATTCCATATGGATCTCGATCTACCTCTTTTCCCTTTCGGGTTACTCGGGTTGTATCCGTTTTTGGGTTAAAAAGGTGTTCACGGATGACATCCTTATCGGCCAAACGGGTTAGATAGGGAGAAGTGCGGTCGTTGATTGCATCAAGGGCGGTGAGTGACCACTTATCCGTGTAGACACAAGTTCCTCGGTTGGGAATTCCTAGTACTCTAGCAAATTCACTTAGGGTGATGGTGTAGTCATTTTGGTTGATTCTAAAGCTAAGACAAAATTCATCATCATCTTCATCACTAAAACCGGTCACACTAGCATAGAATTCTAACACGAACCTAGGACAAATTGGTTCATCAATGTCAAGAAGACAATCGAATTGAATGGCGGCTAGTTCTTCACGAAGATTGGTATGCTCAAGGAAGGATGGGTGAATGGTTCTACCCTCGTGGAAATACCTAGATTCTAGACCCCTAAATATTTCTACTTGTTCCTTGGTGAGTCCTTTGGTTTTGTGGTGTTTGGGAATGTAGTTAAGAGTGTCTTTGTGATCATAGAATCTTGCGGCTACCATGATTATTCCTAAGGACAAGAATTAACATGTTAAAAAAAAATTAAGATAAATTTTAACGTTTTTGATTCTAGTGTGTGCCTATATGAAAACAATTTGGAGTTGCGGTTATCTCGACTCATTTTATGCACAAAATGGTTTTAGTGGAGTGTTTGGCAAATACCATGAGATAACCCAAATGCTCCTAATTCAATGTGGCTACATTTGAATATACCCGGGAGTGCATATTAGTTATGCAATACCTTTAGTATTCAAGAGCATGCAAGTGATGAAAATTCTAACGTTTCTATTTGTATTATCAATGAAAAATGTTTTCCTACAAGTGAGAAGCTTTTCAAAACTTTTGACATGGGGTGTTTGGTTGTTTGAATAAGGCCTTATATTTATTATCTATCAATTAGTGGGAAACATGATTTGTTTATGCAATATGATAATGTAGTACCTAATTTCAATGACTAGTTATGCAATTTGCCAATTGAATTCATATTTGGTATAAAAGCATACATAAAACCCCATGTAATGATTTGTGATAGTTTTGTGCATAAATAAGAATCCTAGACTCAGAATTAAGAGATGAAATGTAGTTAGGATACTTACAATGATGTTATCTTCAGTGATTAGTGAGTGGGAAGATGACAATAATGAGCTTGGTTTAAGTTTTACACGTTTTGGTAAAGTGGGTTGTGAGGAAGAAGATGTTATGTATAAAGCTGTTTTGCTTCTGTAGACACCACGGACCAGACGGCACCAAATTTTTGGTTCCGTCCGTGTTGTCGTTTGGTGCCGTGGCTACAGTAGCAGATACAAGACAAAATTGTTTTGGTTTGACTATTCTAATGTTTTAGGCTATGTTTATCCTACATGTTTGGTTCCATTAACCCTAAACCAAGTCTAAGAAGATTAAAAGGTTCTCGTTTAAGAGGTTTAGTAAAGATGTCGGCAATGTTGTCTTCGGAGGATACTTTCTCGATTGAAATGTTTCCTTTTTGAACATTGTCGCGAAGAAAGTGATGACGGATTTCAATGTGCTTTGTACGAGCATGTTGAACGGGATTCTTGCTGAGATCGATGGCTCCTTTGTTGTCGCAAAGTATCACAATGTCGTTGAGATGAATTCCGTAGTCTACGAGAGCTTGCTTCATCCAAAGAGCTTGTTGACATGCTTTTCCGGCTGAGACGTATTCGGCTTCAGTAGTGGAGATGGCTAAAGCCGTTTGCTTCTTTGCAAACCATGAGGTGAGACAATGTCCAACAAAAGTGCAAATACCACTTGTACTTTTTCTATCGACATAATCACCGGCATGATCCGAGTCGGCATACACTATGGTTTCTATACCCGTTCCTTTGGGATACCATAATCCTAAACACGTTGTTCCCTTAATATATCTAAAAATCCTTTTTAATGCTTCTAAGTGTGATGCCTTTGGGTTTTCTTGAAAGCGAGCACATAGACAAACACTAAACATAATGTCGGGTCTACTAGCCGTAAGATAGAGTAGGCTACCAATCATTCCTCTATATTTAGTGTTATCTACGGATTCACCTTCTTCGTCCTTGGTGAGTTTAGTGTCCGAGGACATGGGTGTTTTAGTTGGTTTGGAATCTTCAAGACCAAATTTCTTAAGCATGTCTTTTATATATTTAGATTGGTTAAAGAAAATACCATCATCTAGTTGTTTGATTTGAAGTCCTAGAAAGAAGTTTAACTCACCCATCATACTCATTTCAAACTCGTCATGCATGATTTTAGAGAAATCATCACATAGCTCTTGACAAGTTGATCCGAATATAATGTCATCAACGTATATTTGAACAATAATAATTTGCGATTCCTTTTTCTTAGTAAAAAGAGTATTATCTACTAATCCCATAGTATATTTGTTATCAATAAGAAAAGTCTTAAGACGGTCGTACCAAGCTTTAGGTGCTTGTTTAAGGCCGTATAATGCTTTCTTGAGTTTGAAGACATAATGTGGTTTCTCAAAGTCGGTAAAACCGGGAGGTTGAGCAACATACACTTCTTCGTTAATAAACCCATTAAGGAAAGCACTTTTAACATCCATTTGAAATAATTTAAAATCATAAGCACATGCATAAGCAAGTAATATTCTAATAGATTCAAGTCTAGCTACCGGTGCATAAGTTTCATCATAGTCAATTCCTTCTTGTTGATTATAACCTTGTGCAACAAGCCTAGCTTTGTTTCTAGATACTACACCATTTTCGTCCATTTTGTTTCGAAAGACCCATTTTGTTCCAATTATAGTTTGATCTTTGGGTTTTGAAACTAGTTTCCAAACATCATTTCTAACGAATTGGTTTAATTCTTCTTGCATTGCAATTACCCAAGATTCATCTTTTATTGCTTCATTTATGGTTTTTGGTTCAATGGTGGATACAAAACAAAAATGATTACTTTGATTTTGAGCTTGTGATCTTAAGGTTCTTTGATTAAGTTTTCCTATGACCTTTTCTAATGGATGACTTTTAGATTCTTTTATGTTGACAATTTCCTTATTTAATGGTTCATCTTCCTTGTTATTATTAATTTGACTTTCAATTATTTGACTTTCAACTAAGTCATCATCTACCAAAGGTGATGTCTTAGAGGGAGGTGGACTTTCGTCAAATGTTATGTTCAACGATTCCTCGACTATCATTGTTTCTTTATTTAGGACAATGTAAGCTTTACTAGTTTGAGAGTAACCAAGAAATACACCTTCATAAGACTTTGGGTCAAACTTGGTGAGATAATCCTTAGTATTAAGAATAAAACATTTACAACCAAAGACTTTAAAATATCCTAATGTTGGCTTTTTACCTTTATAAAGTTCATATGGTGTTTTGTTTAGGAAAGGACGTATTAGGACTCTATTTAAAATATATGTAGAAGTGTCAACGGCGTTACACCAAAACTTTTGAGGAATGTTTTGTTCATTAAGCATTGTTCTACTCGTTTCTTGAATTGTTCTATTCTTACGTTCTACTACTCCATTTGATTGAGGTGTTCGTGGAGCGGAAAAGTTATGTGTTATACCATTTGTATCACAAAAGTTTCCAAATTGAGTTTCGTTGTCAAATTCACGACCATGATCCGTTCGGATCGACACAATTTTGACACCTAGAAGATTTTGAATTTTCTTGCTAAGTATTTCAAATTTATCAAAAGCTTCATTTTTGGTTTTCAAAAACAACGTCCAAGTAAACCTTGAGTAATCATCTACTATGACCAAAGTGTATAAGTTGCCTCCATAGCTTCTTATAGCGGATGGTCCAAACAAGTCCATATGTAATAATTCTAGACACTTAGATGTGGACACCATATTTTTAGATTTGTGACTACTATGTGTTTGTTTACCAATTTTGCAAGCGTCGCAAAAGTGTTGGTCATATTTTAGTTTTGGTAAATTCCTAACCAACTCTTTTGAAGATAGGTTTTGTATAAGTCTCATATTAGCGTGACCTAAGCGTCTATGCCAAAGAGATGAGCTATCGTCTAATGTTGTTAGGCAAAGTTTGTCATTATATGTTTTATCTATTTTCATGACGTATATGTTATTTTTCCTAACTCCTTTAGCTATGGTGATCATCTTTTAGTATTTTACTACCATTTTCATCGAATAGTACTTTATACTTTTTATCACATAGTTGGCTAATACTAAGTAGATTAAATCCTAACCTATCCACATGAGCAACATTTTCAATAGTTAGAGAGTTATGAGCAATCGTACCTTTGCCAATGATTTTGCTTTTGAGATTGCTACCGAAAGTGACATTACCTCCGTCATACTCTTGGTATGATGAGAAGAGACTTTTGTTGCCCGTCATGTGTCGTGAGCATCCACTATCTTTTATCCATTCATCAGGTTCCAATCCAACTTTCAAGCATACCTAAGAAGCAAATAACTCAAACATTTGGTCCCCAATATCTCATGGGTCCGTTTGGGTTAAACATACCATTTATTTGATTCATGTATGGAAATGATGGGTAAGGGTTCCATGGCATGTAATCTGGAGTTTGATATGGTCTAGGAAAGTTTTGATTCCAACCGTTGTGTTGGTAGTTAGGTTGAACGTTGTGGTTGCTCTTAGGAAAGGGGCGTTTGGCAAAAGAAGTTTTATATCGTTGTTGAGTAGTTTTTTATCTAAATTCATTTTTAACAAGTCCTACTCCTGATATAATGGCTGGTTTTAGTTTAACATTATCATTGGTTTTCTTTGTTATTTTAACAAATTCAGTACGGTCCGTATTGCGAACATTCTGTTCTGCTGAAGTACCCGCGGTACCATTTTGCACAACGGACGGAACCCTTATTTTGGTTCCGTCTGGTCCGTGCTGTACTGCAGCAATTTTGACAGAATGTTCGTCCTTTTCGGCCGTTTTGTTTTGACTCTTTGAGATTAATACTTCATTAAAACCTAGCCCATTCCTGTCTCCTGGTGTTTTATGGATTTTAACTATTTCATCGGCAAGAGCGATGTTTTTGTTAAACCTTTTAAACTTAGAATTATTTTCTATTAAAACTTCTTGTGTGAGCTTTAGTTTTTCTATTTCAAGATTAAGCTCTTGACATGATTTACAATCATTGTCATTTGCTTTTCCTTTTTCAAGACGTTTTGCTTTTTCTTTTAACTCATATACCTCATTTTCCAAAAACTCCTTTTTGGTTTTTAGAAATTTATTTTTAGTTATGATTTTTAGACTTAGCTCACACAATTGATTATATTGTTTTTGCAAGGTATCATCATCTATAGAAGAATAAGAAGAGTCGGAAAGTACCTCATTTGACTCATGTGCCATTAGAGCGATCTCTTCCTTGCTTGATTCTTCATCGTCTTCACTATCACTCCAAGCACCACTTACAAAAGCTCGTTGAGTTTTGCTTTTAGGTGGCTTGGGACATTCTCCTATGAGATGACTTGCATCACCACATCTAAAACACTTTCTTTCACCTTTAATCTTCTTATCATCCCGATCTTTTCGGAATGGCTTCTTTTCTTCTCGAGGTTGTCTTACAAACTTTCCTCTTCTTCTAAAGAACTTCTTGAAATCTCTAACGGCCATGGCATACTCCTCATCTTCACTATCGGAACAAGATTCACCATCATCGCTTGATTTCGCCTTTGCTTTAAGAGCAACGGATTTGATCTTCTCCTTTCTTCCTTTGATGATCTCCGAATCTTTCTCCATTACCATTTCGTGAACTTTGAGGTTGCCAATTAGCTCGTCTAGTGACATTATTGAGAGATCTTTTGATTCTTCAATAGCGGTCACTTTAGCTCTCCATTTGGGATGGAGTGCTCTAAGAAATTTCCTGACAAAGTTCTTACTACGAAAAGATTCGTCAAGTGCTTTAAGTGATGTAATGATAGTGTTAAAACGAGCAAAGCCACAATCAATGGTTTCATCTTCAGGGATAACAAATTGTTCATATTGTTGAACAAGAAGATCAATTTTGTTATCCTTGACTTGTGAATTACCTTGATGTGTAACAATTAAAGATTCCCAAATATCTTTGGCGGTTTCACACATAAAAATTCTTTCATATTCTTTTCTAGGTAAAGCATTGTAAAACATCATTTTAGCTTCATTATTTTTAGCAACTAATTTCTTTTGTTCATCAACGGAAATATCCTTTGTTGTAGAACTAAAATCTCCTTTAACAATAATAAACCAAAGATCTATATCTTTTGATTTTACATATGTTTCAAAACGGTTTTTCCAATAGATAAATCCATTGGTTTCAAAGAGTGGTGGTCTTTGCATAGATTGCCCTTCTTTAAAGTTTTCAGAATCCATGGATCGTTTCAAGTTTATAAAATACAAGTTATTTTAGAAATTCTTGAGCAACGAGGCTCTGGTACCAATTGTAGAAAACTAGAAGGGGGGTTGAATAGTTTACCAATTAAAAACTTTGTTTTGAAACTTATTGAAAGATCAATTGATATTGATCTTAAGTATGTTAATGAAATATGCAAGCAATATATAATAAGTAAATAAGGAAAGAAATGATCAAACCACAACAAGTTGTTTATAGTGGTTCGGCCTACAAGGACTCTTTTTCCTTGCCCTACTCCACTCCCCGAGTCTCACACTCGAGAGTTTAACTTCACTAGTCAACAAGCTCCTTTCACCGGCGGAGAAAACCTTTACACTTCGCTTACACTATTTCCGACACTAAGCTAGATGTCGAGTTCTTTCCAAGGGTACAACTACTCCCACACACAATGTATTTTGAGGACTAAAATACTAACCACTCACACTCACAAGATTATGATGGTTTGATACAACAATGAAGTATGGATCAATACTAGATCATACAACACTAAACAAACAAGACTTCCAACTTCTCGTTGAAGCTTGAATATGACTTGATCTTCTTTGCTACAAAAGAGATCACTAATATGATATGAAACTGAGTTAGAAAGGTTAGAGAGAAGATATGTATGAGAGTATGTTTGAAAGGGATGAGAAACTACTTGGCTTGGCATTGCTATTTATAGCCAAATTGGACAGGAGCGTCCACGGACCGCGGACCCCTTAAAAGGGTTCCGCCCGTGTACCAATTTGGTACCGCCAGTCTGACAGTCAAGATATCAAATCTTGCCTAAAGTCAACTCTATCTAAGTGAGATTGTGCAAGATATGAAGAGTACAAATCTTCACAAAATATCTAATGGAATCTTCCAATGATTTCCATGATGTAATACATGATGTCAAATGTTGTATTACTATTTATAGAAATATGCAAATGCTTAAGTAGTGTTTGGTTTTAAGAACCTAACACATTCTACAAACTACTATCATACATAATGATTAGAGTCATATCAAGATGTTACTAATCATAAATGTAAATGCTTGAATGATGAATATATTGTTTGAGAAAGCTTGTTTTAATATCTAATAAACTTGACAAGCTTTAAGCTTTTATAAATTAAATTTACTTTTGTCGTTAACAAAACTTAGGCAAAGATCAAAAATATAAATAACGTTTAATGACGATATTTGTATTAACACGTATAAAAACGGATAAAAATGTATGAAAACTCGTGAAAATGTATAAAAACGGACGAAAACGGATAAAAGAAAGTAAGAAAGCGTATAAAAACGGACCTTACTAACGTATTAATAGTTAAATATATAATAAAAAATTATTGACTAAATTCATGATACCCCTCAAACCACAGAGACCAAATGTGTCAATGTTTGAAAAGTGAAAGTGGTAACAAGTTGCCCAACCTGAGAGTGACATGAGTGTACTGTTTTAAAAAGTTCAGTAACACATAAAACAAACTCGTGACGTTGAGTAACCTGGATCATAATTTTAAAGACAAAGTTCAGTAACACATAAAACAAACTCGTGACGTTGAGTAACCTGGATCATAATTTTAAAGACAAATTTAACGCAAACTTGAGTGACTTATTTGTATAAAGTTTCATATTCAACAAAGTTTCGTTCACAAAAATGAAAACATTTTACCAAAGTACCCTCCTATTAATATTGGGGCGAAACCGAAATTAACCAAACCAGCCCTAGCTAGAAGCTTCTAAACCTTTTCACTACCATTTCAAATCCTGCAATTAGGGTTCCATTAGGGTTTATAAGCTTCCCCAAATTACACTCACTTCAATAATTCCAAAATTAAATTTACATACAACAAATGGTTCGTTCAAACGGAATTAAACTCATCTCATTAATTGCTCGTCGCTCAATCTTCAGCAATCCTGTAAAGACTATTTTTTTTAATCAATTTGAATTATAATTTTTATAATGTTTTAGTTTTTAATGGTGTGTTTGTTGTTTTGCAGCTATGTGGAGGGGGTTATAGGAGATTTGGATCATCAATTCATGGAATTTATAAGATTAATGAGTGTCTTAATTATAAAAATGGTGAATTTTGTTGTTATCAATCATAAAGTTTGTATTTTTTTTTTTAATGTTTTGGTGATTGATGAAGTGTTGTGGTTTGTAGGGGTGAATTCGAGATATCTGTCGCATTTTGGGATGCTTAATGCAAGATCGATTCATGGCACATGTATGGACTTTTTATTCGTTTATATTGAATTTGAATATTTGTTCCAACTGCTCTTGTTTTTCGAGAGTGTAATGGATAAAGCTGTCATCTTTTTATGTTTTGTGTTAATCTGTTGACTTTTTTATTTGTTGGTAGACCTAGAAGTAGTTGTGATTGGCATATATAGGATAAGATAGTGGTGGCTGTATTGTTAGTACTAAGAAGAGAAATGAGATGGAATGCGTGAAAATAAGAGCATGAGAGAGCCGAGAGTGAAGTTGTATATTCAGGCCAAAAAGAAAATTTACAACAGCTTAATTGAAGAGTGCAAATGTTTTCTCTTTTTTCTTGCATGTCGAAATAAACTTTCTAATACAGTCATAACATACTTCAGTCAGTTCAGGCATAGTGTGACACCCGGGTAAAACTTTTTATGGACCATGGATACATGGATTACTAGATGCAGTAAAAATATGTCCTAACCAAGTTGGCACTAAAAAAACCATATAATGTTGATACTTATTATACTATTAAATCCAAGTATACTTAGAACCGCCTGTAAAACCTCAAAGGTATTGTGAGTGGTTTGACCAAACAAAATAAGTAACTTCAGTTTCTCACCTTTTTTCCCGTGTCAGTGTTCTCAGTAGTCCGTGCATCTATTTCGTTGGGAAACATTATAACAAATAATGCTCATCACACAAGAAACATATATTGATATCATATATTGTTTGTAATTCATTTGATCCTAAGTCAGAAGATTCCTCATGAAAACTTGTTTAACATTTTACCTAATATCCCTCCTCTTTAATGGGTGACACTGATACCGGGATGGCATTTGTCTTTTGAGTAAATCTTCTTCCCCTCTTTCTTAATATACCAGATCATTCTTTTATTGATGGCTATAGTTAGGCCCTTAGCTTCTACCTTCTTAGTGAACCACATTGTTTTCTTGAGAGTTCGAGCTTTAAGCTGTGACTGTCCATCAGGTTTCCTCCTCCCATCCTCTGATGAAAGCTGTTAATAAAGGAGTCCCATGAGCGACAAGCTCCTCAGTTTGCCCAATCTCTCACTTAGTTTGAAAGCTGCGAGGAACAATCTAGTTTTGAAGTACAACACTATAGAAAAGTTAAACATGCTTTCTTCTATCCCTGATTATGTTAGCATAATTCCTTGATAAATCCGAACTATCTGTACATGATGTACTTAATTTCTACCGAACAATGCACTGTTGCAATGTTCTCCAACATTAGATATTTTTTTATGAGCCGAATGTTAGTCAAGGAAGCATCGGAATATAATCTGTGGGGTTGGCATTGTTGTTGAACTGTGTCTGTTCACTGATAGAATTATGAGATTTTGCAAATTCTCTGGTTTGCTTGACCGTTGTATCTTCATATGTTCACCAGCATACATGGCTGCAAAAGATTATTACGATACACTTGGAGTCAGTAGGAATGCAACTGCATCAGAAATCAAGAAGGCATATTATGGGGTTTGTGTCATTCTCATAACTTTTCTTCTGTATTTAACTATTTTTCCAAATTTTATTATGAGTGGAATAATTTTACATGCAACGTTCTTACGAATTTTTTCTGTTTATCTTTGCAATGTGCTCTTTTAATATACTTTGCTATTTGGATATTTTAGCTAGCCAAGAAGTGGCATCCAGATGCAAATAAAGATGATCCAGAAGCAGAACAAAGGTTTCAGGAAGTTTCAAAGGCATATGAGGTACTGAGGTGTTATGTAACTCTTTATACGTCTTTTTGATTTCTTTCTGAAGTTGAACTCTTTTACTGTCTGTAAAAGTCTATCTACTCTTGTGTTCCATTATAAAGTAAAAAAAAATCGTCGCTGTTTAGAAGTGCGAGAAATATGATTTATTCTATAAAGAACTTAAATCTTTTTTATTATTATGATAACAGTAACAACAAATATGTATATGACGTGTAACTTACCTATGAAACCTACAGGAACAATGAGAATATAAAGTGAACAAAT
This sequence comes from Chrysanthemum seticuspe, assembly GCA_019973895.1. Classification (NCBI taxonomy): domain Eukaryota; kingdom Viridiplantae; phylum Streptophyta; class Magnoliopsida; order Asterales; family Asteraceae; genus Chrysanthemum; species Chrysanthemum seticuspe. Next base: position 218,891,935 of record BPTQ01000009.1, on the reverse strand, counting down.
CTCATAATTGGCCTGTATTACTGCAGGTTCTGAAAGATGAGGAGAAACGCTCACAATATGACCAGGTTCAAATACTTGCTTTCTTTTGGATCATGCTAGTGCTACTTCTATGATAGTTTCTGCAGAAATGATAGTAGTTTATCAGATTTGTTAGTATAACATGTTATTAGTATATCATGTAATTTTGTAACGGGAGGTGATTTGCCCCCTTCATTAATTGATTTGCACACTCAAAAGTATTGTGTCTTGACATTTATACCTTTGTAGGGGTGAACATGAGTAAAGGTGATCTAAGGGTATATATGTCAAGACAACAATACTTTTGAGTGTGCAAATCAATTAGTGGAGTGTGCAAATCACCTCCCTTTTGTAATATAAAACGTGTTCATGGACTTTCAAATAGAGCTGCAAAGATACCAAAAGATGATCTTGGTAGGTCATAAATACAAATGAAACAATTTTATGACACCGGGTTTGTGTCTGGCTATTATATTATTGTCTTCACATTTTATTAGTTAATGACTTCATACTCCCTATAGTGTTATCTGTTCACGATTGCTTTTACATTATTCATCTGATCATGTATGTCCTACTTAATGGCTTTCTTGTTGGATTCATGACCTTATAGCTTGGCCATGAAACTTTTGAAGCAAGTGCTAATGGTGGAGCTGGTCCAGATGCTGGTCATTGGCGCAATCCCTTTCAGGACATGAGTGATGTGAGTTCTTGATGCTTTATGTGAATGAGTTAGTCATGTTCTATTAGTTTTTTCCTCTATGCCTGATAGAAATTAAAGTTTTCTTTGATCACTGTGATTCAAGCTGTTTATTAGAACTTAATACTAGTGACCTGTATCATGGTTATTTAGAGAATAGTGTCAAAAATTTAGCTGCTGCTCTAGATGTGTGCACATTTCTTCTTCTTTTATTCATCATGGTTGGGTGTCTTTATTATTATGATTACATATAGCTTATTTTACGCGAGGCAATAATCTCTAAAGGGGTATCTCAGCATATTTCAGTTTTTGCACAATTTGTAAAATTTAAAATAGTTAATTTTTATCTCCTCGTATTTATTAGGGGAACATGGTCGGTCAAATTGTCTGAAGGTGTCCTGGAAAAAACTTAATATATCTGCACGCTATTAAAGTAGGCCATGACCATCAGTCATTCTTTATTAAACAAAATTTATCTATCAATAAATGTAGAATTCAAAAAAATTAACAAACTTTTATCATTTTTTACATCCTTTTGATTTCTGATTTGATACCATTTGTCTGTTCAATCTAGTTACTATCTATGACATGATATTATAGTGATGAAAATGCTGTTTAAGCAATAAATGTACACATCTTTATTATCATCTTCTTGTCTAGGGATGACTTGATTTACCTCCTCTTTTTTGGTATGCCTGTACCCTAGTTTATTTATGGTTTCCTGTGGTCGGTGGGGGATGCTCGGCAGTAGCCTGATACAAAACTCTGTAATCATGATAATACATGCTAATAATTGTGATGGATGCATATAAAAACTTGTAGCATTTCTCTGACTTTCTGTCTTGTAAATAAGCTCTTTTTAGATATGAAATTTGATGTCTAATTTTATGAGTAAGATATGGTGTCAGCATTGTAGACTCCAACTACATACGCTTGTGTACCCTGCACATGATAATTCGATGTTGATGTGTGGATGCTTTCTTCTTGAGTTTATGCATCTGTGTCTTTAACTATACCCTTGTTCTTGGTGGATCAGATCTTTGGCTTTAGTCCTTTTGGTCGGAACTTCGGTGGCAAGGATGTTAAGGTGTTGATTCATTGAATTTATTTTTCATGCTTCTGTAGTTAAGCATTTTATTTGTCATCTGACGTCTCAATTTTTTCTTTCATTATGCACAGGTAGCCCTTGAACTTTCATTTATGGAGGCTGTTCAGGGGTGCACCAAAAATGTAGTATTTAAGACTGAGTTGCCTTGTGAAACTTGTGGTATGATACACCCTTTAAGATATTAAATTGCCTCTACCTCTGCTATTTACTGTTTTATTTCTGAATTATGCTCTTTTAATCTTATATGTGGCCATTGGCAGGTGGTACTGGCGTTCCCCCTGGAACAAAGCCAGAGACCTGTAGGCGCTGTAAAGGAGCAGGCATGGTTGGTATCATGACATTTCATTTGTATGTTTTGTAATGTTAAAAAATTACCTGGCTAACGTGTCTTTCTGCACCATCTGCAGACGATCAGTCAAACTGGTCCATTTAGAATCCAGGTCACTTGCCCTCAGTGCGGTGGAAGTGGTAAATTTGTCAAGGTATGTGGCAACTAATTCTTTTAGAAATTGATTTATCGTATTGTTTTGAACGCATACACGTTAGTTAAATATAAAAAAAATAAAAGTAAAGTAACTCCCAATACCGTCTTACACGGGTTATGGGTCCCAATACCGTCTTCCACGGTGTATGGGGGAGGTTAAGACGTAGACAGCCATACCCCTACCTAAGGTAGAGAGGCTGCTTCCGGTTCTACCAAAGGTAGAAAAGGACCTCCGGCCTAGCAAGGGGTGAGGATCGAACCCTTGACCTCTGTCTCCAGAGGCAAGCGTGTTAACCACTTGATCCAACCTTGCTCTTTTGTTAGTTAAATATACTGTCATACAAATATATGATTCAGGGGTAGATAGTGATTTGAGCTTGTTGGAAGTGTACTTCGGCATGAAGTTGGTTAAGTTAGAAGTTCACAAGATGTGTCATTTGAGTCTGATCTGTTTTATTTTCTTGCATTACTAGAACATGCATTTGTTAGGTTTTTTTTCTTAGTATGAAGATGTTACAGTAATTGCATGCATGCATTACATAGTTAATAATTTTCTTATGCTGGTCTTTATAATTTCTAACAGTTGAACTTATAAAGTTATAATGTTTCCGATTATTTAACTTGCAGAACGTATGCAATTCATGCAATGGCCAGAGGGTGGTGAGAGGACCAAAGTCCGTCAAAGTAAATATAATGCCAGGTATTTGTGGTTATGATTTTTCTTGTCCTTGTTTTGGTCTATTTTGGACTGTATATTGGATGAAGATTTGGGCCTACAGTAGTTATTTTTTCTTATGAATATTTATCTAGTTCCATCCCAGCAGCCTACATAATATAAGTAATCTGACACTTGAAGGGAATTTTTACCCTTAATTTTTTTACTATTGGCAGCTACTCATTTTTCACGTCGTTCTTGCATTAAATTTTTGGTCTGGTTATGGAATGACACTTCAATTCCCTTTTAATAGTCTGTAGCTCTAACCTCTAAGTAGTAGTATGTTTAATACAAACTTTCCTAGGAACATCTGTTATCTTAACATTTCCTTTTTTTCCCTCATTTAAGCATGATTTTCTGATAATTTATTGTACTTTCATATTTTGGAATTCTGAAACACCTAAACAAATATAGATCATTTGTAAAAAGCAATAGCGATGGGAAAACTTATTTACATGTAAAAATATGCAGGAGTGGATACAGATGAAGAATTAAGAATGTCAAGACTTGGGGGAGCAGATCCAGATGGCAATCAACCTGGTGATCTTTATGTCGTTCTCAAGGTAAAAATAAAGTTACATGGCGATTGGTACATGTTATGTACACACGTGTATATTACATAGATTAATATCTGCAAGTATGCATACACAAAATATATTTGGAGATGAGTATCTTAAACTTGTGTATATGTACGTATGTATATAAATTTTTTCTCATATACACGTATCACACGTATAATATTATAAATTGGAATTACCTCTGTTGTGAATTTATCTATACTATGATAACCTTTTAGGTGCGAGAAGATCCCACTTTTCGACGAGAAGGGCCAAACATTCATGTCGATGCAGCTCTGAATATCACTCAGGTAATTATAAACCACCATGAAAAACCATCTCAAGTTTGCATGGAACTTCAAGTTGTACAGGAAACCTTGCTGTATTATTTATTTCCAATGTTAACATATTGACTGTTTCCAGAACAATAGGACAGAAGCTACCTTCCCGAGCATGTTTTTTAGAGAAACCTTTAACATTGTTTAAAATAGATATCATAACAATCATGAACATTATTGTCTTTCTATTAAATTTCATTTCACCACTAACAGCCCCTTATATTGGCATTAGTTTCCAATTCCACTTACTACACTTCCATCATCCAACTGCCATCAAAATTACCAGTAAAGAAGAATGCATGTCCTGGCAAAGTCTTTAAATATAATGTTATGATTGTGTTTTCCTATTAGCAGCTTTTTTTTTTTTTATTTATCTTAATCCAGGTACTATTGTGAAAAAATGTGATATAAACAAACGCTTGTTAAATATATATTTAGGGACATAACAGAAGTACAGAACCATATTTATCACTCCGTAATACTTATGTGCTATTTGAAACCTATGATGGAGATGGCAGCAGACTCTATTGGTAGTGGTGACAAAAAATATTAACTAAGAAGTGGAATTAGAGAAACACCCCTGTATATATTTATCTTTATGATCATATCTTCATCTGGATTATAACTAAATTGAGGTTAAGATATCAGTTTGAAAATTTTTATGGTGTTCATATTTTTTGCCATTAATAGTCTGCTGTATACCAAGTTATGCTTATAACCCTTTTATTATTTCATTAATGTCGGTATGTACATGATTGCCTTTTCTTCTATCCACCTGCAGGCAATTCTGGGTGGGACTATTCAGGTTCCAACATTAACGGGAGATGTTGTTCTTAAGGTATTGTTTTCACTATTTTCACGAGAAAATAATGACGATGACTTGATGTATTTTGTTATAGGTCCTTAAAATAATTTTATTTTATATGCAGGTTCGTCCAGGAACTCAACCTGGTCAAAAAGTAGTTTTAAAGGGGAAAGGTAGGCTGTAATGATGATATTAGGTTGCTAGCTTTTTATATGGGCCTATATGTAACCTTTTGATTTGTTCTGTATCAGGAATTAAAACAAGAAATTCATACTCATATGGAGATCAATATGTGCACTTCAACGTCAGCATGCCAACGTATGTTTTCTTGCTCTCTCCCTGTGTTAGTTTAGGTTTTGGTTAAATTTAGCTGAAATAGACCACCCTGCAGTGTCCATTTGGTCATTTTGTGTTAAAAAACGAGTCTCGTTATGGATCTATTCAAAATCAGCAGACCAAAGAAATATTAGGACTGCTTAAGTCTGGCACTCAAGATAAGCATAGGCATTTCCTTGTAGGGGTACACAAGTATTTTAATTGTCATCTGATAATCTATCTTTGGTGATTACAATCTAGAAACAAGACTAGGATGAATATAAATATTAATCCCAACAAGCAAATTATTTCTTATTTTAAAGAAGACAAGAATAATTGATAATAATTATTTGGACATAAGCCTTTAAGTCGTTTCAACAGTAATTATCTTAACGGTAATCAGAATGCTTTTAAGTTATTACATGCTTTAAATATAGCTAAATATTCATGATCAATCTTTTACCAAGCCAAGAACGCAATCCACTCGGTGTCTGAAAAGATACAAGAAAAATATGTCAATATCCAAATAGGGTTCACAGCCTTTTGATTTATTTGATGTGGTTGATTGTTTTTCTATTTATTACTCAGGAACTTGACTGAAAGGCAGCGTGAACTAATTGAGGAGTTTGCAAAAGAAGAACAAGCTGAAGACGTGAAAGGTGCTGCAGCTGGAGCATCTAGGTAATAATGGAGGACACGTGCTTACCTAGTAAAAGCAGATATTAAAGAAAAAAAGGAGCTTTTTAAGTTATGTTCCTCTCGGCTTTAATCGGTTGAGCCTCCAAATTTTGATGGGAAAGTGTAATTTGAGCGTTTTGGCTTACAGATGTAAGGTGTGTAGTTATGCTACAAGGACATACATTAGTGAATCATGATAAATTATGATCAAGACCATGTGTAACCTAGCATTCATTGTCATAAACATTGATGTATATGTTAATAAGTGACTTGAATTCAAGTTGGCTAAAAAAGTAGTTTTCTCTATAATATTGTTTTTAGTCTGTAGTTACTAGGGCTACTTGCCTGTTTTGTATAAACAAGAACCCATGGACTTCGGTTTAACTGCCCACTTGTTTCTGATTTGAATAGAATTTCTTCATATTTGTTCCTGTTAAGTGCCAAAGTGATTCATTTGTGTTTAGTCTATGCTAAATCGCAGTTGCTAGATGGCTTGGCAGTTTTCTCATTGCAACCTGATATTTTGAAATAGCTATGCAAGGTTTATTAGATACTTGTTGAACTAATTTTGATGATGTGACATGATAACGAGAAATGAGGACCTAAGCCAAATGTAGACTGACCATTTGAGATTCTGAGCTTAACATTTGTGACGTGATTTTTTTTCCAGTTAAACTCGATCTACTAATTTTTCCATTCGCATAAAGTTGTATCCGTAAAAAAGTGTACAATTGAAATGATTATAACGACACATTTTTACAACGCTGTGAAGGTAATCTACATTTCTATCAACGCCAACCTTTATGCGCTTTCAGTCCTTTCAATGACCAAAAGAGGATCATAGAGGATATGAAACATCAGTTGAGTTTATCTTCTAATGCTCTCAAGAATGAACTTGGAACAACTCAAGGTTTTGTTTACAATGATGCAACTCGTAGTGCAAAATTAAAGTTGGGAAACTCGAATTGACCCTGTTTGAGCTAACACGTAAACGCTATCTATTATAGATATGCACTTGTTAATTACTTGGGTCTTTCCCATTATTATAGTACATGGCCTGTAAAGCTTGAGACCCACAAAATGAGACAGGTAGCTACTAGTCTGGGTTCTGCTCTATTACCATTTTGTTGTCAAAATGTATAACGGGAAATGACTTACGCCAAATGTATAACGAGAATTGACCTAAGCCAATGAGGTACTTGGTCATGACATATGAATTTAATAACTGTTTTCTAAAGCACGCCTATGGTGCTGAATTAGACACTTACGGATTGCATGAACCAACTGTGTTTCACCAAGACAATGGTTTGCATCACTTCCTACGCAAATATGTACCTATATATACACATCAATATTCCATCAGCTAGTTACTAAAAGTTTTAACACACATATATCATAAGTATTACAAGTGTTAAAACAATCTCATATCTCATTATAACTATGGAAAATAAAGCAAAGACAATGGTGGCACTTGTCGTGGTTATCGGACTATTGGTTCAAGGAACCATGACACACCCATGTGGGAGCACTTTTTTCTCGGCATTGGTGCAACTGATACCTTGTCGTGCATCAGTTGCACCCTTTAGCCCCATTCCACCAAATGAGGCTTGTTGTAGTGCGATCAAAGTTCTTGGTCAACCCTGTTTGTGCGTTCTGGTCAATGGACCTCCTATATCTGGTGTTGACCGTAGCATGGCCATGCAACTTCCCGAGAAATGCAGTGTCAACTTTGAACCATGTACCCATTCTACACGAACAAATGCATACATAAATACACATATACATGCATATATGACTATTTTTATTGTGAAAATTGTTGGTTTGATATTTTTTGTTGGTGCAGGTGAGCTCGTTAAGAAGAACGAGTGAGCGTAGGGTGGCATCTGATCCTTCGATTGATGAAAATCCAAGAGAATAAACAAGTGTCGCGTGTGTGTCTAGCTAGCGGCGATAATAATTCTAAGTACTGAAATTTTATATTGTTACAGTCTTGCATTGATTCTAGGTTTTATATGTTTTGTCATTGGATTGTAGTTCTTTTATGTTCCTGCAATTGTACTTTTCGCTGGTTAATGTTATCTTATAGAATTTGATGAAGTTTTCAAGTGTCATATGTTAAGAATATATGACAGATGACTTGTCTCTTTGGGGTCATCCATACAAAAATAAGAACATACTCTTTTTCTAGCACAAAATAGATACCTGCAAAAAAGCATACATGGCACCATATGATGTTTTTTTTATCTTTTGAATGTAATATGTAAGTTTATGGTGCCATATCAGCATATACCAGGCATTAGCACCCATAACTATAATAATATAATATGTTTAGAAATTAATAAATAGTAAGAGGTATATATAGTAGGTTTCTATACAAGGTAACAATTGCAAAGTATCTTGTTATCTCTTGTGATTTTGCTTAGTACAAACACACATGAATTTGCATAAATGGACATGGGATTTATAGAAAATGAGGGGAGAGAAAGAAAAACAATATTAAGACCAGAATTCAGATCACATCAACTTCTTCACAAAGTTCTTGATCCATTTTTGATCAACAAAACATTGGATCTAATCCTCAAATTCAAAGCAGAATGTCTCGTCTAATTAACAAAAACTAAATCATTTACATTTTAGATGATAACTAGCATTCGACCTTAAGTATATGATGATTTGCGGCAGATACCTGTTGATTTGTCTGCTTTTGTAATGTTCACTTGTGATTTGAGCACAAAAAGCAAGTTACATGGTCGAACCGGACTGTAATTGCTCTTTTGAGCACTTGCACCTTGCTCGAGCATCGTTCAAAGTCTATGAACCAGAACATGACAATTAATGAGAACAAGGAAAAAGTTGAAACCATACATGTTGCATTTGGGGGTGTTGTGTAAAAAGGTAACTAATTTGAATTTAATTTCTGTTTTGAGTAAACAATAAACGTTGGTTTAACCAATAATCACTCAAACTTCATAAAACTTTCAATTTAAGGTACTAATTTTCAGTTTTGACTGCTAGTAACAGGCTTCTCAGCGCTAAACAATAAAAGTCGACTCCATAACTCAACCAGCCATTTTCCAAGTCAGCGTTTTACAGATGTTGCACTGATTACTTTGGATCAATTTTTTACATATTTTTAACGGTTTGTGGTGAAAAGAAGGTTTTTTTTAACCGAATTAGAAACTGTAACACATTCGGTTACAGTTTTATGTCATTAACGTTGTGTGAATTCATGCCATACTGTGTATGTAAATAGGCTATTTTAGTGGTATACCTGAAGTTCATTTTGAAGGTCTTTGATGTATTCAACAGCCATATCTAACATATCTGCAGTATTAGTTTGCTGCACAATAGTAATAAGAAAATGTCAGTTTCAAGTCTCATCTTCTATAAAGCCACCACTTTATCTACCTTTGAAGTTAAGTTTGTCTATCTGTCAGTTGTAATGATGACAAATTATAGATACCGTGATTTTGGTTGGAGATGTTAAAGTAGGCAAAATGTATTAGGTTAGCTAATTATTGGTTATCAATAAACCACACACTACTAAATATGGATTGAAGGAACTTATTTTATACCAGTGTGTCATCAGCAATCAGTGTGTCAACTTATTTTATACCACCGAGCAAACTATATATCTTCTCCCAAAATAAGTTTCATTAAAATGAATGTGCACTATATTGATCCTATGGAGAATATAACCATTCGACTTTCATTGAAGAGATAAACAATTATAATATTATTATACGGTTATTCTAGTTTTGATGAGTACAATCAAGATAAAGGGTGAAATTTTTGTCACGATTTATTTGAAATCCATTAATAAGTATTTACAATCTTATGAGCATAGGTAAAAGAAATGGCAAATCTGATTTCTTGTTTTTAGTAATTCAATACAAGATTTACGTTAGGCATGAAAGTTTTACCTTGTCCATATCAGGGAAAAGCTCTTGCAACCTTTTGATTCTTTCACTGATTCGGGTTCTTCTAACCTGAAATCGATGCCCAAATGAAAGACTAGTTAATATATCAATGTTAGATGACACTGATCATATTGAATCAAGAGCAAAATGATGTTTGTACGTACCCTCTCTGCAATACTTCGTGGATGTGTAGCAAACCCTCTTTTTGCACGTGTTTTCCAAGGAACCGATGAATCTTGTTGGAAATGCAAGAAATTATCAACAGCAGCCATTTCAGAAGACGTTTTTGGCAAGCTCATATGGTGGACCAAATTAGGAGTGTGGTTTACAGTCTCTCCATTCTACAAACAAGTTCACATTAACGAGAAAGCATAATGAGATGATTAGAAAAGTAGTGCGTACCAAAAGGCTTTTGGTGTAGCGGTGCCAATGGTGCCCCACCAACCATAGGTTGTGGGTTCAAGTCCATCGATAACAAATAAATCAAGCAGATTCTGAAATTGAGATGTACCTGTGACATCTTTAAGCTACCATCTCTGCTCCTTTTCAAGCTATGGAATGTTGAATCATTCAACTCATTCTCGTTTTCAGCTATTTGGGGCAAAAATCTCGACGAAGAAGAAGATGACCCTAACGAGAAACTGATATGGCTATTAAATGTACTCGATGAACTTCCGTTTCTCAGATCTTTAGCAAAAGCTGAGTTTCAATATTCAAAACAACATAGTCTTAATCATATAGTCATAGAAAAATAAATCACTAGATTATGATCACTCATTCACTTGTAACAATTTTGGTCTACAAAATTATTAGAACTTTCTCAACGAACTAAGAGTTAATCTTTTGGCCAACATGAGTGATGCCGCTATCATTGTGAATGGAAAAAAACAACACAAACAACACAGGGGGCCCAAACAGAACTTCTTGTCACTCTTGTCAATAGCTACTGACTACTGAGAACATAATAAAAACTGAGATACACGTATTCATAGAAAAATTCAGGAATTAACCGCAGACAAGGATTGTTCTGAACCATCACTCTCATAGATAATAAACACTAACAAGGAATCTCAAACTACAACTCCTAAATCAAAACAAATTTTAAACCAAAACAAAATAAAACTAGGTGTAGATTATAAACTATAAAAAGATGGAAAACAACGTCAATGGATTATCGTTTTTCACCCTTGAATCTTCTCAAATAGCCGACAACACACTACTTCACATGGTGACGGAAGAATACGGCGGTTAAGCCAGGCAGAGGAGCTAGAGGCCAAAGGCATGCCCAACATCAATACTCATACATCAAAGAAGGTGATGCCCAAGCTTGAACCCAAGACCTCACTTGCGGATTACCTTATGCCACTAGGTCAAACATGTAGGAATCTATACACCAAACTTTGCTTCGGCTAGCGGTGGCACCTATTTGCCGGTAAACATGACTTTTACACCCTAAATACGTATGTATAGATGCAGCCTACAAGTTTTTACAAAGTGAGTAACTATCCAATACATATATGATGTAACAAATCCTTTACTAACACAACTTAAGATCTATGAAACTATTTCTAATATCCAAAAACCATAAGCAAAAAAGTCAACCATCAATTACTGAAACCAATATGAACTACAAACATAACAAATCAAACAACAAGTTGAAGTAAACAATGAAAAAAACAAAACAAATGAAGAAACAAGTTGATATATATTATTTACCATTTTCGCCAGTCAACGAGGACAAAAATCCAGCAGGAGAGCTACTTTGCCTAACCAAATTGGAGCTAGTCGAATCCATCCCTCTATAAGATGATCCACAATCCAAATCACTTTGTTTCGAATAACCATAACCCAAAACTTCAATATTCTTAGTACCCATTTCTTGTTTTTCACGTTTCATATTATATGAGTCAGATTCAGACTTGTTCTTATGTTGCTGGTCCATAAAATATATTTCCTCAGGTTCATGATCTTGGAAGGCATCATTTTCGTTCTCGTTTAATAGATTCGAGAAAAAAGAGCTAGGAGTAGACCGATAACTTACTAACGGTGGATTTTCACTGTTTTCTTGGTGTTGTGGATGAGTAGGGTTTTCATAGGAATTATTGTTGTCTAAAGATATCAACTGTTTAATCTTAGCAAACTCAGTGTCTGCTGGATGTTTGAAAGTTGATGAGTACAAGATTGAGTTCATGTCTCTAGATATTGCATCTGAAGAATTGTTAACACCATACATAGCTAGAAAACTATATATGAAATATGGTTTTTGATAAGTATAAAAGGAAGCTGCTAGCTAGCTTTTTGTTTGTTTATGAAGATGAGTTGAAATGTTGAATGGATTTGAGTTGCATTTTGAGCCAATCAAATGAGAGGAATCAATATGATAAAATAAAGAGACAGATGAATGAATCTCAACGGTGGAAATGGAGCTGACCAAAGCAATTATAGAAAGATGCGACTTTTTCTTTTTTTAGCTAGGATATGTTTTTGTCTAAATTACTGCTGCTACTTTTGGCAACCTTCATTTATTGTATTTTTTGGTTTGGATTGAAGTAGAAACCCTGGTATGGTACCTTTTGTTATTTTTGTGAGGCGTGTAAAGATATTTGATTTCAAATATATCGAATATAAGTAAGCTACCTAAATCGTCCATGTTATTTGTATATTTTTGTGACTATTTCGACTTGAAAATACTAGCCCTTGACTCAAATCGCGCTCTAAACGAGATATTTGAGTGAATATTTTCAATTTTTTCTGTGACCGCTTACAAAATGTACAAAATGTATAATTTTTTTTGGAAAAGAACTTACAAAATGTATAACTAGCGAAATTTGAGATGTAAGATCACTTTGATGATGATCCATTCATGGACCACCAATATACCTACCCACATTTTTCATTGTCCAACTAAATTAGGATTAAATATTTTGAATGTCGTGCTAGACTTAAACTTAAATATAAAAAGATTCGAGATTCTTCTCACTAAATTACATTTAGGGTGTGTTTGGTTTGTAGTGGATTTGGATTATAATCTGAAATTAGGGGCTATTTGGTTTGTATATGGGTTTTGGATTAAGATTTGAATTTGAGTATAGATTTTGAATTAAATGCAGAGAAAGAAAATCTGTTATATATTATTATTTAATGAACAATAAAAAAAAAACATGTCGAAAAAAAAAGAAAAAAAACGTAAAAGGGTCTATCACAAATTCACAATCCACAATTTATTATATTCGCAAGATACAATTGTGACCCACTTTGTAAGAGGATATCCACCAAATTATTTTCGAAACCATCCCTTCACGCTAAGATTTAAAAAGATGACTTTTAGGAATCATTTACTATCCGCCAGAAGAATCAAATGATATCAAACATTTATTTTGAGTCCAAATCTTAATCAATGATTCAATGCCCTCAATTCGAAATGCACCTAGATTTGGATTTGCATTTGTATTTGGATTTGGAGAGAGAAAAAATTTAATATGTTTTTGTTTTATAAATTAGTATTGAATTTCGTTATGCGTTATTTTTTAATAAAGAATAGAAAACATAATTAGAAGTTATGAGAGGGTTAAAAAGTTGATGTGGCTGGGAATTAAAGATAGATATAGTCACTCATATAATCATAAAAACCTACCTTACTCGCTTGGAATGTATTACGTAGGACCATATTGTACTATTCTCTCTTCATATTCCTACCAAACAATAAGTTATGGATATCACTCCATTACTTTAAACCAAAACCTATGTAACAAACACGTACTTATTGTTTTTTCAAGGGCCATTTGGTTTATAAAAGGATTTAATTTGGATTTTCATTTGAGTTATGATTAAGATTTAGATTTGAATTTGGTGTAATTATGAAGTGAAAGAAAATTTTAATTATTGTATAAGTTATCAGCACTTATTCGCATGCCTAAGCATAGGTGGCAACCTCTGATGACATCAGAGGGACCCACTTCTTCATAGTATATATTTTCTCATCTCCACTCTTCATTTGCTACTTGTTTCAATCCTCTGATTTAGCATGTTTTTAGGCATATATTTTAGGTCACTGAAATTTTTAAAATTATAAACTTTGTTTTATTGTATGTTTGAAAAGAGAGATAGATAGTGGAGGGTGAGTGAAAATTGAGGACCACTAAAGATTTAAAAACCTACCAACTTAGTAAGGAATTGAAAAATGAGACTGGTGGTTAAATATTTGGTATTGAATTTGGTACCAAACATGTTTATTAGCCCTCAAATTCCATCCTCCATTTCAAAATCCATTAAACAAACGCACCCTTAATGAATAAGTAACTATATTGGATTTACATAGAGGTGGAAGGTTAACACGCAACAAGCTGCACTGCTAGCTCTTTTTAAATTGTAAAACTAATTCTTTTGAAAATAACAATTGTGAATCTATGTGTCATAACATTACTATGCATAACTCGTTGCACCCTTTTGAGAAGCTCCACTGCCTTAGATACAAGAAATGTGTTGAACTTACAATATTTGGAGGTTCATTCGACAAAAAGGTGTAGATTGGCGGGAACACCCTGATCCCGGGTGCCTTTTGACACCAGCCATTATCCACCCACAAGGAATAGCTCCGGAAACTCTCCTGGCCTAGTGGGGCACCAACTGGAATGAGCACGAGCCAAGACTCAGACCCATGAGCTCTTATTCGACAAAGTCTCTCCAATGTGCTCATAGGTTTTGCGGAGGTGGGTACCTATATGAAGCAAATGCTAAAGATGAGACTTAAACGTGTGTCAATTGACTCAAGCACAAGTGCTCCAGCCATTGGACTAATGCTTCATTGGTATCTAAGGGTCCGTTTGGTTTGTAGATGAGTTTAGGATTTGAATTTGAATTTGGATTTAGATTTAGATTTTAATTAGGATTAAGGTGCAGTTTGGTTGGGGGGTGTGAGCCGGGTTTAGGGATTTGAAAAGACAAAATCAAATGTTTAGTTGATTTTGGTTTGGATTTGTAAGTAAAATATTAAGGGTTTAGAAAAGTGGGAGGAGGAGGTGGGTTTTAATAAAAGGTGTGGGACCATTGTACTTTTTTCTATTCCCCTCTTTATATCATACAATTTTACACTTAAAAATTTTTTTTTATCCTTTTTTTAAATTAAAACAATAATTTATTAATTTTATAATATATTTTCTCTTTCCAAATCCAAATCATTATCCAAATTTAAATCCAAATCCAAATCCAAATCATAAACCCACCTATATACCAAACGGGCCCTAAATGTATGAGAGAGAAAATATATTTTTAAAATATTAAAAATAATTGTTTAATGAGTTAATATATAAATTTATTTTTTAATATTAATATTTTTAAATTTAGTGAGAAGAGAGACAAAGATTGTCACAATTCTCAATTTTCGGTCATTTTGCAAACTTTAAAATTTTTTACTATTAATCTCGGGAATTTACTATTCATCGGTTACTATTCATCGTTTTACTATTCATCGTTTTTTAAGTCGATTTAATATTTTGAGAGGTTATTTCAAAATTTTACTATTCACAAAACACTATTCATTTCCGGAGAAAAATTTATATTCATGATTTTTAATCATCATTTTTCGTAAACTAGGTTTACGAGTATCAAATTCGCGTAACCGTAAGGGTTTAGCTGCGTATTCATGAAACATCATTTAGGACACTTCATATAGACTAAAGTTAGTCTACATATCATCAGCAACATCATTTTCATAATAGTTCATGCATGGGTTTGCATATTTCATTAACGTATATTTTTCTATTAAATAAACGCTATCGCACGATCATTTATTTTGCATACTTCATGACACCTCATTGCAACTTTGCAATCTTCAAGGGGGAGCAATTTTTCGCCACTTAGACGAACCATTTGCAAACATAAATTGCAAACACATTAGTTTATTTACGTTATGTACTTGACGCCCTCTCAAATGGATGGACTCGTCAAGGGGGAGTTAAGACGAGTACCATTCCCGTCACTTGCTCTCTTTACACTTTTTTACATACTTTTTCTTATAAAAATTGTGTTAGTTTCTTTTAACACTTTTTGTTTCGACAAAAAGGGGGAGAAGAAAGTAAAAACTACAAATTTAAACTTTTACGAATTTTAGCTTTTCCTTAAAATAATTTTATGTTTTGTCATCAACAAAAAGGGGGAGATTGTTAATACAAATAAGCCGTAAAAACGTTTATTTATATTTTACGATCTTCTAATGTTTTGTCGATAACAAACGTAAAATCATTTTAACGAAACAAATAAAATACGTAAATGTTTGAGTTAATAGTTTCCTAACATACTCACGCTTTCACATAAAACACTAAAACATGTATAAGTGATTTTATGATTTAGATACATATGTACAACAACTAGTGTTTATGTGACAACCCGTACTTTCAGGTCATTTCTCGACACCGTTCATATCTCATTATTTCAACATTTATAGTAAACTTGGTTTACTTGTTTCAAATTCGCGTAACCTTGGAGGTTTAGCGGCGAATTCATGATCATGACATCACGTACATTTCATATGGACTATGATTAGTCTACATTTCATTGACATCATGTGCATCTCATTAGTACATTCACGACATTCCATTTCACCTTCAACGCGTAATTTTTATATTTAATAATCTTTATCGCGTGAGTTATTATTTTAAATATTTAATCCATTACTTTAAAAAATGATCCCAAGGTATTTTTAAACTTACATTTAGTTTATAAAAACTATATTTTTAGTTTTCCTAGTATTTCAAATTTATTTGGTACTTAAATCGTTAACGTTTAATTATTACGTCGTTTTCTTAAAAATTTTACGATAATTATCTTATCACCCAAATTTCACAAGGAATGTATTTTTACAATTTTTATTAACTCATTACAATCTATTTTGAACTATTAAAAACTTACTTGTACCAAAAATTTCCATTTACCTTTAATTGTACAAATTTCTTACAATTACTTACACTTTCTATACAAATTATACAAAATATATTTACACAAGATTAAAAAAAAAATATATATATATATATATATTTTGAGGGACATAAGCCCCAAAAAATCCGGCCACAAGGAGGGTACTCCATAAATGTAGCATGGCTTTGTGTTTTATAATTATTTCATTCAACTTAAAAAGTCTTCATTTAGACAATTCACTCATTCATTCTTTTTCACAAGTGTTAGTAGAAAAAAAAAATCCTCTCCTCTTTTGGCTTCTCAAGAAACGACCAAGCATCAAGAACAACCAAGGGATCAAAAGTTTTTGCAAAATCAAGTGTATTTACAACCTAGATTATATCCTTTGTATGGTTTTGAAATAAAAACCAAAGATATTTAAGTTAATCCTTGTTACTTTCACCTCATCACTATCACTTGTAAGCATGTTTTTATCATTTTCAAGTTTCCTTTACATTTTCATATGTTTCTTTTCATTTTTGGAGCTTATATGCATGTTATGTGATTTATACCATTTATTTCATGATTTATTGAGTTATATTACATATTGGTCATCCTATAATTATTCCCATGGTAATCTTTGGTCTTGATGGTGATTAGGAACCCATGACACCCTAAGAAGGTGTATGGTAGGATTAGATTAGCTTTGGAGTTGATTTGAAGGGATTAGATTAGGTTTTGTCCGAGAAAAACTATTTTCGATAACTATATAAAAAGGTTCTGTCCTTGTTTCGAATTTCTGGAAAAACCTACTGTTGGTACGAAATTTTGGCCTTGATATTTAGAAAATATACTTTAAAACGAATCCGTGGCCTTTTGAACGGAGTAAAACGGACTTATAACGAAGAAGTTATGGATTTTTAAAGTTTGACGACGAAAAGTATTATTTTCAGAAAATTCAGCATGCAGTTTTTAGTGTATTCGGGTCAAAAACGAGCCTTAAGCTTCACAAATTATTTCGACTTGTCAAAAATATATTAGTTTACTTCGATACGAAGCTAAGGACATATTTTACGTAGAAAACGGATTTAAAACGACAAAGATATGGCCGTTTTCATAAAGTTGCCGTAAATATTATTTTCTGAAAAACTATATTATTTTTACGTTACAAGTATTTTATTAGCTGTAAGGGCTATGTTTGCGGCAGTTTTTAACCATGATGTGAAACTTTTTATAACGAAATGTCTTCTAGTAAAATCAAGTTCATCGGCCATATTTTCCAAAACAAAAAGCCGTTTGTCAAGCGGAGTCATAGTAAATTATTTACGGATGTTCAAACTTGGCCGAAACTTATTTTCTGCACACAATTAGCAAAAACCACCATCTTTAGCCCTTAATATCTTTATGATCGAGACCTTTTGGACGAAAACTCCTGAACTGAAACTTCTAGATATCGATACAAACTTTCCAAAACCGTCGAGTTCGTTCTCTAACGATCGACGTACACCATTTTACGACTACTTTTCCGGAGTCATTTTTGTTGATTTCATGATTTTTCCGATGACATTGTTTTGCGACGAAAAGTGGTAATTTCACCAAAAATCATTATAAAACCATTATAGGATGACATTTTGACGTAAAAACATGTAAAGTCATTTTTGAAGGGTCAAGACGTCAAAAGAGTATTTTTCGACGACGAGTAATATTTTCAAAACCCGTAAATGGTATAAATAACATACGAAGTGCATGCATAACATTACATTGCAACTCATGACATATCATATCATTCGTAATAGGTCCCGGTTGACGCATTACATTAAACCTCAGTGTACTCACTTTTGCCGTTATTCCAGTTTATCCAAGTGAGTTTTCATAGCCCCGTTTTACATGCTTTCGATTATTTTCAAA
This sequence comes from Chrysanthemum seticuspe, assembly GCA_019973895.1. Lineage (NCBI taxonomy): Eukaryota > Viridiplantae > Streptophyta > Magnoliopsida > Asterales > Asteraceae > Chrysanthemum > Chrysanthemum seticuspe. Next base: position 218,873,501 of record BPTQ01000009.1, on the reverse strand, counting down.
CCCACGGGGGAGAATACATTGCACTACATTTTTTTTTGTACGATACCAAGTATGTTAAATTCATTACATTGCTTAAGTTACCACATTTGCCAATTTGAAAGTCCCCATTACTTGAACATGAACCGTTAATCTTTGAAGCGAGGATGAGTGGATAGATCTATCGAGGGTGACGCCTCCATCCGGGTTGGTGAATCCCAACCAGGCAAACGGATGCATTTCATTTGATCACGTTACGGAGTTGTCTGGCAAACACTCTGCAGGGGCATACATTATTGAACAGTCTAGTTTCGGGGTCATGGGCTTAGAGCAATTGTAACATTATTTTTACGTGACTGGATTGTCATGCATAGTCTATACTTGCGTAGTCGTATAAAACATTTACATAAACCTATGATTTCTCACCAACATTATTGTTGACCGTTTTTAGCAATGTATTTTCAGGTAACTGAGGCATTCATCATGACATGGTTTAGGGACCTACATTTTGAGTCGCGGCGTCGACTTACATTATGTACATTATGGTACTTTATTTCAAAACATCGTTTGGATTTGTAACATGGATGTATTTCCGCAAACTTTGTAAACCTTTTGGGACCGATGTTGTACTCTGAATGTTTTTATGAAATATCCAACGATGTGTTTTTTTAAAACGACACTTTAAGTCGTTCAATATAACTGTGATGTGGTGCTATGACAGTCAATCCCCAGGAATTCCATTCCGCTGCAAAACAGGTAAATTGGGGGTGTGACAGATTGGTACCAGAGCTACAGTTATAGAGAACTAGGTTGCATCATTGACCCTAGACTATAGCTACATTATCATAGCATCTCATCATTTCATCATAGTACATGTTCATTGTTATCATGCGGATTCACTTACACTTTGTTCGAGATTATTTACTTTTATTTCACATCGGTTGTCACAGAGATGCCTTCAAATACCCATCCCATTATACTCACATCACTTTGACATGGAGAATGCCTTGTCAGTCCCTATCATAATTTTAACATCAGTTGACTCAACATCGATAACATCAGATGATGGCTCTGAGACCTTTTTAGGAGGGTGAAGTTGCACCTACACCATCACGATCACTATTGATTCACGATAGGATCAGGACAATTTTTATCACTCAGTTGGGACAGATCATACCATTGGGTAGAACTTATAGGCTTAGTCCTAATGAACCCATTTTCTTAATTCACCACAAGGATTCCATTATCATCATTGTCATTATTTTCATCATCATTATCATTTCGAGCACCATCCGTACCGTCACATCTAATACACGATACTCATACACCTGACTTGCAGCTTGGGAAGCGTGCATGATTTGACACACCATTACCACCTACCACTGAGACTATAGACACTACATCATCTCATAGGGTTGAGGACTGTGAGAGTTCTAGGGCTATTGTTGCTAGACCGCCTACTACTCCTACACTTGAAACACGATTAGACCATCAACAGGAACAAATAATAAGCACCTTTCTAGCTAATGTAATCTTTATCATTTATTATATCTACGATAATCACCACCTTGTTTATTTCATTCCTTACTCCAATTGCCCAATTTTCCATCATTTCACGACGATACATCACTGCCTTACTAGGGGCTAGGCCAACTTTATTCTCGACCAATCAGTAGACTATTATTACTCGATAAGGTCCTCCTATGTATTCTACAAACCATCCAACAAATTTTATTCCAAATTATCCTGCTACTATTTCATAAAATTATTTCATTTGATTTTATTTCGAATTATTTTATCACCATCTCAGAAACGTTGTTTCATAAAGTTTTAAGCAAGTTGTTTTATTACCAACTTATCAGTTGGTTTCAGTCATTTTATCAACTATTTAATATACTCAGGCGAAACGGTTTTCATGTTACTCTGAAAAATCATTGAGCCATTATTTTACAAAACAAAACGTTGAATACCATCTAAAACTTCGAAGGAACATAATACTATTTCAACAAAAACAAGCATCACATCATTTGTCCTTAATTATACATGGCCTGATCACCTATGTATAATTCAGGAAGAATTATGTCATGAAAGTAACAAGTATCATTTCAAATCTCCTAAAAACAATTCTCATTTAAAAGTAAAGTTTTATAAACCGATAAATCGTGCATAAACATTTCTTTTTGTTAACACTCTAAAGGTGCTTACGCCATTTATCTCTCACTCAACCGATAAGTTAGGATTTGACGAGTGACATTTTAGGAAAGACTTCCTATACCATTTGTAAGGAGGATTTCTCGATACAAGAAAACAATGGAAGGATTTTGGAATTACCAACAAGGACTAGAACTAGGTGGTAGGATGATTCAAAACCCAACAAAGATCTTAAGACATCACGAGACCTTCCGAACCACTATTTTGGGTTAGAATCCAAACTCTATCATTTCAAAAGTAGTAGTTAGATCGAGTTACGAGATTTAGTACGAAGCGAATACCCACGAAGCAACATTATAGGGATATACCAAGTTTTCTAACTGAGACTGTAGAACATTCTGTTAAGCATGGCCTCAACAATAGGTGAACTTCCCTATAATGAGTTTCCCTTAAAGGAAAATTAAGTTAAACTAAGGTTATCGATATAAACCTTCCCTAAGGCATTGTGTCCTCTAGAAATTCCAAGTAACCTCACCTCTATATCAAGAGATGTCACAGGTTTGAACATGTCGGACAATCAATGACTCCTCATCTACAAGTGAAGCTAGAACAGACATTCTTCGACATAGTATAAGCGGATATCTATTTTCTTGCTAGCATGGTAACAATATTAGTGATGAACTACTTTTGGAAGCACTCAATATCGAAACAAATCTTGGAAGCCAACCACATTAGACACATCATACAACGTCGAGTTAGCTAATGGTAGCGTAGTTAGCACCAACCCCATTGTCCGCGGTTGCACATTCAATTTTCTTAATCATCCCTTCAACATAGACCTCATGCCCGTAGAGCTTGGTAGTTTTGACGTCGTCATCGGCATGGATTGGTTATCTAAGCATCGCGCGAAGATCATTTGTGATGAGAAAGTTGTTCATCTTCCCTATAATGGCGAAACTTTGATTATTCGTGGGGAACGAAGTGGAACTCGAATTAGTATCATATCGAGTATCAAAACGGAGAAGTACATTAAGAAAGGTTGTCTTGCTTTCTTAGCCCATGTAACCGAGAAAAAGTCGGAGGAGAAGCGACTGGAAGATGTTCCTATTGTCCGTGAATTTTCTGAAGTATTTCCCGAGGATTTACCGGGACTTCCACCGGCACGTCAAGTAGAATTTCAAATTGACTTAGTGCCCGGAGCTGCACCGATTGCACAAGCACCGTACCGTTTAGCGCCATCCGAAATGCAAGAGTTGTCTAATCAATTGCAAGAGCCTCTAGACAAAGGATTCATTAGGCCGAGTTCCTCGCCTTGAGGAGCACCGGTCTTGTTTGTGAAGAAGAAGGATGGATCCTTCCGAATGTGCATAGATTATCGAGAGTTGAACAAGTTAACGGTGAAGAATCGTTACCCACTCCCCAGAATTTGATGACTTGTTCGATCAGTTGCAAGGTTCTAGTATCTATTCCAAGATTGATCTTCGGTCGGGTTATCATCAGCTTCGAGTTCGGGAAGAGGATATTCCGAAAACAGCGTTTAGAACACGTTACGGTCATTACGAGTTTCAAGTGATGCCGTTGGGATTGACTAATGCACCGGCAGTATTCATGGATCTCATGAATAGAGTTTGTAAACCGTACTTGGACAAGTTTGTTATAGTGTTCATCGACGACATCTTGATCTACTTCAAGAGCAAAGAAGAGCATGAAGAGCATTTAAGGACGATTTTAAGGCTACTTAAGAATGAGAAGTTGTATGCCAAATTTTCGAAGTGTGATTTTTGGAACTACAAAGTGCAATTTCTTGGTCACATCATTGATAGTCAAGGACTACAAGTTAATTCCGCAAAGATTGAAGCCGTGAAAGATTGGGCTACTCCAACAAATCCTACGGAAATCCGACAATTTCTAGGACTAGCCGGGTATTACCGAAGGTTCATCGAAGGTTTTTCAAAGATAGCGAGACCTTTGACCAAGTTGACACAGAAAAACAAGAAGTACGAGTGGGGAGAGAAACAAGAAGTTGCTTTTCAGTTGTTGAAGCAAAAGCTTTGCAGCGCGCCAATTTTGGCACTACCCGAAGGCATTGAGAATTTTGTTGTATATTGCGACGCTTCGCATAAAGGACTTGGGGCTGTTTTAATGCAAAATAAGAAGGTGATTGCGTATGCTTCTCGACAACTTAAGACTCATGAGAAGAATTACACCACTCATGATCTCGAGTTAGGAGCCGTAGTTTTCGCACTCAAGATTTGGAGACATTACCTTTACGGTACAAAGTGCACAGTGTTTACTGACCACAAGAGTTTGCAATATATTCTTGATCAAAAGGAGCTTAATATGAGGCAACGTCGTTGGTTGGAGTTACTCAGCGACTATGATTGTGAAATCAAGTATCACCGGGGAAAAGCCAATGTTGTGGCTGATGCTCTTAGTCGGAAAGAGAGGCCTAAACCTTTAAGAGTTCGATCATTGGGAATGACAATTATTTCTCCTTTACCATCGAAAATCCATGAAGCACAAGTTGAGGCACTTAAGGAAGAAAACCGACCAAGTGAAAAGCTTTATGGTATGCCCGAAAGCGAAAATGGTTTTGTGAAGAGAGCAGATGGAGTACTATGTTTCAAAGATAGAATGTGGGTTCCATTGTATGGCGGAATACGAGAATTGATTATGCATGAGTCACATAAGTCGAAGTATTCTATTCATCCAGGATCGGATAAGATGTATCAAGATCTTAAGAAGCTTTATTGGTGGCCGAACATGAAAGCGGAGATTGCCACGTACATCAGCAAATGTCTTACCTGCTCTAAGGTAAAAGTTGAATACCAGAAGCCTTCAGGTTTACTCCAACAACCGGAAATTCCTCAATGGAAATGGGAACGTATTACTATGGACTTTGTTACGAAACTTCCTAAGACATCGGGAGGTTACAACGCTATTTGGGTAATTGTTGATCGCCTTACCGAGTCAGCCCATTTCATACCGATTAGAGAGACTTATTCCATGGAGCAACTCACTAGACTTTATGTCAAGGAAATAGTCTCGAGGCACGGAGCACCAATTTCTATCATTTCCGACAGAGATAGTCGATTCACTTCAAACTTCTGGAATTCATTGCAAGACTCATTCGGAACCAGATTAGAGATGAGCACAGCATATCACCCACAAACCGATGGTCAAAGTGAAAGGACCATTCAAACATTAGAAGACATACTGAGAGCATGTGTGATTGATTTTGGAAATGGTTGGGCTAACCATTTGCCATTGATTGAATTCTCGTACAACAATAGTTATCACACCAGTATCAAGATGGCACCATTCGAGGCACTCTATGGTCGTAAGTGCCGATCACCTGTTTGTTGGGCCGAAGTAGGAGACGCACAACTTACTGGTCCAGAAATGGTACGGGAAACAACCGAGAAGATAGTTCAAATTCGTGATAGACTTAGAACTGCCAGGAGTCGACAGAAAAGTTATGCGGATGTTAGACGCAAGGATTTGGAATTTCAAGTGGGTGACAAAGTTATGTTGAAAGTATCGCCTTGGAAAGGCGTGGTACGTTTTGGAAAACGTGGGAAACTGAACCCGAGATACATTGGACCATTCAAGATTTTGAGCCGAGTTGGTCCGGTAGCTTATCGTCTTGATCTTCCGTCAGAACTCAGTCATGTGCACAACACGTTTCATGTTTCAAACTTGAAGGAGTGTCTTTCAGACGAATCGCTCGTTATTCCATTGGACGAGGTTCAGCTTGACGACAAACTCAATTTTGTGGAAGAACCTGTAGAAATCATGGACCGCGAGGTCAAGCAGTTGAAACAGAGTCGTATTCCTATTGTGAAAGTTCGTTGGAATTCTCGATGAGGTCCTGAGTTTACTTGGGAACGGGAAGATCAGATGCGACGCAAGTATCCTCATCTTTTCGCCGACACCGTCAGACCTAACAACGATTGAATTCAGGGACTGAATTCCTTTTTGGATGGGCGAATGTGACAACCCGTACTTTCAGGTCATTTCTCGACACCGTTCATGTCTCATTATTTCAACATTTATAGTAAACTTGGTTTACTTGTTTCAAATTCGCGTAACCTTGGAGGTTTAGCGGCGAATTCATGATCATGACATCACGTACATTTCATATGGACTATGATTAGTCTACATTTCATTGACATCATGTGCATCTCATTAGTACATTCACGACATTCCATTTCACCTTCAACGCGTAATTTTTATATTTAATAATCTTTATCGCGTGAGTTATTATTTTAAATATTTAATCCATTACTTTCAAAAATGATCCCGAGGTATTTTTAAACTTACATTTAGTTTATAAAAACTATATTTTTAGTTTTCCTAGTGTTTCAAATTTATTTGGTACTTAAATCGTTAACGTTTAATTATTACGTCGTTTTCTTAAAAATTTTACGATAATTATCTTATCACCCAAATTTCACAAGGAATGTATTTTTACAATTTTTATTAACTCATTACAATCTATTTTGAACTATTAAAAACTTACTTGTACCAAAAATTTCCATTTACCTTTAATTGTACAAATTTCTTACAATTACTTACACTTTCTATACAAATTATACAAAATATATTTACACAAGATTAAAAAAAAAAAAAAATATATATATATTTTGAGGGACATAAGCCCCAAAAAATCCGGCCACAAGGAGGGTACTCCATAAATGTAGCATGGCTTTGTGTTTTATAATTATTTCATTCAACTTAAAAAGTCTTCATTTAGACAATTCACTCATTCATTCTTTTTCACAAGTGTTAGTAGAAAAAAAAAATCCTCTCCTCTTTTGGCTTCTCAAGAAACGACCAAGCATCAAGAACAACCAAGGGATCAAAAGTTTTTGCAAAATCAAGTGTATTTACAACCTAGATTATATCCTTTGTATGGTTTTGAAATAAAAACCAAGGATATTTAAGTTAATCCTTGTTACTTTCACCTCATCACTATCACTTGTAAGCATGTTTTTATCATTTTCAAGTTTCCTTTACATTTTCATATGTTTCTTTTCATTTTTGGAGCTTATATGCATGTTATGTGATTTATACCATTTATTTCATGATTTATTGAGTTATATTACATATTGGTCATCCTATAATTATTCCCATGGTAATCTTTGGTCTTGATGGTGATTAGGAACCCATGACACCCTAAGAAGGTGTATGGTAGGATTAGATTAGCTTTGGAGTTGATTTGAAGGGATTAGATTAGGTTTTGTCCGAGAAAAACTATTTTCGATAACTATATAAAAAGGTTCTGTCCTTGTTTCGAATTTCTGGAAAAACCTACTGTTGGTACGAAATTTTGGCCTTGATATTTAGAAAATATACTTTAAAACGAATCCGTGGCCTTTTGAACGGAGTAAAACGGACTTATAACGAAGAAGTTATGGATTTTTAAAGTTTGACGACGAAAAGTATTATTTTCAGAAAATTCAGCATGCAGTTTTTAGTGTATTCGGGTCAAAAACGAGCCTTAAGCTTCACAAATTATTTCGACTTGTCAAAAATATATTAGTTTACTTCGATACGAAGCTAAGGACATATTTTACGTAGAAAACGGATTTAAAACGACAAAGATATGGCCGTTTTCATAAAGTTGCCGTAAATATTATTTTCTGAAAAACTATATTATTTTTACGTTACAAGTATTTTATTAGCTGTAAGGGCTATGTTTGCGGCAGTTTTTAACCATGATGTGAAACTTTTTATAACGAAATGTCTTCTAGTAAAATCAAGTTCATCGGCCATATTTTCCAAAACAAAAAGCCGTTTGTCAAGCGGAGTCATAGTAAATTATTTACGGATGTTCAAACTTGGCCGAAACTTATTTTCTGCACACAATTAGCAAAAACCACCATCTTTAGCCCTTAATATCTTTATGATCGAGACCTTTTGGACGAAAACTCCTGAACTGAAACTTCTAGATATCGATACAAACTTTCCAAAACCGTCGAGTTCGTTCTCTAACGATCGACGTACACCATTTTACGACTACTTTTCCGGAGTCATTTTTGTTGATTTCATGATTTTTCCGATGACATTGTTTTGCGACGAAAAGTGGTAATTTCACCAAAAATCATTATAAAACCATTATAGGATGACATTTTGACGTAAAAACATGTAAAGTCATTTTTGAAGGGTCAAGACGTCAAAAGAGTATTTTTCGACGACGAGTAATATTTTCAAAACCCGTAAATGGTATAAATAACATACGAAGTGCATGCATAACATTACATTGCAACTCATGACATATCATATCATTCGTAATAGGTCCCGGTTGACGCATTACATTAAACCTCAGTGTACTCACTTTTGCCGTTATTCCAGTTTATCCAAGTGAGTTTTCATAGCCCCGTTTTACATGCTTTCGATTATTTTCAAACCCACGGGGGAGAATACATTGCACTACATTTTTTTTTGTACGATACCAAGTATGTTAAATTCATTACATTGCTTAAGTTACCACATTTGCCAATTTGAAAGTCCCCATTACTTGAACATGAACCGTTAATCTTTGAAGCGAGGATGAGTGGATAGATCTATCGAGGGTGACGCCTCCATCCGGGTTGGTGAATCCCAACCAGGCAAACGGATGCATTTCATTTGATCACGTTACGGAGTTGTCTGGCAAACACTCTGCAGGGGCATACATTATTGAACAGTCTAGTTTCGGGGTCATGGGCTTAGAGCAATTGTAACATTATTTTTACGTGACTGGATTGTCATGCATAGTCTATACTTGCGTAGTCGTATAAAACATTTACATAAACCTATGATTTCTCACCAACATTATTGTTGACCGTTTTTAGCAATGTATTTTCAGGTAACTGAGGCATTCATCATGACATGGTTTAGGGACCTACATTTTGAGTCGCGGCGTCGACTTACATTATGGTACTTTATTTCAAAACATCGTTTGGATTTGTAACATGGATGTATTTCCGCAAACTTTGTAAACCTTTTGGGACCGATGTTGTACTCTGAATGTTTTTATGAAATATCCAACGATGTGTTTTTTTAAAACGACACTTTAAGTCGTTCAATATAACTGTGATGTGGTGCTATGACAGTCAATCCCCAGGAATTCCATTCCGCTGCAAAACAGGTAAATTGGGGGTGTGACAGTTTACATATTGGGTTAGCATATACTTAAACTAAGTATACCAAAATGGGTAAAAACAAGTATATACTAAAATGGGTAAAAACAAGTATATACTAAATGGGTAAAAACTAGCAAATGGTATTGACCCATAACCCATGGTTTTATATATACCACTTAACCAAGTTCATTGTATCTAGAAAGAAAACCATGGATCAACCCATAACCCATGACTTGTTGGAATCACTCCTAAACCTTAATTCAAGTGTTAGTGATTCATATGTAATAGTTAGCTTAATATGGCCTTTATGTTAGTTATTAAGCTAAGGCTTATGTAGAAGGCCCATAAGCCTTGGACCAAGTCCAATAAGGAAATGAAGGGACTAGGAGTGTTGCCCTAGCTCCCTCTCCTATAAATACCTTTGTAATACCCTCACTTGAGGGTTGGTTGTTCAATTCACATTTCACTCCTACGCATAACTCTTCCTTATTATCATATCGTGTGTGTTTGTGTGATTGTTCATCCGATCTCTTATCTCTTTCTTATATTGATGATTGTGTTACTAATATGGTGACCTAACAGTGGTATCAATCGCCAAATAGTTGGGTGAATCGGTATTGTTTTTTGAAGTAAGTTTTGGTCTTACGCGTAACATACGGTTCCAAACTTTGTCACGCTTAAAAACTCATTTTTTACACTTTTCAATCCAAGATTCTTGTACTTTCAACGTTTTATGGTGTTAAAATATCCGTTTTTGGCAAAAAGTTTCAGATCTTTGTTTTTAAGCTTGGTTTTGTACGTTGGTGTATATCTACGCATAAGCTGTTTAGTAGCTTTGGATCATCAAGTTTCACACTTTTGTGTTATTTTGTTGATATTGAAGCTGTTTCATCACAAAAATCTGGTTTAGAAACATCGTTGGGCAGAAATCAGTTTTGGTTGCTTTCTACGCGTAAGAAAACCTTAATCTTACGCGTAACTCATCCTTGGTTTGATCTTCAGTTTTAGTGGTTTACTCAGTGTTTTCTTGCTTGGATAAGCCTGAAAACACTTCGACTTTGGATATCCTTTACACTGTGATAGTGTAAAAGATCTTTTGGGCAAAACCCTAATTTTACGCATAAGCTTAAGCTTACGCGTAGAACTCTTTACGCATAAGATTATTCTTACGCCTAAGCCTTGTCTTACGCATAAGTTAATCCTACGCCTAAGTTTTCTACGCCTAACTTTCTGTTTACGTGTAACCTTAGTGTTTCTCATATCTTACGCGTAAGCTAATCCTACGCGTAACTATTTCTGTTACGCGTAAGTTTGGTGTTTTTACGCCTAAGTGTTACCTTGCCTTTACGTGATTTCTACGCCTAAGGATACTTCATCAACATCGTTTCATTCGACTACAAAAATCCATTTAACAACACAAGTTTTCAACATGTCACAACCACCATACTCTAACTATTTTCCTTACACTTATCATCATCAACAACAACAACAACTAAGTCCGCAACATCAACAATTTAATCATCAACAACAAATTTATCAACAACAATTTAATCAACAACATACTCCACAACTTGGAGCAATTCCACCACCACAAATGGTTCAACCACCACCTAGTCTTCAAGTACAACCTTACACAAACTTCTACAATCAACATCCATCCAGGAGTACTATGAAGGAACCAACATAGTTTGGCAAGATGTGTGAAGCCTTAAGTAGCCAAAAATCAATTCATGAAGCTGGCTCACTTGATAGACCTCCAATGCTCACTCCCGGTAATTATGATCAATGGGTGATAAGGTTCTTTAGGTTTTGTGATCTAAAGAAGCCACATGAAAAGTTCTTAAAGAAGGTCATTATGGAAGGTCCATTTCAGATGCCTAATGTTATTACACCCGCAGATCCAGATGCCAATCCACCAAGAGATGCTGTCACCAACATTGCAACTATCTCAGACCTCACTGGTGATGAACTTCTACACTTTGAAGCCGATGAACTAGCAATGCAATACATCCTTTTGGGACTACCCACCTATGACACTGACACAGAACAGATGGTCGAGGTACAATCTACTGTTGATCATATTCTGCCTGCAAATGCGAAACAACATACTGAGCAACCTGATCTCAGAAATGAAGGAGAGGTTGACCAGTGTGTTGCACAATGTCCAGACAACTATCTCATGTCTGAGCCCTTACTTGTTAACAATTCAACTGAAACGTCAAATCAAACTCTTGAATCTGAAAACACTCTTCTCAAAAAGACCATTGCTTAGTTTCAAAAAGATTTTTCAAAACTTGAGGCTCATTGCATCTCTCTTGAACTTAAAATGCAAAACAAAATTTTAAACTCTGAGCAAAATGGTAAATCTTTGAATGAACAAAGTAATCATGTGGATACATTAGTAAAAGAAAATGAGCATTTAAAGGCTCAACTTCAAGCAAATGGGCTTGCACATGTTTCTTTACAAAACAAACTGAGAAGATTAACTGACCAAAGTGTGGATACTAATTTTGCAAAACCAACAATCTTGGAGAAATCGTCTCTAAAACCAATCAGTAGTTAAACAACCAACTGCTTTTAAATCTGAACGTTCAAAATCTTCAAAACCACGGTTTGCCTCCCAAGTTGTTGAGAATAATCATTTGTTAAAACCAGTCACTCCACATTTCGGGCCAAAGAATAATGCTTCTGTTTCTGTTAAACATGTTTCTGTTAAACCTGTTTCTGTTATACCTGTTTCTGTTAAACCTCAACAAGTAGTTGCACCTGGCCCGTCTATGATTAGTTCGAACACTGTGTCTAAACCGAGCATTAAAATTAAAAATTCATATGATTCACATGACGCGTACAAGAACTATGATCTAGAAAAGGCTAGGAAAAGGGCACTACTCCAAAAGGATGGAATCTTAGGTTCACGACCTAGTGTATCACCTTCTCGTGTAATACTGAACACTGCTTGTAGTAGCAAACCAAATCCTAAGTTTAATCAACAAACAGTTAGAAATAACCCCGTCGATCTAAACGTAACATTTCAGAAACCTAATAGGTGGATCAATATAGGACGCAGACTCTTCCCTAAAGAAGTTTCAACATCCCCTAGATCTAACCTTAGATGGATACCAATGGGTAGAGTTTTCAAAACTATTGGTCTTAGGTGGATTCCAACAGGCAAGATACTAAGTAGTTGCATCAAAACAGGTGTGAAATCCACAACATCCATCCTTGAGGTAGGAAAGGAAATCATCAAAATAGCATGTTCAGGTGTCAAGAAGATAATTGACACTACATCTTTATGCCTCTAACATCTGGAACCCAGTTACACTTGGGGATCCATGTTTCTTTCTATCTTGCCCCCTCCTATTTTCTATACAGGTACAACAACAATGGCTTCTACTGCAATACAACGTAGGACCTCTTACCGTCATAAATATAATGGTCCATCAGCTGCTCCACCATTGTACTTAATCGTCAAGAATTGGAAACATTACTTGTTCCTCTGGTTAAAGATTCTGCCCAAATTCGTGCTTCAGATGTATCGAATGTTTCCGCTGCACAACCTGATAACACTCTAATTTCAGATACACCTGAATCTACAACAACAACCGTTGCTGTAACTGCACCTCCCATCGAATCTTCGATAACAAAAGATCAAACTGCTTATAACAACAATGACACAGCTGATGATCAACATAATGAACAGAGAAGTTTTATCAACACTTGATTCTCTCGAGATATTTATGGTACTTCACACTTGTTCGATTAATTGAACATACATGGTTTCGCTGTCTCCTTATACATGGTTTCGCTGTCTTCAATTCATCATCAACATACGTGGTGTATGATTCTGAATCATTGAAAACATCGAGGGGGAGAGAGTGTGTAGGTGGTCATTTCTTCCTTGTTCTTCTACATGCTTCTTTGCGAAAACCCAATGCCTTCTTGAATTTCTTCAATTAGGGGAAGAAATAAGACGATCTGTGGCTCAAACGTCTCACTTTGGTGTTATCATCTCAATTTCATGGGTGATCTTGTGTGAAGTTACTCAAATATGATGTTATGATGCCTCACACACGGTCTTAGTATCGAGTTATTGCATATTCACAAGTGATTAGTATTCCGAAAGACCACAACATTCAGGGGAAAGTCGTTTCATTTCGTCTTTCATGGTTTGTTTGGTGTGATGCGTCTACATACGTGAGAAGATCTTGTTGATTTCTGGCATGTTACCCTCGACGGATTTTCCGCAATTAGTCAGATTTACCTTGTGTGGTTTTCTGCTCTTCTACAAATTCCGCTGCATACTGAAAACTTCAAAAGTTAGAAGAAATGTCTACTACATCAAAGTTTCAAATCTGCTAAAGACAATTGTCAGTTTGGGGGGAAGCTGATTCTGAAACTTCTTCACAATGGCTTCTGAGCATAACAGCTTGGAACCCGGTCACAACCGTTTAAACTTCCCTCAAACCCCATCATCAGCTGAACTAAGCCCCCAGCTTACTCGTCAACAAATGGAAAAGCTATTTGCTCCGCTGTTTAGTGATGACATTGATGAACGTGCTCCAGGTGTATCCGCTGTTTCCGCTGCTCAACCTGATCATACTCTTATACCTGATACACCTGCTACAACAACTACTGTTGAAGAAGCACCACCAGTTGACTCTACAACAACATTTGAACAAGCTGCTTCCAACGACGCTGAACCAGCTGCTGATGTTCTTAATGAAGTACCCCCACCGGCAGATTTTGATCCAAATGCGTTCTTTAATCCGTTTGCCAATGAAACTGCTGCACCTGATGTCGCTGAATCATCAACAAACCATTTGAATCCTCAAAATCTGCACAATGTATACAAACATCAACCCTCTACACACCGTTGGACAAAAGACCATCCTCTTGAGAACATTATTGGCAACCCGAATCAACCAGTCGTTACAAGACAACGTCTTCACACAGATGGTGAACATTGCATTTATGCACTCACTGTCTGCCAATCTGAGCCTAAAAACATTACAGACGCAATGACAAAAGACAACTGGATTGAATCCATGCAAGAAGAACTCAATCAATTCAAACATCTTGAAGTATAGGAACTGGTTGAAAGACCAACACGGGTCTACGTCATTGGTCTCAAATGGATTTGGAAGAACAAATTGGATGCTGAAGGGAACATAATCAGAAACAAGTCACGTCTGGTAGCTAAGAGTTATAGACAGGAAGAGGGTATTGACTTTGAAGAATCATTCGCTCCGGTTGCTCGTCTTGAGGCTGTTCGGATCTTTCTCGCGTTCGCGGCTCATATGAAGATAACGGTCTTTCAGATGGACGTCAAAACTGCTTTTCTGAATTGTCAACTGAAAGAAACAGTCTATGTAAGCCAGCCAGAAGGATTCGTTGATCCAGAGTTCCCGAACCACGTCTACAAACTGAACAAAGCTTTGTACGGTCTCAGACAAGCTCCAAAGGCGTGGTACGATAAGTTATCATCCTTTCTCATTGCCAATAAATTCACCAAAGGTTCGGTCGATCCTACACTTTTCATACAATATCACGGGGATCACATCTTAATCGTTCAAATCTATGTGGATGACATCATTTTTGGGTCAACACATTTAAAATACTCAAATGCTTTTGCAAAACTAATGACAAAAAATTTTGAAATGTCAATGATGGGTGAACTCACATTCTTTCTTGGAATGCAAGTCCATCAATCACCCCGTGGTATTTTCTTGAGTCAGTCCAAATATGCCCTTGAATTGTTAAACAAATTTGGAATGCAAAATTGTGACACCTATGCCACACCAATGGCTCATACCAAGAAGCTAGATGCTGATTTACATGGGAAATTTGTGGACCCTACCAAATACCGTAGTATTATTGGGTCTCTCATGTATCTAACAGCTAGCAGGCCTGATATTGTGTTTGCCGTATTTCTTTGCTCCCGTTATCAGTCGAGACCAACTGAAACCCACCTCTCTGAGGCTAAAAGAATCCTCCGATACATCAAGGGAACCATTAACTTGGGGATCTGGTATCCAAAGGATTCTGGTTTTGAACTAATAGCTTTTTCAGACGCTGATCACGCAGGATGCTTAGATTCACGGAAAAGTACTTCAGGAGCATTACAATTTCTTGGTGACCAATTGGTGTCATGGAAATCGAAGAAGCAGGACTGTACATCACTGCCCTCAACCGAAGCAGAATATGTAGCCATGTCGGCGTATTGTGCTCAAGTCATTTGGATGAGAACACAACTCAAAGACTATGGTTACGTATTTGACAAAATCCCGATGTACTGCAACAATCGGAGTGCTATTGCGATCTCGTGCAACTCAGTACAACATTCAAAATCAAAGCACATTGATCTTCGATATCATTTCATCAAGGACCACGTGGAACAGGGTACTGTTGAATTATACTTTGTGGGTACTGAATACCAATTGGCAGATCTTCTCACCAAAGCCTTAGCTCCTGCTAGGTTTAATGAGTTGGTCCACCGGATTGGTATGCGGTGTTTGACTCAAGAGGAACTGGATGAACTCTTAAAACATTCTTAAAACCAGTCAAACACCAAAACCTCTTTTGTAAATATTTTTCAAAAACAAAATACAAAAATATAAAATCTGATAAAATTCAAAAATATTCTTCTATCTCATTTCTTTCAAACATCGCAAGTACAAATCTTCAGTCAACACTTTGTTCTATCAAATCTCTCACTATTTTTCCCGAACAAGTGTTGAGGGGGAGAAAGTAAATATTTTCTGCTTCATAAAACCTTGTACTTCCATGTTTCCAAAATTTCGTTGTTTCTTCTAAAAAATGGTAGACACGTTTCTTGTCAAATACTCTCCTCGGACTCGAATGTCTTCAAAATTCATTATTTCAAAAGTCGATGGGGGGTATCGTTAAGTTTCTTGCCTTACAAGTCTTTTGTCTAACCTAAACGGAAGTTAAAGGATCTTGGTTGGAACCTTTTTGAGGTTGAGGGACTGAATGTGTCAACTTAGCAAAGTAATTTTAACAAATTCATTCACCTAACACATTCAATGCACCACTTCGTGTGCATTTACTCCTAAACCACCAAGATCAAACAGCCCAAATCAAATCTTCAAAATCCGTTCAAGCTTTTCATAATCTATAAGTTCTAAACTGTTTTGATCAAGATGATAAACAAGGGTTTCTAAAATTCTTTCAAATCCAACGGTTAAAACTCTTTAAACTGATTTTGAAAAATTGTTCACTCGAACGAACTGGGTGTTTATGCATATAAGTGTTTGGATTGAAATGAGTTATGTTAAAACCTTTCTTAGAGTCTATTAAACTTGTTTCAATCGTCCATAACCATCCTGAATCTTAAAATTCATTAATTTGAATTCTAGGGTTCTTACGCTCATTTAGGGTTTTTCGATTCTGTGATATGTTATTAGGTGTTCAAGAAACTGTTAGAATAAGTTTATATGCATGTTTTGAACCTTGAAATTAGCCCAGAAACATCTAAATTGTAAGAATTTAAGTTTAGTTTTTAGGGTTCATCTCCCATGAATCTTCTGATTTTGTGGTGGAAATGTGCTAAACCTTGCTCCATTGCACTCATATGACATCTAGGACACTCCAGAAACATTCTTGTTTGATTTGTGTGGCTATATCTCTTACGCGTAGATTAAGGGTTTAGGTTTAAGTAATTTTACGCCTAAGTCTTTCTGTGTGTATCTGATATGTTCTTATGCTTGTTTTGTGATTGATGAGTGTCTAAATACTCATCATTTTTATACTGTTAGAATGCCAAAAACATCTGAAAACACTCAGAAATGCTTCAAAATGATGAAAATATCACAAACAAGTGTTTTATATGTTTTAAATGCAAAAACATCAAAATCTGATGAAAAACGTATCAAGTTTGCATAATTGGCAGTTTTAGTCCCCCAAGTTACAAAAGTTGTCAAAATCAGTCCCTGGTAATTCAAAAACTTGTAAAAAATCATTTAAGGTCCATGAGATTCAAAAGTTGTCAAAATAAACCCTTTAAAGTTTAAAAATCACAAAATGACAACTTTAGTCCTTTAACTTTGGAAAAATGTCAAAAATAGTCCTTGGTTAATTTAAAAAGTGAAAATTATCAACTTTTAACCTTGTACTATTCATTAATGACAAAAATGGTCCTTATGATAAACTTTTGGGAATTTACACCTTTAGTCCCTAAAAATCCAAAAATTACATATTAGGTCCTTAAAGTTTAAAAAATGAAATAAAATACAATTTTGGTCCTTGTATTATTCTTATATGGCAGGAATGGTCCTTGTATAAAAATTTGGGATGTTAACAGAATTGGTCCCTTAACTTTGGACGAATTACACAAATGGTCCTTGTGGGTACTAAGCTACAACCAAACGGATACCCTTTAATTACCCAAATCCAATCCTATTAACCCAGTTGGCCCAATCAACCCAAGCCCAAAAACCTGACCCAGTGTTTAAATATAAAACCCGCCCCCACCCACTGTTCATCTCCTTCCTCCTCAACACCTGTTACCACTACTTCCAAGCCACCTGCTCACTACCACCTGTCCACTCCTTTCCACATCACTCCCCACCTGTTAACCACTCCCCCTCCACCTTTACATACAGCCACAGTGCATTAAATGCAAAAAACCAACTTCAAGACTTTTCCCGCCAAATTACAACTGGACGATTTAGATGATTTCAAGAAGAGAAGTCAAGTGGGAAATGCTTGGAAGTCGACAAGGAGTCACCAGGATCAATAAATACTAAGAAAGATGCAGTGTAGAAACTAAGTAGTGTAATTTAGTGTAGTTTATGTCATTTTTAGCTTAATTTTAATTTCCAGTGTTTGTCCAAGCTTTTAAGCTTTTAATTTCAAGTCTTCAATATATTGTTAAACTTTTCTCAGCAGCAATCTCAGCTTTAAGTCAATATTACAGATTATGCAAATTTACCTTATGTTGAAAATCTCATGAATGATCAAATCCTGTTTGTAGATGTTATCAAGGACTGAATAAGTCCAAGAAAGCTTCTAAATAGCTTATTAAAGCTGTTAGATTCTTTATAATTCAGTTTGGTATAAAAATAGAAAAAACAAGAAAAATGTTGAGAAAATAAGAATTCCATTGAAGAAATGATTAAGTCTGGTGCAGAGCTGATATGTGGATTACTTTTGGGTATTAGGCTTTATGGAAAGCCATAGAAGTGATTTCAGTCCTTGGTCTTTTGTCTTGTGCAGTAACTCAATTGTAAGCCATTATTTTAAAAATTTATATTATCTAGTTTTAGCCATTAAACTTTGTCAATTCTAGTTTAATACTGTTAATTATAATCTTTATCAGTTGATCATTAGGTTATTTAGTTTATAAAAACTAGTTTTAGTGTATAAAGCTTCTTAACAGCTTATTAAAATGGTGTTTGGATTTGCTGAGTTTGATAACTCAGAGGTTGTTTTAGTTGAACTTTCCAGTTGGTACATGTTACATTATGTCTAAATAGAGTAATCTAACCATAAAATTCAGTACTCATTAGACAAAAAGTCAAAATCTTATGTGATTGCCTTTGGCAGTCCACTGTTGGGATTTTGAGTAGCCAAAATCAGTTTACAAGCTTAAAAGTTGTTGGTTTAGCCTTAGATAGTCTTATAATAGCTTATAATAACATAATAAGTCTTTAAAATCAGTTAAAAGTTCATAAAAGTCAACTGTGTAGTTAAATTAAAAAAGTCAAATTTGGAAAATCCAGTTTTTTGCAAAACTTTGTTAAAGTCTCATGTGTTCAATTCTGGATCAAATTCAATGAGATTTGGACAGTTGCAAGATGAGTTGGTCTAGTTTGATAATCTCATAGTTTCTTTCCTTTTATCAGTTTCTAAAAGCTCTTAAATCAGCTTCCCATATGCTACCATTTGTCCTGCACACACTCAGCATTCACTGAGTGTGTACAGGCACATCTTGCAGCCTGTGTGCAAGCTTCAATTAAGCTCATTAGGAGCTGATTTTTGGTCCATATGTAATATGCTAGGTGATCTTTAGGTCTCAATAGCTGTTTTTCCTTTCAGCTTATTGGTTTAGATTGTGCAAGTGCTTAAAGTAGCCCCCAAGTAGGCTGTTTAGTTTTTAATCTCATAAGCTCATATCTAAGTTTAAGGATCATTAGTGGTCTAGAGTAGTATTGATTAGTTGAATTAGGCTTATTATAGTGTACTTTAGCTTCTGTCTTGCTTTGGAGGTCTTTAGTGCTCAATTGCTTATTTTAAAGTGCTTATTCATAAGCAGTTTAACATCAGATGGGCCCATAGTCCGTGCGCACATTAATCCTGTGCGTGGTGTGGTTCTAGGTTTGTATAACGTAAATAAGCTTTTAACATGGTTCCTGTTCGCTGTTTCAGATTTTCCAGCGACTTTTTCTATTTGTCTGTGGTAGTCCACGTCGTTTTTGAAAATCTGGCCTTGTTTAAAAGAGCCTTTGAATAGACAAATAACGAATTATAAAAACTTAGAAAAGGGTTTCGGGAAAAGGTTCCTAGATGAGATGCGCTAAATAAATGCCTAGCCTGTGGTGTCCAGTTCGATATTAAGTTATTTTGCGTGACTAAGATTTAAATAGGTTCGAATAATACTGATGTCGAGTCGCGTTCAAAGAGAAAAGGCTAGTTGAATCTCAGTTTGTGCCTTCAGGTACCGAGTCACATTATTTAGGGTGCCATTCATTAATATATTTTGCGAATAGGATTTATTTGTGACTCTAGTTATAATCGTAGTAGAAGAAAAGGACAATATATGTTCTGTGAAATTATGATGAAGTGGAAGTGGGCGGAGCATAGGAGTTCGACCGGAGGGGGGAGGGTCTCTATGTTGAGGGGGATATTGACAATGAGGTGTAATGATAGATTAAGGAGTGGGAGGAAGAGGTGCTTTGTGGCTCAGTTAGGGTATTGAGGAGTATAGGGGCAAATCGGTTCGCGCTGGTGTATAGGTGTCCGGCGTGAAATCGTCGCTCAGGTTAGGGGGAACGGGACGGAGTGGTGCTGGAAACACGGTGTCTGGGAAATAATGCATAAGGTACGGGCTGAATCGAGAAAATAGCAGAGGGGCGGAGATGTGGGTAATCGCTAGGGAACGTCGGGAGAAGGTCGCAAACCTGAGAGCCGCGTCCTTAAGAGCGACAGCGACTGGGGAACCCAGCGCAGGCGACACGACAACCAGGCACGAGTCGCCGAGCGTCAGGCAGCGGGTAACTGGAAGGCGGTACGGACGGGCCAGAAGGGCCCGCGCCGACTTACCGTGGTAACAGGCCCAAACCCGTACGGGCACATCCCCCGGTAAACTTGGTTAAAAAAAAATCAAAAAGTTCATTAACACTTTTTCTAAAAGTGTTATCAACACCAAAAATATTTTCATTCTTTGTTTTTATGGCATGTTTTTCAAAAATCCAAAAATATTCATCTTTACCCTCTTACCCTTTTTGATTCTTTATCCCTTTACCCTCTATACATTTTATTCTGACTTCTTCTATTCTCATGGAATCTCTCGACTACGACGAAATCTGGAACGAAGTTGAAAAACTTCCTATTTTATCACAAATGTCAAGAATTCGTGTTGTTCGTGATGATCCCTTAATTCTGCGTAGGGAAATGGAAAGAGACACCGGGGTGACAAAGGACCAGGTACTTTCATCTGATAATGGAGGTGCTAAATACGTCCAACCTACGGTTATCCAAAGATCTAACCCCTCAATTGCTCATAAGCCGTCTAGAATTGATTCTAAACTTTCACGATTTACGGTTAAAAGCAAACATGCAGAATTTAAACCGGTGACTAGCAAGAATGACTTGCCTAATCTTCACGTTTCTCAAGAACCAGAACCGGAGACCATAACGGAAGTAGTGGAAATTGCTAGCTCTCAGAGCACACCACTTGTCCCACCTCCGGATTTTTCAAAATGTTCTTTGAATCTTAATAGTCATTCAGATCACCATGTTGGTTTTGTTGATTCTTTGAATGAACTGATTCCTTCTCATAACTCTCAAATAGAATCGTTTATTCCTTGTGTCGGTTGTGGTGAGCCTCTTTTTGGTTCACCATGTCCCTGGTGTACGTGTGTACAGTGTGGTAATGATATTCAGAATGGGAGTTGTTTGTTTTGTGGTTCGAGGAATTCATTTGATTATGATCCTAATCTGAACTCATTTAACGACCCCTCAAATTTTTCTAATTACCCACCACAGCCCGACATATCTTCATATAATCAACAATACTGCTGTGAATTTTGTGGAGGTCCTCACCAAGGATTTGAATGTCAATCCGGAAACACGATTGTTTATGAACAATTTTCCGGTGATGCTCAAAACTTTGGAAATGACCAATATCCATATGATTCACCAATCCAGTCTCAACAGTTTTACTGTTGTGAGAACTGTGGAGGTCCCCATTTCAGCTCTGATTGTCAAACAGGGAATCCATTTCCTTGTAACGATTATGACTATCCATATCACCACCAATCTCCACAGTGCCAAATGACTCAAATTCCTCAGCAAACCCAACAAGACACTTATCTAGAGCTTCTGGAGTCAGTGAAAAGAACTGAGGAGTTGAGTAAGACAGCATTTCATAATGTTCCCAGTTTTTCTTGTGTAATTCAAAATTCACATGAGAAATCCATGGAAGAATTGCTAGCTGAAGAGCAGGTTGCTAAAATTAATTCCCAAATTGCCTTTGAAAAAGCTATTAAGGAATCAATTGCACAAGAAAAAGCAGCCAGATCTAGCTCTCAATTTCGTTTTATTCCTGATGATAGTGATGATGAAGATACACTTGAAGATTCATCAAATTCATCAGTTGATATTCCAGCAGTTGAGATTCATTCTCAAACAACTGCTATCACACCCGAAGCTCCCACTCACTCTCTGAGCATGGGGGATGAGCATCTTGACACTGTTCCTGAAAAGGAATCGGACGAATTCATAAAGTCTAGTGTTGAGGACCTTGTCCCAATCCTGAAAGAGTCACAGGGAACTTCTGAGCATATGTGTGATTCTCTTTCCCCTCTTGAGTGTTCAAAAGATCATTTTGAGACTTTCTCCGATTTTAGCGATGATTGTAAATCTTATGGAGACATTGAGAATGTTGAGGCATCACTTTCACATTGTGATGTTGATCCTCTTTTTGAGGAGTTTACTGATGAACTCACTCACATCATTCCACTTTCATCGGAAAGTGATGATGATCTCTTTGATTTCAAAACCAACCGAGGAGAAATTGAAAATCTCCTTTATAATGATCGTTCACTCACTTCTCACCCTAACAGTCCAATAGAGAATGTTAATCACCTTGTTCCTGAAACATTCAAAGTTACTTTCACTAATCCTCTATTTGAATTCGATTCTGAATTCACTTTAATTTCTGAGAATCTACTCTTTGATACTCAGATCGAGGATAGTGATGAGCCCACAATGGAACAAGGGTTCACAGACTTACATCATGTGAATGATTCTCTTTACGAGGAGTTCTCCTTTGAACTCACTCATATCATATCTCTACCAGAGTATGATAACTTCCATTTTGATCTAGACATAAATGATTTTTGTGTTCCGGAGGGAAATGTTCTTAACCATGAGAACTTGTTTGATATCAAAATCCCATCCCTCCCGCCCAGTATATGTCTTGATCAAATGAGCTTAAATGATGAAATTCATGATCCAGAAATCATGAATTCTCCAATGGATGAAGATGAGTTAGTCATGATTTTCATCATGATTTTCTTTCTTTTCTTCACCTATCCCGTAGCTTCTCCTGTTCTTCACTCCTTCGGGAATGAAGACATTATTTTTGATCCCGGCATTTTCATTAATCATTTTTGAGCCGGTTCTCTGTATATCTCATCGGTGTGGAACTTTCACGTACTTCAATGTTTATCCAAACATCTTGAATGAAAGTCCGATGGAGATTGTCTCTTCCACTTGCTTCCCCATGAACAAATTAATTCAGGGTCGAGTCAAGCTAGCGACTCGGAAATCAAAAACAGTAGCTAAACATGGGTTTTCACCCGTGTGTACCACCCTAGTGTGGGGGAGATGCCCCACATGTTGTATATAGACCTTAAAAATGAATGAAAATTGTAAATATTAAAAAAGAGAATAATTGTTGTGTTTCTACACTTAGCTAGTAATGTTATCTTTTTACGTTCTAAGTTTTGGCATTACAGCCGGTACTTTGAATATTGAGGACAATATTCATTTCTAAGTGTGGGGGGGGGAAATTCTGGCGAATTTGATCATAAATGTACCCTTTTAGTCCCTTTTTCCCCCAAAATGGCCAAATTTTAAAATTTTTGTAGTGGAAGTACTATGTACTAAACACAACAAATGGTAATCAGTCCACCATGTCTAACCCACATAAGGATTGGCTAATCCAGGAGCAAACGGCTCTTGGTAAAGATATCTCAAATCCGTTTATGGCTTGCAATTTGCCCAAAATTGTATGGTGTTCAGCTCACCATATCCTAAAAAGTTAAGAGCTGGCTAGCCCGCAAGGTTATGGCTTGTGGTAAAGGCAGTTGGAAATCCATAATTGGTAATCGACTCACCAAAGATAATATTGATAATTTATCTAAAGAGTTGGCTAGTCCAGAAGGGTACGGCTTCTGGTAAAGACAAATCAAATCCGTTGAAAGCTTATGATTTGCTTAAAATCATTTGGTTATCATTGTACCAAAGTTCTTACTTGAACTGAAACAATTGGCTACTCCAGAAGTAATGGCTTTTGGTAAAGAGATGAAATCCATTAAATTTTCTCAAATCATTGCTAGGGACTAGCAATATCTTAGTGTGGGGGATTGATGAGTGTCTAAATACTCATCATTTTTATACTGTTAGAATGCCAAAAACATCTGAAAACACTCAGAAATGCTTCAAAATGATGAAAATATCACAAACAAGTGTTTTATATGTTTTAAATGCAAAAACATCAAAATCTGATGAAAAACGTATCAAGTTTGCATAATTGGCAGTTTTAGTCCCCCAAGTTACAAAAGTTGTCAAAATCAGTCCCTGGTAATTAAAAAACTTGTAAAAAATCATTTAAGGTCCATGAGATTCAAAAGTTGTCAAAATAAACCCTTTAAAGTTTAAAAATCACAAAATGACAACTTTAGTCCTTTAACTTTGGAAAAATGTCAAAAATAGTCCTTGGTTAATTTAAAAAGTGAAAATTATCAACTTTTAACCTTGTACTATTCATTAATGACAAAAATGGTCCTTATGATAAACTTTTGGGAATTTACACCTTTAGTCCCTAAAAATCCAAAAATTACATATTAGGTCCTTAAAGTTTAAAAAATGAAATAAAATACAATTTTGGTCCTTGTATTATTCTTATATGGCAGGAATGGTCCTTGTATAAAAATTTGGGATGTTAACAGAATTGGTCCCTTAACTTTGGACGAATTACACAAATGGTCCTTGTGGGTACTAAGCTACAACCAAACGGATACCCTTTAATTACCCAAATCCAATCCTATTAACCCAGTTGGCCCAATCAACCCAAGCCCAAAAACCTGACCCAGTGTTTAAATATAAAACCCGCCCCCACCCACTGTTCATCTCCTTCCTCCTCAACACCTGTTACCACTACTTCCAAGCCACCTGCTCACTACCACCTGTCCACTCCTTTCCACATCACTCCCCACCTGTTAACCACTCCCCCTCCACCTTTACATACAGCCACAGTGCATTAAATGCAAAAAACCAACTTCAAGACTTTTCCCGCCAAATTACAACTGGACGATTTAGATGATTTCAAGAAGAGAAGTCAAGTGGGAAATGCTTGGAAGTCGACAAGGAGTCACCAGGATCAATAAATACTAAGAAAGATGCAGTGTAGAAACTAAGTAGTGTAATTTAGTGTAGTTTATGTCATTTTTAGCTTAATTTTAATTTCCAGTGTTTGTCCAAGCTTTTAAGCTTTTAATTTCAAGTCTTCAATATATTGTTAAACTTTTCTCAGCAGCAATCTCAGCTTTAAGTCAATATTACAGATTATGCAAATTTACCTTATGTTGAAAATCTCATGAATGATCAAATCCTGTTTGTAGATGTTATCAAGGACTGAATAAGTCCAAGAAAGCTTCTAAATAGCTTATTAAAGCTGTTAGATTCTTTATAATTCAGTTTGGTATAAAAATAGAAAAAACAAGAAAAATGTTGAGAAAATAAGAATTCCATTGAAGAAATGATTAAGTCTGGTGCAGAGCTGATATGTGGATTACTTTTGGGTATTAGGCTTTATGGAAAGCCATAGAAGTGATTTCAGTCCTTGGTCTTTTGTCTTGTGCAGTAACTCAATTGTAAGCCATTATTTTAAAAATTTATATTATCTAGTTTTAGCCATTAAACTTTGTCAATTCTAGTTTAATACTGTTAATTATAATCTTTATCAGTTGATCATTAGGTTATTTAGTTTATAAAAACTAGTTTTAGTGTATAAAGCTTCTTAACAGCTTATTAAAATGGTGTTTGGATTTGCTGAGTTTGATAACTCAGAGGTTGTTTTAGTTGAACTTTCCAGTTGGTACATGTTACATTATGTCTAAATAGAGTAATCTAACCATAAAATTCAGTACTCATTAGACAAAAAGTCAAAATCTTATGTGATTGCCTTTGGCAGTCCACTGTTGGGATTTTGAGTAGCCAAAATCAGTTTACAAGCTTAAAAGTTGTTGGTTTAGCCTTAGATAGTCTTATAATAGCTTATAATAACATAATAAGTCTTTAAAATCAGTTAAAAGTTCATAAAAGTCAACTGTGTAGTTAAATTAAAAAAGTCAAATTTGGAAAATCCAGTTTTTTGCAAAACTTTGTTAAAGTCTCATGTGTTCAATTCTGGATCAAATTCAATGAGATTTGGACAGTTGCAAGATGAGTTGGTCTAGTTTGATAATCTCATAGTTTCTTTCCTTTTATCAGTTTCTAAAAGCTCTTAAATCAGCTTCCCATATGCTACCATTTGTCCTGCACACACTCAGCATTCACTGAGTGTGTACAGGCACATCTTGCAGCCTGTGTGCAAGCTTCAATTAAGCTCATTAGGAGCTGATTTTTGGTCCATATGTAATATGCTAGGTGATCTTTAGGTCTCAATAGCTGTTTTTCCTTTCAGCTTATTGGTTTAGATTGTGCAAGTGCTTAAAGTAGCCCCCAAGTAGGCTGTTTAGTTTTTAATCTCATAAGCTCATATCTAAGTTTAAGGATCATTAGTGGTCTAGAGTAGTATTGATTAGTTGAATTAGGCTTATTATAGTGTACTTTAGCTTCTGTCTTGCTTTGGAGGTCTTTAGTGCTCAATTGCTTATTTTAAAGTGCTTATTCATAAGCAGTTTAACATCAGATCCCATATCCTCCACATAAGCATATGTTTTTCTATTTTTTATAAACTTAGAATAATATTTTAACATTTTCCTGAATTTTTCAGATTTTTCCATCACTGTTTTCTATTTTTCTTTATTTAAACTAGTTTTTAATCCTTTTTAAATACCTTTTAATACAAATAAATTAGAAAAAGCTTAAAAAAATATGTTTTCTATTTTCCTAGATTAAGATAAATATAAAAAGCCTAAAAAGTATTTTTCCATAATTTTCTTAGTTTAAATATTATTTTTTAGCATTTTAATTAGTTTTAAATAGTTCTAAATTAATAATAAATACATAATAAGTCTAAAAAATATATTTTTAGTTTTAAAATTAGTTTTATCATATTTTAGATTTTTCAAAGTTTAAATTTTATTTTTCCAAGTTTATTTTATATTTTCTAGTAATTTAGTGTATTTTAAATAGTTATTAATTAGTAATAATTAAATAAAAAGTGTGAAAAATATATTTTCTGTTTTAAAATTAGTTTTATAGTATTTTAGATTTTTCTGAATCATAAGTTTATTTTTCTAGCCTTATTTTGTATTTTCTTCTATTTTAGAGTATTTATTAAATAGTTAAAATAGTTTTTAATTAATAATAATTAATTAAATAGTTGTAAAAATAATTTTCTTTTTCTAATAATTTTCTTTTATTATTAGGATTGTAAAAATGTCATTTTCATATTTGTAGGCCTTTTATTTCTTTAAAACTCACGTTTTATTTTGTACGTTTACGTAATTTTTTATTTAAACGTACGTTTTAGGTTTTATAAAATAAACGTTCATCGATCTGTAAAAATAGTGATAGCGTTTATTTAATAGATTTTAACTTTTTAATCTTTTTAATTTGCATTTAAGTCGCTGTAATTTGTAAATCTTTTCTTTAGGTAATTATTTCTCAAAAACCTTATTGATCACTATCCTTAGTGATTATTCGACATCTGAAGTTGTTTAACACCAATTCATCCTCCGTGGGACTTAACGACCCGGGAATTCACTATATTCTCTGATCTTCATTGCATCTGTGTTTAAGCTGTTTTAAGTCTGTTTGACTTTACGGTTTTGCGCGGATCAGTGATCTAAAAGATGTTTGGAGTTAACTGCAATCAAGTTTTCATGTTTATATTTAACAGGTTAATTATTCGTAATGTCAGAATCTTTAGGTGTTCAAACCGTTACGCTTAAGGAATACTTTATGCGTAAAGGTTACGCCTAAGAGAAATCTTACGCGTAGCTCCTACGCATAAGGGGTCTACAGTGGATTACGTGTATCTTGGAAAGATATTCGTAAACAAGGCTTGTTACGCATAAGCTTTACTCTTACGAGTAAACTGTACGCGTAACATCTAGCTTATCCCTACGCGTAAGCTTAAAGCCTTTGAACTTGTCTTACGTGTAAGAAACTCTTACGCCTAAGCTTGGTCTTACACTTTAGTTTACTCCTACGCATAAGCTCCTTTCTTACGCATAAGGATCCTTGTTACACATAACCCACTGTTCACTACATTTTGGCCCATTACGCATATGTTACTTGTTAAATGTTACGCATAGGTCACAAATATCTGATGTTTCATATAAGCTTACAAAAGTTAATATGTTGTGTGTTAAGTGAATTATTGGTCTTTGAAATTTCAAAATTAATATGTTCACGTAACTTATCACATCAACATCATACATTTGGACTAATGTGACTTAGGACTTGTAACTAACATAAACATGTTACCATCATACAAGTAATTAGATAATAAATCATACTAAAACAAACACATTGTGTTTCCATATGTCTGTCTCTTTGTCTAATGACTTTCAGATCATGAAATGGCTGCAAATCAAGCAAACATCAATGCCCCAGCTGAGCTCTCGATGGCAAACACATTCCAAGCTGGATACGACAAAACAATTGGCAAGAACTATCTCCGTGTCATCTTCAACAACTTCATATGCTCATAATCATCTTGCAGAATTGTTGTGGACATCCTTCTGCAACATCCATTCAAAACTCATGCTCAATGAGTAAGATTCAATGGATGAGGTAATACAATTTCGTAAGACATTAAAGCAGAAAAGGATGGAATACCATGCTTCAATCTTTTCCGGTTAATCAACCCGGTGGGGCAGGAGGGTCAAGCAGTAGTCCTCCACTTATGGAAGATCCATTGCAAACATCTCTTACCCCATCTGATCCGGTTAATCAACCCGGTAAGGATCAGGGTGTCACTGTCACTACAACTGTTGAAATGAAGCAACCACAACAACAACTTAAACAGCCGCAAGAAGAAAAGCATGGTGAAGATGTGGAAATATATGACGAAGGAGATTACGATCATGATAAGGATGAAAGAGTCACTGATGATGATAATTTGGTGGCTGAAGAGGAAATGTTGCAAAAAGAGGCTGAAGAAACTGCTAGAGCTGAGGAGGAAAAGTTAAAGAAGGAATCAGACAACTACTTAGTTGACAATCCAATACACAAACCTCAACAATCTTCTGAATCACCTCTTGACACTTTCACCAAACCCAAATCATCATCTCAATCATCACCTCCATCAACATAAGAAACACCAATGTCAACAACAAAATCTGGTAAGAAGGCAACTCCATCCAATGATTCGACAAATGGTTAAGCAGGTTATCACCACTACACAACAAGCTACACAGCCACCACCATCTGACCAACCAAGGGATTCAGAAACCACACCACCAATGGAGAAAACCGTTGATCACTTTACATACACTGGTGGTGAGGATCACGACATACCTGAGCCCCAACCAGAACCTCAACCGAAATTTAGATCAAGTACATTACTGCACTCCTTGTTTTCATACGCTTCAAATCAAAGAGCGTGTTGAAGTTCTCCACCTCGGGGTCGAATCTTACCTAAATTCTACACTTCATCGGAATCAATCAAGAACCTCAGTACAAAATCGTTCATAAACAAAAGTTTGGGTTTTTCTACCAAAGTGAAAATCATCATACTTGCTTCATGGCTTTCGATGAAATTCACTAAGTTCTATGACGCCACCCTGGAGATGGTTCGAGATGGATTGTTATATCGATTGAAGGACATTGAGTTGGGCATAATTCAGACGAAGAGATGGAATTCAAAGGATCGCAAGGATGTTCGTTGATTTATCACTAGGATTGATGAATGTTTGATTCATCGGGATCAGATGCAACGGTTGGAGAGCTATGTGGGAGGATGACCAAACTTTCCGATTCTGACTTTCCAACGTCCTCAGAAGGTAGCTGATCGTCTGTAATCATTGGGTACTCTCTTGATTGTGATTTTGTTTGTTTGATTAAATGACAATGGCTTGTGCACACATAACAGTGTACAACCCGTTCTTGTAATGAAAGGACCCTGTGGTACGCTTCAGTGCCACAATCCTTATAAAAGGAGCGAAAGCTTCTTATTTTTTGAGTAAAACCTATCAAACCTTTCACTTTTAAAGGTTTTGCTCAAAAGAACAAGTACTTTCCCTTACGTTTTCAAAACCTCAAAAGTTAGTATTACTTGTTGAGGGGGTGTATTTGCTAAAACTTTGTTCACAAAATTGTTCTTCATGATAATCTTCCCACAAAACTCGAAATGGTCATATTTATTATCAAAACGTTATCAAAAATAACATTTATATATGCCATTTTTGAGGGGGAGAAAATTATTGTGATAAGAAATATGTTGATTTGCTATTGAATCGTCGTGTGAAAAGACTTAACCCATGAATTGATGGGATCTGAACAGTCATACATTGAAAAGATTTGTCTTCCAAAGACTTATCCAAGTAAATTGTACCTATTCGAGAAGCTCTTGATAGACATGAACTTTGACGGGTTTGACAAACTTTCGAGGTTTGTCCACACCTTCAAGATAGTTATTAGAGCTAGTTGTCACCTAAAAGCTGACAATGTAACTCTTTAACTATGCAACGTAACCGTGTCCCTCGGGGAATTGTCTATCTTGAGTCGATTAATTCAAAAGTGCGCACTCTTCTCTCACCGTGCAGATTTCTGTCTAAACACTTAAGCACGTGTGGAGGGGGAGTATTTCTGCAGATGATCAAACTCTTACAGTGGTACAAAATGTTTTTCAATCATAACCACTTTGAGAGATTTTCAAGAAAATGGTTTTATGGCAACTTAGGTTAGTCATGAAGTTATAAGGTGACTTAGGTTAGGAATAACCGTCCTATGATCCGCCAGAGCCGGAGGGATCTACCCAAGGACATCACAAATAGTTAGTACTTAGAAGTCCTTAGGTATGATTATAAAAAGGAGAAAATGAGAATTAGAGAAAGAAGGAGTTGAAGAATTAAAAAGAAATGTAAAGAAAATGGTGAAAAGAAATAGCCCTCCAGATTATTCAACTTAGGGCAGACACCGGGTTCAATTCATACGCTACTGGTTGTCACTTAGTGACACCGGTATTGAAGATTAAAAGTCGTCATGGACCCAGTGACGCATGCACTAAACCTTCTTAGCCACTTAAGTTTCTCCCAACAGAAGCTTGTTTCATTCTCACAGGGAACCATACGTGAACTATCGGCTTTCTCTTAGAGATTGCTGGTATTGAAGAAGAGACCCTCTCCCTAGTCTCTGCTCAGGAAAACCAAAGTGCACTATTGAGTCTAGAGCCACGAGATTCATCAAAAGATCTCTTAGGTACACTTGACAAGTCATCGCTTGTCGTTCAACAAAAAGAACGCAAGTGATATACTATCGTGTCCTTCACAGATCTTAGCAATCTGTCGAGAACATTTATGAGAGGTTCACGTATGTGATCCTCACTGATTGAATGGAAACTCCTGCCAGGGTCAACATCAAACAGCCTTGACAGCAGGTCACTTCGGTAACTCCCCGTGGATTACGCTTAGTGTGTCTCAAACGGTCTACAGTCGTGAGGTGATGCTTCGGTGTACCTCAGCGACTCATCTGAACTGTAGATGTACTTCGGTACATCGTGTTATCTCACTTGTGGGACTCCAGTTCAGGAACGCCCTTTGTGAGAATTAGAGACGTGTTTTCACACTATGCTGTTAACACCCTCGAAATTCAAACTTGTAAGTGCCGGAATCCGCTTATTACTAACCGTGTGTATGTTTTTCTTCTTATGGAAGCTCTGGAGTGGACTGATCGTGCAGATTCTTCACATGCTCATACCAACATCATCACTAATGCAAGTTCTCTCAAAAGGCAACACAAAAGTCAGAATGATTCTACGTCAAATCAAAGAATCTACAAAGTTTAAAGACTAAGAGAACTTCATCAGTACTGTAATACAACATTAAAGAGCGTGTGAGCATGTTGGAGAAAGACGTGGAGACACTGGAGCAACGAAGCAGACCTGATGCAGACAACAACAACATACTATCACTTTCACCACAAAGAACAAAGAACTAAAGAACAAAGAAAAAGATGACGTCAAAGCAGAACTTTTCAAAGGAAACAATTTCTCTACACTGGGGAGATTGTTCGAAGCAAGACACTTCTTCTCACAAGAAAGAAGAATGTCAGAAGACGTCAAAGCTACTATTACATCAGCACCTACATCGTTTATCACTCTATCATTCATCAATAACACTTAGGGGGAGATTGTTGGAATCACTCCTAAACTATATTTCAAGTGTTAGTGATTCATATGTAATAGTTAGCTTAATATGGCTTTTATGTTGGTAATCAAGGCTAGGCTTATGTAGAAAGCCCATAAGCCTAGGCCAAGCCCAATAAGTAAAAGGATGGGAACTTGAAGTGTTGCCCTAGTTCCCTCCTATAAATACCTCTTGTAAACCCTCAATTGAGGGTTGGTTGTTCAATGCATTTCACTTCCTACGCATAACTATTCTTATTTCATACGCATAAGTGTTGTGTCTCGTTCATCCGATCCTTTCTCTTATCTATTTCTTATATTGATGCTTGTGTTACTAATATGGTGACCTAACAGTGGTATCATTCGCCAAATAGTTAGGTGAAATCGTTTTGTTTTTGAAGTTTTTATGGTATACGCGTAAGGTTTTGGTACTCAATCTTTCATACACAAAAAGCTTTCATTTTTACACATTACAATCCAAGATTCTTGTACTTTCAAGGTTATTTGGTGTTAAAGTTTAAGTTTTTGGCAAAAAGTTTGAAACTTTACGTGTGTAAAAGTGTTTTTGAGCTTGATTTCATTCGTGTACCTCTTTCTACTCGTAAGGTGAAAAAGAGTTTTGGATCATCAAGTTTTAAACTTTCTTGTTATTTTGGTGATATTGAAACTATTTCATCATAAAAATCAAGTTTCTAAACACCTTTGGGCATAAAATCAGTTTTTGGTACTTTCTACTCGTAAGCAAAACCCTAAACTTACGCATAAGCTTCTCAAGGTTTGATCTTCAGTTTTCGTGGTTTACTCAGTGTTTTCTTGCTTGGATAAGCCTGAAAACACTTCGGCTTTGGATATCGTTTACACTGTGATAGTGTAAAGGATTTTTTGGGCAAAACCCTAATTTTACGCATAAGCTCAAACTTATGCGTAGAACTCTTTACGCCTAAGATTTTTCTTACGCCTAAGCCTTGTCTTACGCATAAGCTAATCCTACGCATAAGTTTTCTACACCTAACTTTCAGTTTACACCTAATCTTAGTGTTTCTCAAGTCTACGCGTAAGTCTCATTTTTACGCGTAAGGTGGTGTTTTTACGCGTAAGCTTCTTTCTACGCATAAGCTCTTTCTACGCATAAGCTGGTTTTCTACGCTTAAGGACTTCAACAAACAAAGTTTCATTCGACTACAAAGATCCATCAACACAAGTTATCTCATAAAAAAAAAAAAAAAGAAATCCGTCAACATAATTTTTGGCGGGAAAATTTGAGTAAAATTTAATTTTTATGGGAGACTAAACGTTCAATTTTTACGCAAGATTCAAATTTTGGTTTAACTGCGAAAATTTTGGTCAAAAATTCAAATTTTTGGGCCCAAATTCAAATTTTTCGGGTAAAATTTGGTGTCAAAATTGTCATAACTCAAATTTTTCTTACAACCTTAGAATTGAATTTTATAGTGAATTTCAAATTTTGAGAGTCAAAAATTTTCAAAATTATTTTTGGAGGGAAATTGCAATTCACTATATCGACCTTCTGTGTGCTATATCGACTTCGCACCTTTGCTCTTTGAGTCTTCTGCAGGGGATAGAGCTCAATGGATTTTGAACATCCCTAAAACCCCATCATCAGCTGAACTAAGCCCCCAGCTTACTCGTCAACAAATGGAAAAGCTATTTGCTCCGCTGTTTAGTGATGACATTGATGAACGTGCTCCAGGTGTATCCGCTGTTTCCGCTGCTCAACCTGATCATACTCTTATACCTGATACACCTGCTACCTGTTGAAGAAGCACCACCAGTTGACTCTACAACAACAGTTGAACAAACTGCTTCCAACGACGCTGAACCAGCTGCTGATGTTCTTAATGAAGTACCCCCACCTGCAGATTTTGATCCAAATGCGTTCTTTAACCTGTTTGCCAATGAAACTGTTGCACCTGATGTCGCGGAATCATCAACAAACCATTTGAATCCTCAAAATATGCATAATGTATACCAACATCAACCCTCTACACATCGTTGGACAAAAGACCATCCTCTAGAAAATATTATTGGCAACCCGAATCAACCAGTCGTTACAAGACAACGTCTTCACACAGATGGTGAATATTGCATTTATGCTCTCACTGTCTGCCAATCTGAGCCTAAAAACATTAAAGACGTAATGACAAAATACAACTGGATTGAATCCATGCAAGAAGAACTCAACCAATCCAAACGTCTTGAAGTATGGGAACTGGTTGAAAGACCAACAGGAGTCTACGTCATTGTCTCAAATGGATTTGGAAAAACAAATTGGATGCTGAAGGGAACGTAATCAGAAATAAGTCACGTCTGGTGGCTAAGGGTTATAGACAGGAAGAGGGTATTGACTTTGAAGAATCATTTGCTCCGGTTGCTCGTCTTGAGGCTGTTCGGATTTTTCTCGCGTTCACGGCTCATATGAACATAACGGTCTTTCATATGGACGTCAAAACTGCTTTTCTGAATGGGCAACTGAAAGAAACGGTTTATGTCAGCCAGCCAGAAGGATTCGTCGATCCCGAGTTCCCTAACTATGTCTACAAACTGAACAAAGCTCTGTATGGTCTCAAACAAGCTCCTCGGGCATGGTACAATAAGTTATCATCCTTTCTCATTGCCAATAAATTCACCAAAGGTTCGGTCGATCCTACACTTTTCATACAATATCACGGGGCTCACATCTTAATCGTTCAAATCTATGTGGATGACATCATTTTTGGGTCAACACATTTAAAATACTCAAATGCTTTTGCAAAACTAATGACAAAACATTTTGAAATGTCAATGATGGGTGAACTCACATTCTTTCTTGGAATGCAAGTCCATCAATCACCCCGTGGTATTTTCTTGAGTCAGTCCAAATATGCCCTTGAACTGTTAAACAAATTTGGAATGCAAAACTGTGACACCTATGCCACACCAATGGCTCATACCAAGAAGCTAGACGCTGATTTACATGGGAAATTGGTGGACCCTACCAAATACCGTAGTATTATTGGGTCTCTCATGTATCTAACAGCTAGCAGGCCTGATATTGTTTTTGTTGTATATCTTTGCTCCCGTTATCAGTCGCGACCAACTGAAACCCACCTCTCTGAGGCTAAAAGAATCATCCGATACATCAAGGGAACCATTAACTTGGGGATCTGGTATCCGAAGGATTCTGGTTTTGAACTAATAGCATTTTCAGATGCTGAGCACGCAGGATGCTTAGATTCACGGAAAAGTACTTCAGAAGCATTACAATTTTTTGGTGATAAACTGGTGTCATGGCAATCGAAGAACCAGGATTGTACATCGCTCTCCTCAACAGAAGCAGAATATGTAGCCATGTCGGCGTGTTGTGCTCAAGTCATTTGGATGAGAACACAACTCAAATACTATGGTTACGTATTCGACAGAATCCCGATGTACTGCGACAATCGGAGTGCTATTGCGATCTCGTGCAACTCAGTACAACATTCGAAATCAAAGCACATCGATCTTCGATATCATTTCATCAAGGACCACGTGGAACAGGGTACTGTTGAATTATACTTTGTGGGTATTGAATACCAATTTGCAGATCTTCTCACCAAAGCTTTAGCTCCTGCTAGGTTTAATGAGTTGGTCCACCGGATTGGTATGCGGTGTTTGACTCAAGAGGAACTGGATGAACTCTTAAAACAATCTTAAAACCAGTCAAACACCAAAACCTCTTTTGTAAATATTTTTCAAAAACAAAATACAAAAATATAAAATCAGAAAATCTCAAAAATATTCTTCTATCTATATTTCTTTTAACATGGCAAGTACAAATCTTCCGTCAACACTCTAATCTTTCAAAATTCAGTATTTTTTTCAATCAAGTGTTGAGGGGGAGAAATCAAATATTTTTCAGTTTCATAAAACCTTGTACTTCCATGTTATCTTATCCCGGTTGTTCCTTTAATAATGGTGGTCACATTTATGGTTTACTGACACTCCTCGGACTAAAATTTATAAAACTTCATTATTTCTTAAGTCGAGGGGGAGTGTCGTCAAAATTCTTTCCAAATATTCTTCGTTTGATAATCAAAATGAAAGTTATGGACATTGGATGTAAATGGAAAAGGTGGAGGGGCTAAAACTGTCAAAAGCTTAAAGTCATTTTAATAAAACAATCCACCTAACACATTTATTCATCACATTTATTATTCTCACCAAACTCATCCTACGCATAAAAATCATTCATCAAATCCGGTTACTTGATCATCAATTTGTAAGTGATTTTGTGTTTGTAACAAGATTTTAAACAATGGTTTTGAATCTCTCATAAATCCAATGGTTAAACGCGAGTTTGAGTGATCTTTGTGTTCTACGCATAAGCGTATGAACACATAATCATGTTTGAGTGTTTTTGGTTAAAATGGTTATGTCAAAACGTTTATTTTATCACTATGATTCCATTTTTATCATCAATACTCGCCCAGAAATACGAATTGTTTGATTTTGAATATTAGGGTTCATGCGTTAGTTTGGGGGTTTTCAAATGTGAACGTTTTTGGTTAAAAAGATTGTTGTGTGATGTTGTATTCATGATGAATTGATCATATCCAGGTTTAGAATCAACCCAGAAACACTAATTGCTAGTTAATTAGAAATTAGGGTTTATGTTCTTGATATTTGGGTATTTTTTATTCGTTAAATGTTTGATGTTAAAAATTGGACAGAACAACTCACTTGGCTTTTTAGAATTACCAGAACAAGTTTTGTGCATTTCCTATGGCTAGAATTCTTAGTCGTAATTCCTAGGGTTTAGGCTTACGCTTATGACTTCCTACGCGTAACTGTTTTATGAGTTTTTCATGACTTGATCTGAAAATAACTGAATGTATGTGTTAATATTGGTGCTATGATGAAATTATTTCAGGTTTGTTACGCGTGAAAATTCAGAATCAAGGGTATTTGCCATCTACGCATAAGGATCACCTTACGCGTAGCATGTTATGCGTAAGAGAAATCTTACGCGTAACGTTTACGCGTATGGTTCTACATAAGGGACTACGCGTATCCTGTGAAGGATATGCGTAAACAGTGACCTCTACGCATAAGGTTGACTCTTACGAGTAAGCCTTACGCGTAAGGTTCCATATACGCTTACGCGTAAGCTCTACGCATAAGGCCATCTTTTCCTACGTGTAATATTTCTTACGCGTAAGTCAAGAACCTACGCATAAGCTTATGCTTACGCGTATACCACTCCTGTTTACGCATAAGCTTGCCATTTCTACGCCTAAGCCTAGTTTTAACCTTAATTATGAATTGTTACGCGTGCAAACTTGTAAAATAAATAAATCATAACGTCACGAAACCAATAATGTCCCTAATAAGCTTAAACATTTAATATGTTGTGAAAAATAAGTGAAAACATGAACTTTAAAACTTAAAGTTAATCAACTCACGAAACTTATCACGACGTCATTGGACTATTGAACAAACAAGTGACTTTGGACTCGTAACAATCATCGACATATCACATTCAATAATTAGACAATAAGACCATCTGTTGACTAACATAATGTCTTTCGATATGTTGGTTCTTTTGGCTAAATATCTTTCAGATCACGACATGGAAGCTCAAATGCAGAATGTGGATGCACCAAATGTTCTCACCATTGCTGATATCTTCCCTAATGGCTATCCGATGAAGATTGGAAAGAACAACATCCGTGTTGATTTTGATACTCTCACCTGCTCGGAATCCTCTTGTTTAATTGCCGTGGATATTCTGAAGAATCATCCCTATCAGAACATGCTCACCAATTCTGCTACAGTGCCTGAGATCTATATTCACCAGTTCTGGAATACAATGCAAAAGATCAAAGGACAAAATGCTGTGACAGTGACGCTCAATGACAAACAAGTCACCATCACACCTGCAGACTTAAGGGCTATTCTTCTCATCCCTGTCATCGAACCAACTGAATACAATGCCGCACCAACTGAAGAGACTGTTCTACAATTCATGATCGACATTGGTTATGGCGAAGCTACAGGAGTAATCACTAAGCATTCATACGTGGATCTTAAGAATATTCCTCAGCCATGGAGAACTCTCTACATCATAATCACCAAATCTGTTTCTGGACGTGACAGTGGCTATGAGCAATTGAGCATCCCAAGCTCATGGAACTGCAGATCTTTTGGGCTTTGGTCCACAATAAACACATTGAAGTTGAAGCTCTGATATCGGACGACATGATGTCATTCCTTAAAAAGCTTGGTACCAAAATCTCGTATGTCAGATATACCAAACTGTTGATCCAACGAGCTCTAGGGTATAATCCTGATATTCCCTGGAGAATCGATGACCCCAAACAACACTCCACGTTGTATGAGCCCATACTCTCAGTCAGATTTAAGGACTCTACAACAAAGAAACAAGGTGCAATGCTGCCAGGTCACCTAATAACCGATGATATCAAACAACTGTACTCGTATAAACGATATCTGGTAGCAGTTGAAGAAGGCAAAGTAGGTTTTCTCGATGAAAAGTCCGTTGGTACACCTTCAAGGAAAATCAGAAGAGGCAGTGCAGGAAGTGTTACAAGCACTGAGAGTCAAAGAAAGTTCCCAAAGAGGAAACCTCCACTCAAAAGGAAAGTTCCCTCTAAGGAAGTTGTTCCTATTCCTATTCCCAAGTCTGAACCGCAAAGAAAGCTAGTGGATGAAAGCTCTGATGAAACCGAATCAGACGAGGAGGTCACCTACTCTGAAACTGCAACCGATGTCACTCCAACAGTAGCTAAACCTCCCAGTCCAAAAGCTGACCAAGGCAAAGGGAAGACTCCAGTACTTGAGCATGACGAAGAAAGCTCAGATGAAGAGCCACTGGATACTGAATACAGGAAGAAGTTCAAAATCATTAGACTCCAACACGTGGCTAAAGAGTTTGAACAGCAACAAATGCGCGGCCTCGGATGGTTATGTGGTGATGTCCAATCTACACCAATTCCTGATGCGGTTAATCAACCCGATAAGGGAATTGGTCCCACCACTCTTGAGCAACAACAAAAGCGCCTGGAGGATTATATTGATTATGACTTTGAGGAATCTGAAAAGGAAAAGTCTGAGAAAGAAAAAGCTGATGAAGAGGCTGCAGCTCATGCCAAAGTAGATGAAGAGGCCCAGACTCAGGCTGAAGTAAAGGCTAAATCTGGACAAGATGACAAAGTGAATTATGATTATTATCTTCTTGACAGTCCTACTCGCTCTAAGGAGGAAACTTCTGAACCTCCTAAGGACCCTGAATCACCTCACGACTTTTCATCATCAGATTCGTCTTCTCACTCTTCACCTCCACCATCCAAAGGAACAACCAGATCCACATCCAAATCTGTGAAGAAACCAACAGACTCTTGGATATCTCGGGCAAAGACAAGGATTGTTAAAGCTGTCAAGCAGGCCAGGAAGAACGATGTGACCAACAAAAAGTTAGATATACTCGCTGACAACATCAAACATCTTAATGACGAGATAGAAAAGATGTCTAATGAAAGGGAGTATATTCAGAAGTTCATGCAACGTGATGTCCAAGCGGAACTGAACGAGATGATTAAGGGCTATACTCATCAGTTCTTACTAGACAAAGTTCCGGGCGTGACAAGAGAGATGTTCAACAGACAACTCTATCCAAATCTGATGCATATAGCCAAGCAAACTATAAGATCAACACCTATGACCGTACCAGTTAACCCTACTGATCCTATAGTGTTCTCAGATGCTGAATTGGTTTCCAAGCTGGTAACTCAAATGTCTAAACGATCTGCAACATTTACTTCTTACGAAGGTAAATTGTTTAAAGCATTGCTGGAATACCAACTCAAATCAGCATGCAGAGAAGAAGCTCAAAGGCCTAAACGTCCAAGAGACGATGAAGATAAAGATAAGGATAAAGATAACGAGCCTAAAAGCCCGAAGAAAACTGTTGAATCATCCTCCATGCCACCTCCACCCCTAAGGACTCCAGCTCAACAACGATCTCCTCCACGCTCTTCTACTGACAAACGTCAGGACTCTAAGTTACCACCCCAGACAGAGAAAACCGGTGATCACTTCGAATACACTGGTGGTGACGATGAGGAAGTCCCTGAGCCCCAACAACAAACCACCTCTCCCGCTTCATCAAAGAAACCAGAATCCTCATCTAGGCCAAAGAAAAAGAAGAAGAAGACGCCCAAGGCTGACGTCGTATCATGGCTAGACGAAGATGACACTGAATATGACTGGTTTTCGACACTTGTTGATGCTACTCCCGCTCTAACTGATGATCAAGATATGGTAGAAGGTCGTACATTGGAGCATGCTAAGTTACTGCAAGAAAAGTTCCAAGTGAAGAAGATGACGAAATCAGAGTTGAAATGAATCAAGAATGAAGCCTTTCAACTACTCAAAGACAACTCGGAAAGTGCTATTGAAGTTGAATATCACCTTGACAACATAGCACGAGCCATGTCTAACAACATTGATTGGCTCAACCCTGAAGCAAACATCGACTACACCAGAAGAGATAAGGCTCCATACTACACCGATTGGTCTAAACCTCTACCAACGATTGGTCAACCAGATCAACCTAAAATTCCATTCCGATACTTCTTCAACAATGATTTGGAATTTCTTCTACACGGTAGCGATGATTCAAAGAAATACGCTACATCACTTACACTTATGTTCCCGGCAGCCATATACTCCAACTGCATAGCCATCGAAGAAAAGGCTACCCACATGTTTTCCAACAGTGTGGAAAGGTATGACATTGATGCAATGTACGGGATTCACCATTGGCTGAAACGCCGACGAATCTACTACAAAAGCTGCCAGGTTCGAAAGTCTCAACATGAAGTGTACAGTGATAAAGAGATCGTTGCTGTTAAGCATGTCACTCTTTCGTCTAAATGGGATTACACCTTCCTCAAGACTGTCGTGGTCAAAAGACAAGACGAAAGGGACTATGAATTCTGTGAAGCGGACTTTCAGAACTTGTCTCTCAACGACATTGAAGATCTGTATCTCGCCAAGGTATAGGGAAGAATGAGACAATTCTCGACTGAAATTCAACGTGAATACATCAAGTCCCTGCTCATCTTCATCAGAAGCATAGTGATCCAGGAACGTGTAGAAGATTTACAACTTGCTGTTGAATCATATCAGACTCGTGTCAACTTCACCAGACCTCAGCTAGAACTTCCTGACATCAACCATCTTCCATAATACACTCTCGTCAGCAAACCATTCGGAGTAGTTTACCGTAGTGAAATACAACGCAACTGCTTGATGGCGTGTAGAGATCTTCATAAGTTTGGGGACCACACACTGAAGAAGGTTAGGGATGGGTTAGCTTATCGGTTAAAGGAGATACATGAAGGCATCGGGTCAAAGAAGCGATGGAATTCTCAAGAAAAATGGGATGTTAAGAGGATCATCACTCAGATCGATGAAAGGTTGTACAAAAGGGACCAGTTCAGAACTCTAGAGAACTTTGTAGGTGGTCGTCCCAGGATTACTCTCACAGGCTATCAACGCCCTGTTCGCATTCCTGGAGAAATTGCTGGACTACCTGGTACCCTTTAAACTGTTTCATTATTTCATAATCAATTTGGATGTGTGATTTTATAATGACTATGGCTTGTGCACACATCACAGTGTACAACCCGTTCTTGTAATGAAAGGACCATGTGGTACGCTTCAGTGCCACAATCCTTATAAAAGGAGCAAAAGCTTCTTACTTTTGACTTTTGAGTAAAACCTATCAAACCTTTCACTTTTAAAGGTTTTGCTCAAAAGAACAAGTACTTCCCCTTACGTTTTCAAAACCTCAAAAGTTAGTATTACTTGTTGAGGGGGAGTATTTGATAAAACTTTGTTCACAAAATTGTTCTTCGTGATAATCTTGCCACAAAACTCGAAATGGTCATATTTATTATCAAAACATTATCAAAAATAACATTTATATGCCATTTTTGAGGGGGAGAAAATTATTGTGATAAGAAATATGTTGATTTGCTATTGA
Organism: Chrysanthemum seticuspe; assembly: GCA_019973895.1. NCBI lineage: Eukaryota > Viridiplantae > Streptophyta > Magnoliopsida > Asterales > Asteraceae > Chrysanthemum > Chrysanthemum seticuspe. Next base: position 218,831,209 of record BPTQ01000009.1, on the reverse strand, counting down.
ATCGTCGTGTGAAAAGACTTAACCCATGAATTGACGGGATCTGAACAGTCATACATTGAAAAGATTTGTCTTCCAAAGACTTATCCAAGTAAATTGTACCTATTCGAGAAGCTCTTGGTAGACATGAACTTTGACGGGTTTGACAACCTTTCAAGGTTTGTCCACACCTTCAAGGTAGTTACTAGAGCTAGTTGTCACCAAAAAGCTGGCAATGTAACTCTTTAACTATGCAACGTTACCGTGTCCCTCGGGGAATTGTCTATCTTGAGTCGATCAATTTAAAAGTGCCCACTCTTCTCTCACCGTGCAGATTTCTGTCTAAACACTTAAGCACGTGTGGAGGGGGAGTATTTCTGAAAATCTAAAACTCTTAAAGTGTTCAAACATGTTTTCATTCACAAACACTTTGAGAGATTTTTCAAGAAAATGGTTTTATGGCAATGGAGTTATAAGGTGATTAAGGTTAGGAATAACCGTCCTATGATCCGCCAGAGCCAGAGGGATCTACCCAAGGACACTACCAATAGTTAGAATTAGAAGTCCTTAGGTATGATTATAAAAATGAGAAAATGAGAATCGGAGAAAGGAGTTGAAGAATTAAAAAGAAAAGCAAAGAAAAAGGTGAAAAGAAATAGCCCTCCAGATTATTCAACTTATGGCAGACACCGGGTTCAATTCATATGCTACTGGTTGTCACTTAGTGACACCGGTATTGTAGTTTAAAAGTCGTCATGGACCCTGATGAGTGTGTAAATACTCATCATTTTTGTACTATATAGACTGCAAAGTCATCTGAAAACACTCAGAAACACATCAAAATGATCAAAATATCACAAATCAGTGTTTTATGTGTTTTAAATGCAAAAATATCAAAATCAGATGAAAAACGTATCAAGTTTGCAAAATTGGCAGTTTTAGTCCCCCAAGTTTCAAAATTTGTCAAAATCAGTCCCTGGTAAATCAAAATAAAGAAAAATGTCATTTAAGGTCCATGGGATTCAAAAGTTGTCAAAACAAACCCTTGAAATATAAAATTTGCAAAACTGCAACTTTGGTCCCTCAAGTTTGAAAAATGGCAAAAATGGCCCCTGGAAATTGGAAAATGTCAACTTTAGTCCTTGTACTTTTGGAACTTTTCATTTTCAGTCCTTGGAGAAACTTTTCAGAATTGGCAGCCTAGGTCCTTGAAGTTTCAGAATGTACACAATTGGCCCCTATAGTTATTAATCCTTTTTAAACCTTTTTGGCCTGCCTTTCCCCTTGGACCCCTGTCACATATGCATTGTGAACCCCCTTCTAATATTTAACACTCAGTCAAAGAAAGTCAAGCCAGGCATAAAACGCGCCCAAAAACCAGTTTCACTGTAGCATCTCCTCTCCACCCCTGTATCTTCAAAACCAGAGATGGTTTTCTCCCATTTTCAACACCCTCTCCATACCATGTTCCCTCCACCTTCACTAACACCCAAAACCCATTTATTGATTGAAACCAACTCATTAAATGATCAAACCTGCTCAAGACCTTTTGGCGCCAAAAATGACATATGGCACATGAGAGTGATCCAATGGCTAGATTTTGGTGGGATAGATTCAGAGTACATGGGGGAGCAGTTTGGCATATAAAAAAGGAGGAAAGAGAAGCTTGGAGGGTAGTAGCTAGTTTTTAATTTTTCTTCAATGTCGTTTTTATTATAACTGTCTTAGTTTAACCCAAATGTTGTAATAATTTGTTTCTAAGTGTTTAACTCAAGTACTTTCATCTGTGTAATCTATCTTGAACTTCAATTTCAAAGTTTGTTTAAGTTCCAAATTTTCAAGTTACTGTTGAAATTTTCAGTTTCTAGCTTCTATATACAAGCTTCAAATAATCTCTTTCCATGTTCAAATAAGCTTGTTTAAGCTTGTTATAGCTTTTCACAAGCTCACATTTATGTTTCTATCACTTTTGAATTTTGGTCAACTAAAGTCAACTGTTGGTGCAAATGGGTATGGAAGCTGATAATGGGTGTTGCAGAGGTGGTTATGGGTTGGATTAGAGTAGCATAGAGTAGTTCTGTGTTTGGTTTTGGTCTGCAAACAAGTTGGATACACATGAGTGAGTTTCTCAGTTTCCACTTTTAAGTCCATTTTGCAATTTTATGCCTATCTTGTTTCTGTGGTCACATTTAGTGTAACCTTGCTTATATAGTTTTATTTAAGTTATGTAAACCCTGTTTGATCTTTGGAATTGGCTAGTTCAGTGGTATTCTCATTTTAAGTTCTAATCAGTCATACAAAAGGGTGTTTGGAATTGTTGCTTGGTTCAGGTTTAAGGTCTGTTTTTGATTTGAAACTTGTTGGTTCATGTCTACTTATCATTATTGAGCTCATATCTGTCTTATTTAGGTGGCTGCACATGTCCACAGTCAAAATTGTATGCTAACTATCTTAACTGTGCACCTGTTGGAATTTTAGCAAATCCAACTCTTGATTTGTGTTCCAAAGTCATAAACAAAGTTTGGTATAACTTCATTTAACCTTATAACATCATTTTTAGTCTATAAATCAAGAGCAAAGTTCATTTAAGTCAACTTTCCACTTTTGCATCAAAAGTCAAATTGCATAAGTGTCAGTTTTGGCCAACATGGGAGGATTTTTCATGCACTCATTTCTGGGTCAATGCAAGTGAAAATTGTATGTTTAAAAACCTCAGCTGGTCTTGTTTCTTATTAGCATTTTTCCAGAATTTTATCAAATTTTTAGAAGCTCCTAATGAGCTTGTCTTTAGGGTCTTAGTTGCCCTGTGCAACTGAGACAGTTGACACTGACTCTGCACAGTTTGTGCAGAGCTTGTATCTAGCTCAATAAAGCTCACTGTGGTCTCTTCTTTGGTTTACAAACTCTCAACCAGGTCTAGTATAAGTTGCAAGTTTTAGTTTTTGGTTGCTAGCTTATTTGAGTGCTTTTACTTGGGCTTACAGTAGGCACCTTCTCACTGTTTTGCATACATAAGCTCATCTCATCAAATCCTTTGAGCTTGTGATTTAGAAGTATAGGATATTTGTTTTAAGTTTCATTTTGGGTCTTTTAGCATTTTAGAGCTTCTGATTTGGTTTGGTGCTTTTTAGTTTCCATTTGCTTATTGGAAGTGCTTATTTTTAAGCTCATTCCACATCAGTTCCTAATTCCTCTACATAGCACCTTGTTTTTATATTTTTCCTTTATTCCTAATATTATTTTAAGCTTTTCCTGAAATTTTCATATTTTTCTAAGTTGTTTTGCTATTTTTCTTAATTTAAATTAGTTTTTAATCCTTTTTAAATATCTTTTAATACAAATAAATTAGAAAAAGCTTAAAAAAATATGTTTTCTATTTTCTTAGGTTAAGATAAATATAAATAGCCTAAAAAGTATTTTTCCATAATTTTCTTAGTTTAAAAAGTATTTTTTAGCATTTTAATTAGTTTTAAATAGTAATTAATTAATAATAAATACATAACAAGTCTAAAAAATATATTTTTAGTTTTAAAATTAGTTTTATCATATTTTAGATTTTTCTAAGTCTTAATTTTATTTTTCTAGTCTTATTTCATAATTTATTTTATTTTAGAGTATTATTAAATAGTTTAAATTAGTTTTTAATTAATAATAATTACATAAATAGTTTTAAAAATAATTTTCCTTTTCTAATAATTTTCTTTTATCATTAGGTTTGTAAAAATGTATTTTTCATATTTTTAGGACCTTTAATTCTTAGATCTCACGTTTTATTTTGTACGTTACGTAGTTTTTAATTTAAACATACGTTTTAGGTTTTAAACGTTCATCACTTTAAATATAGTGATAGCGTTTATTTAATATCTTTTATCTTTTTAATTTTCTTAATTTGTATTTAAGTCGCTTTAATTTATAAAACTTTTTCTTTAGTGTAATTATCCTATCCAAATCCTTTCTGATCGCTATCATTAGTGATCATTCTATCGTCTGAATCAGTGTTTGCACACCATTGAGTCTCCGTGGGACATAACGACCCGGGAATCCACCGTATTCTCTGATCTTCATTGTATTTGTGTTTAAGCTGTTTTAAGTCTGTTAGACTTGACGGTTTAGCACAGATCAAAATTTTGGCGCCGCTGCCGGGGAGGCTTTAGCGTGTGTTTAGCCTTTTTCAGATCCATTCTTGCACATATTCCATTTTTTTGTAAAAATTTTTTTGTAAAGTTTTCAAAAATCCAAAAAGTTCATTAACACTTTTCCTGAAGTGTTATCAACACCAAAAATATTTTCATTCTTTGTTTTTATAGCATATTTTTCAAAAATCCAAAAATATCCATCCTTTATCCTCCAATCTGTTTAATTCTACATTTCTCTATCCTCAAACCTGTTTAATTCTCCATTCCTTATCCTCTATAACCGTTTAATTCTCCATCTCTTATCCCTCTTATCCGTTTAATTCTCTATGTCATGGTTTTCGACATGTTCCTGGTGTGGAGGTCCATTTAACGGTGGAAATTGTCGGCGATGTACCAATGTGGGTTTCGGAGACAAGTTTGTCGGTAATCCCGATCCCATTTCAAACAATGAAACACCCGATTTTTCCTACCTACCTCCACAGCCCCAATTCGAATCCTACTCATGCGAGTTTTGTGGGAATGATTCTCATTACGGTTTTGAGTGTCCACCACGGGTCCCGCTTGTCTATGAGCCGGAACCATGTTACAATCAGAACTTTGGTGAAAGTTATTTTCCCAATTATCTCTGTTGTGAGAATTGCGGGGGTCCTCATGAGACTTTTGAATGTCAACCGATGAATCAAAATTTTCACAATTCCAATTCTCCCGGTTTTGAAAATTTCCAACCCCCACAGTATCCCATCAGTCATCAGACTTCCGAGCCTTCACAGCATATCAATGATTACGAGGAGTGTAATCTTCCACAAAGTTCTGAAGAAATACGCATTTGAAAGAAACTACAAATGAAAAGAATGGTGTGTAAGCTTCAGCAGATGAATATAAGAATCAGATATGATGACGATGATGATGAGGATTCTATTCAAGTGAAGGAATATTATGAGAGCTTGTCAACTGAAATCACACCCGTAGCTCCCATTGACTCTCTCATAATGGGGGACGAGCCTTCTAGCACTATTCCAGAAATGGAATCGTCTAGTGTTGAGAGCCTTGTTCCAACCCCAAGTGAGTCCGAGCTTATCTCCGGTAATATGTGTGATGAGCCTCTTAATGATGATTCTTCTCCTCCTCTTGACATTCCATATGATCATGTCGAGATGTTCTCCGATTCTGATAACGATTATACTTCGTTTGACGATTCTTTATCCTATGGAGACATCGATTATGTCGAGGAGCTGCCTTCTGAGCTAGTTAGCTTAGAGGAAGTGAGAAATTCTGATGATCTGGAAATTGAGGACGAGATACTTCGTGAACAATTGTTCAATATAAATCTCCTCGTTTCTAAGATCGAATCATTTTGTGCTAAGTCAGCTTCATCTCCTATCCCCGTTGTGGATAGTGACTCTACATTGGACAAGCCCGAGCTTGAGGCTTTTTCCAATGATTCTCTTCATGAAGAGTTCTCCGGTGAACTCTCTCATGACATATCTCCTCCGGAATATGATCATTTCCATTTTGATCTTGAGGATGATATTGGCTCGGAGGAAGGTGTACTCTATCATAAGAGTTTGCTTATTGATGATACTACCTTCACCCTTCCTCCCGACATGTCTACATTTGAGGATGAAGAATGGATCTTGATTGTTATCAACATCTTTCTTCCATTCCTCACTTATGATGTGACTTCCTCTCTTCTTCACTCCTTCGGGAGTGAGGACACTATCTTTGACCCCGGCATTTTCATTTATCATCTGTGAGCCGGGTCTGTCTCTGTCTCTCTTTATCTCATCGGTGTGGAACTTTCACGTGCTTCAATTGTTTGTCCAAACATCTTGAATGAAAGTCCGATGGAGATTGTTTCTTCCACTTTGCTTCCCCATGAACCAATGAATTCGGGGTCGAGTCAAGCTAGCGACTCGGTAACCAAAAACAGTAGCACACACCATATGGGTTTTCACCCATATTTCTGTCTTCTTACCCCTTTCTACCACCTAAGTGTGGGGGTGATGCCCCACATGTTATATATATATATATATATATATATATATATATATATATATATATATATATATATATATATATATATATATATATATATATATATTTATATATATATATATCTTCAAAAAAAAAAAAAAAAAAAAAAAAAAAAAAAAAAAAAAAAAAAAAAAACTTTCTAAATAATGGCCGTAATATTTCCCTTTTACGTTCTTTGTTTCGGCATAACCGCCGGTACTTTGAATATTGAGGGCAATATTCATTTCTAAGTGTGGGGGGGATTCTGACGAATTTTGTTATATGTATTATACTACCCAATTCCCCCGTTTTTGGCCAAATTTTTTTTTGGAGTAAGTGTTTTACACTTACTCAATTGGTTATCAGTCTGCCATGCTCGATGCTTACTTGAATTCATTCTTGCCCTTAAACTTAATCTCAAGAGACCTATACAACAAAATTAAGATCAAGGAATTAACTTATCAATGGAACAATGTTGTTGAAGTTGTCACTTATTTGCATGTGTTTGTTGGAAGTTTTGCTTATTTGGTAGAGTTCATGGTCTTAGAAGACTTAGGAGAATTTATTGATAAGGACCTCACTCAAGTAATTTTTGGAAAACCTTTCAAAAGAATGACTAGGTTGAATGAACGGATGATTGATGGTCTGATTACGTTCTCTGATGAAGTTGAAGATTTTATCTACCAAATGCCACGAGCTCATCATAGGTTTAAACACAAGGATATTGAGGCATGTAATAGAATGACCCCTATTCCATTGCTTAGTGAAAGGGATAAGCAAAGCGGACTTAGGTACCCATATGAAAAAGCTAAGCGATATTACAAAAAATGCCTAGAGTTAGGAGATGATTACAAAAAGAATGAAAGAACATTGGAATGGCTTCAGTATGAGCACGCAAGCGTGCACGAGACCACGTAGGAACACGACTATGAGTCTAGCTACAAGACTCTTAAATAAAGAAAAGCGCTTCGTGGGAGGCAACCCATGCTTAATTGTTTGCTTGTTAGTGTCATATATCTTTTATTGATTGTTTATTCTCATGTTTAAATTTGTAAAAATGCTTTATTTTGTTTTTAACCTCGTCTTAATTGCATATAAAGGTATTTTACATAAAGGATAAGTGTAGCGAGGATTACACACGTTTTCATAAGAAACGTGAACATGAGAATAACAATTAATTAAAAGATATATTTGTGTGTTTGTTCGAGTCAAATGCTTGTATCGAGTCATAATGGATGTTTTGCAGAAATTTTTCCAGATTCTAAAGATGTAAATTTTCCAGAATTTTTCTAGAAAATCGCATACCAGTTTTTGTCAGGATAACCTGACGGCGTCAGGAAGGAATAAAAACATCAAATTACCTTTTCTCGTTTTCTGAGCTACTTAAAATTTTTTGGAATTTTCCAGGTCTTAATTTTCTTAGAAATTCTATAAACATCCATTCCACAAGCATTATATCCTAGTTTAAATCGAGTCTTATATATTATTACCGCCGATTTTACGCGAAGGTTTCGTTTGTTTTCTTCAAGTGTGCAGGTTTTGTTTATCAAGAAGAAGTTACATAAGATTGAGGAGCTCTTCACGCATAGATTCTTCTTGGAAAGGATTTAACCACTACTTCACACACGGATCCTACCGAGCTAATCAGGGGAGTATTAGTTTCTTTCGTTTTTGATTACCTTCTTTTATCATAACTTTGATACTTTCGGGGAACATTGGGGACAATGTTCAGTTTAAGTGTAGGGAGGGAAAATAAAACGGGAACTTTGAAACTATGCTTATCCTTGATTATTTGCTTTGTCTAATTGCATTTGCGTAATAAACCATGAGAAAATGTCGGTTAGGGTAATTTTGGCACCAAATTTAAAATTTTTCATGTCATATAGGAGTGGGCCATTAGTCTTAACAAAAGCGTCTCACGGATAGGAAGTTATATGACTAGCACAAAACCCTTTACCACTTAAATTCCACCAAAAATGTGAGGATCGCCCTTAGATTAGTAGGAATTGAAGCATTCATCTTCAATGCTTAGAGTGTGAACCGGTAGTATATTAGATTCTAGAACTTGTTTTGTGATGCATCCCGAGATCGCCAGTAAGACTATACTTGTGTAGTTAGGAATAACTAAATGATAAGAGGCATTAGGATAACCCTTGTTTGATACCCGTAATATAATTACTTCTTCCACATCGGTTGAGTAATTCCCCCACACCTTTGCGTTGTACTCATCTTTAGTACACGATACCCCTAGTTAACCCCTCAGAGCCTATCCTTTTCGCGGTTCTCGTGATGTTTCGGTTTTCTGGAATATCAATGAAGAGCATTGTTTACACCCCACTCCCAAATATACACCCAAATCGCCTTAGCCTACCTTGTATGCACTCACTTTTAGTGCATTATTGTTATCACCCTAAACCCTTAGTTCAATTATCTAATTACTTGCATGAGTTGCTAAGTTGAGTCATATCTTTTGTACACAGTTTTGGGACGATTGGGACTCATGGGAAAAGTTAAAGTTTTAAATGACTAAAAGGGAACGCCAATTCCCTTATGTGCGTATTAACGTACTCCAAGTGTTTTGATCTTTTCAATTCGGGTCATATTAGTGTTAGAGTAATAAAAACTCAAGTGTAGGGATGTGCTATAAATCCCTATTATTTTGATGTTATCGTAGAGGATGGTAGAGTAAAAGTGTATGGAAAAAAAAATAGAAAAAGAGAAAAAGAAAAAAATAGAGTGTAAAAAAAAAAAAAAAAAAAAAAAAAAAAAAAAAAAAAAAAAACGGGCTACCATCCTACATCTATTTTTAAATTTATGTTTGTTTATTTCAGTTATCTAGAGTTTAGAGTGTCGAGTCTTGGCTTAGCAACGCCATTCTTCGTATGCATTTAACACAGAGATTTTTGACTTGCCACCACTAAATAGCCTATCCCACCAAACCCTTTGTTTCCCTACCGTAAGCCTAACGTTACAACCCTTTAAAGACCTCTTTGATAGTCTTTCCTAGGTGCTTACGCCAAAGCGATGGAGGTTTGATCTATTCTCAAGCCTATGGTAATCTATGTACTAGGACGGGTTAATGAGTGTTTACCTTCCATTTCCAATTTGTTATATTTCATATACACCCGAGAGATGTGAGTATCCAAACACCCCATGTGAGGTGCTAGTATGTAATTTTCGTGCTTGTTATGACTTTTGCGGGGCTTATATGTGTTGTGGACCGTTTTAAACCAATGCTTCATGACCCCTAACTTATAAATTAATTGGCTAAAAGCACATTTGCTTGAGGACAAGCAAATACCAAGTGTAGGGATATTTGATAAGGTTTTAAAATGTACCTTTTTGAGGGGTCGTTTAAGCCCTTATTTGATCACTTTTGTATCCGTTATTGCTTAATATCGTTCCTTTTCACTTTTTAGGTCGTTTGAAGGCAAACTGCTGTAATGGCACTTATTTGGACGAAAAGGCGCGGATATATGAAGAAAATGGCCAAAGTCAAGAATCGAGACACTCAAGCTGCTAAATTACAAGGGGACGGCGTCACTGCTTAATCTGCGACGCCGTCGGAGGAATTTGTGACGATACAGAAGAGAAATTGCTAGTTTTTGGAGGACGGCGTCGGGCTTTAAAAGAGTAGGCCGTCGCAACTCAGACGGCCTAGATTCAATCCAGACGGCGTCAGAAGCTAAAGAGGACGGCGTCACAAGCATAAGGTGACGCCATCGCAAGATTAACTTGGCCAAGACGAAACCCTAATGACGGCGACACGACGGCGTCACAAATCATAAGGTGACGTCGTCGCACATGTAATCTTATATATAGAATCCGAATTTTTCAGTTTTAGAGAGTAGTCTTTTGGGTAAACTTTTGGAGTAAAACCTAAACCGAACCAAGGTCGTATTTTAGGGTTTTAAACCCTATCTTACACCAAGATAAGTTGTTTACTTCATTAATTTAATTATGTCTTCAATTATTTGTGTGTATGCTTGCATGTTCTCCATGTCCGGCTAATTTACTTGTGTGTTTGCTTAGGAAATATGAAACTTAATTATTGAATATTGATTGGTTGTTTCTTATCTTAGTTGATTAATGATCAAGTAATGCGATAGGTCATTCGTTGTGTACTTAATGCTTGATTAATCTTTGTGAACCTTAGGTTATAGCACTTTGAGTTGTTGTAAGCTAAACTATCCAAAGAGGCCTTAGAGTTAGAGTTTATTATCCCTAGTGGGTTTTGTAGACGAGACCCTTTGGTAACTTCAAAGAGTAGGGAGAAACGCATACCCTACAACTTTAGACACACAACGCAACTAGGAATAAGGACGTGACAATTCAACCACCAATAGAAGATAATTAAGGAGTAGTAAAACCTAAGTAAACACATCTTTAAACTATCATACGAGCACACAATAATTAGACATAGACTACCACCACCTTAGTTTAGATAATTAGATAATAGTAGAGTAATCGGTAGAAATACCAACCCCCCAAATCCAAACCCCGAGATTCGTATTTTTCCTTTTCTAAAAAACATAAAAAGATAAAAAAATAATCTTCCTCAACCCCAACCTTAGCGTAGTAACTTCTCACTAGCATTCCTATTCCCCTAGAGAACGATATCAATTCCCGTGGCTTACCCTAATACTACACTACAACGATTAGGTTCACTGCCTAGGGTGTTGAAAAACTTGCTCGACGAAAAGGAAGTTCCTTTGACCCCGAACGCGCTGTGTAAGCGTATCAATTATACTTAGCATTATATACATTTAATTATCAAAACTCATTAAACCCTCCCCATATTACCCCTTTGCCGACCACCCCATGACTCACCATAGTTTTTATAAAAGATCTTAGCTAGTAGTGTACACATACACAACTTATACTAGATATTTACTAAATATTAGTATTATACTTATCAAAAATACATAGCTACACATTTTCAAAAGGTGAAAAGTTAAGAAAAACCTCTCATCCCCTTGTTGAGGTTCGGCCAAGGCAAGAAACACAAGAAGAAATCATAGTTTTTCAAAGATCAAGTGATATATAAACCCTAGTATACTTCTATATAATGTTTTGGAATAAAAACCAAGAAGTAATTAGTACCTAGTTACCTTAAACCTCATCATATTACTAGTAAGCTTTTCATAATCTTTACTACTCTTTCATAATCTTACTTGAGTTATTTTTATTATCCTAGTAGAAAAACATGCAAGTATTATATGATTCATACCACTTTTAATTGTTTTTATTACTTATTATTAGTATAAACTATCCTATAATTAATCCCTTGAAACATATCATTGTTGATGAAGTTTAGGAACCCATGACACCCTAAAAAGATGTATGGTAGGTTTAGAATAGATTTGGTGTTGATTTGAAGTGATTGGAACAAGAGTTACGCAAGAAAAATCATTTTTGACAACACAAGATTGAGGTCTGTTCGTTTTTATAAAATCTGGAAATTTTGAAAGGTCATGGACTATTTTGGTTTATATTTTCAGAAAATATACTTTAAAACGAAACCGTGGTCGCTTGAACGGGTTAAAACGGATTTATAACGAAGAAGTTACGCTATTTTCAAGTTTAACGACGAAAACTAATTTTCTGAAAAATTCAAAGCTGTCAAGGGTTATTCGAGGGGCAAAAATGAGTTTTAAACCTTATCTAAATGAGACGATTTATCAAAAATATATTAGTATACTTTAACGTGAAACTAAGGATATATAAAACGTAGAAAATGGACTTATAACGACTAAGTTATACGCGTTTTAAATATGGATATCGTAACTATTTTTCACAAGTAATAACTCTTACATATTTTTACTAGACCAAAATTGTTATCGCAAGTGACCATGTTTGGAGCCATTTTTCATATCGATATAATACTTTTGAGAAAACAATGTCTTCAAGTAAAAGTGAGTTTGCCTATTCTATTTTCCAAAATGTTTAACCGTTTGTCAAGCGAAGTTATAATGAATAATATACGATCACTCAAAATTAGTCATTTTCATGAATTGTCAAATTATATTATTTTACGAAGAAAAACTATAATTTCATAATAAATCACTAAATGACAATCGTAGGATATCATTTCAACGTGAATACTTGTAAAGTAATTTATAACTTGACAAGACGTTATAAACTTATTTTTCGACGATAAACTTTATTTTCAAAAATGCACAAGTGGTATGGATATCGTATGAGTTGCATGCATAACATTATATCATGACTTATATTAGAGCATATCATTCATATTAGGTTGCGGATAGAGATTGCACCTCATTTCAGTGTATCCACTTTTGTCATCATAATTATTGCATCAGGTGAGTATTCACAATCCCCTTTTCACCGTTTTTACTATATTTTGGGGTGAAATGCATGAACCATGCTTGAACTAAATTGGTTACTACTTCTATGAACTCTTTTGAACTTGAATCAAACCCTTGAACTTTTATGACTTGTTTGAACTTATTGAACCATACGTGCTATGACCTAAAAGTCTCCCTATGTGAACGGAGCAATACCAAGTCTCCCTATGTGAACGAAGCAATACCAAGTCTCCTTATGTGAACGGAGCAATACCAAGTCTCCCTATGTAAACGGAGCAACACCAAGTCTCGCCTTATTGGTGGAGCGTGCAAATTCTCCCATGTTCGGAGTGTTCTTAATTGTATATAATAGTTGTATGATGTATCGTTCGTACATTCGCATTGTTAGTCTCCTATTAGTAGGTAGTATGGCTAGCGCTATTAGAGGTCGGCCAACATCTCGTTCACTATGTTACGGGACGCATATTATTTATTCTAGGGGCTTTGCCTGGCATACATTATTATATACGTGGTGCTATATTGTGAACTATTATGACATCGTATACTTGACTACTAGACACTACATTTTGTGCAAAGGGTCGTGAACACACAGGTTGCAAGTTTTGTATGGGCGGAACTTGAAACTGAGTTGATTTACAACGCCTTTGCTTTGTGGACTATTCTCAATGACCGAAACCTTTGAATCTCTCTTAAGAATTTTCATATTATATAAAATGTGTGTACTCACCAACTATTTTCATAGTTGACCCGTTTTCTCTCATGCATTTCAGGTGATCGTTAGTAAGCTTTTCTTCAAGGTCTTTGCATAATGAAGTTTTCACAAGTCACTACTAATCATTAGGTATTAAAACGAAATCTTTTGGGATCTAAACTTTGTATTTTAATTGCCGATGTCGGATAAACTAGTATTGTAATAATGTATTATTTCTTTTAAATCTTAAACGTTGGTATGTTCTATTATCTTTTGCTTATGTTCCTTTTCAGTTACACCTCGTGTTTCCGCCTTCGGCGGGGTGTGACAAAGATAGATGAAGAAGATGAGACCTATAAAGCACTTAAAATTCAAGAAAACCTACCTAGATGGTATGGATTTTTAAATAGCAAATGTTTGAGACTCAAATCCAATATTTGGACTGACATTTACAAATCAAACAACAAATTTCACCATTAACTTCAAATCCAAAACCCATCAACCAAACAGGTCCTAAATGTTACTTTTGCTATTATAAAATCATACCCAAACCATCTATGACCGCAAGACATTAGTTACTTACGTGTTGTTTACAGAGACGGACTAATGAGTTTTCTGGGGGTGTAGCACAAATTTATTTTATGACTATAAATACAAAAGTTGGTCCATAAGTAATTAATTAGCTAAAATCGAGGATTGCACGTACAAAAAAAGACACATTTTAAAAATAATTTACATTTCGTGACCTAAAATCGGATGTGGCCCGTCGTGCCACACCAGCTCCTAAGAAGGTTCGTCTCAGGTTCTATAGGTAGAGATTATTTAAACAACTTGTCAACTATATGTGTTCCATTATTGCTAATAAACATTTTTAAGTGTTCTGGTAAAACCAAACAATTCATATTAATTATCAAATACTTTAATTGTTTAATAAACTACTTTTAATATTTTAGTTGGAATTACATATCTTTCCGTTGCAAATTTCCGTTGCATTAGCCCTTTTGTGTAGTAGTACCGTGCCACATCCGACTCGTCCCAGGTTGTTTAGGTAAAGATTATTTAAATTGCTTATCAGCTTTATGTGTTCTATTATTTCTAATAATCATTTCTAATAGTATATGTTTGAATTAAATGAGGAGAGAGAAAAACAAAATAAAAAAATATATATGAGTGGTTTAAAATTTTAAATTATGAATTTATTTAGATGTAAATTAAGTTACTGTATATTATTTTAAAATAAAAAAATACTTCATCTGTCTCAAAATTATTGTCATGAGATAGAAATCACATAGTTTAACAAAAATGGGGTCACTTTAATTTTCAATCACTCAAATAGAATATTCTCCCACTAAATTATCTAGTTTTTACTTAAAAAAGATAGTGGGCATTTATTTTGAGACATCCCGAAAAAGAAATATAAACTATAAATTTGAGACGGATGGAGTAATAAATAAGATTAATAATAATTAAATTTGTGGTTAAGAATTTTTAAGAAATAAAAAGTGGATTTTAATTGGATGGTATCAATTGAAAGGAACCACTTGAGGTCGGTATCAAATCTATGATTTATCATAGTGTGTCAAAAAAAAGAAAAAAAAAATGTACCAAACATGTTATTTGATGTTTCTTTAATTCGACATCCATCAATAACCCAATACCCAAACGGGACCTAAGTGTTCTGGGGAAACCAAACAATTCATATTAATTATCAAGTACTTTAATTGTTTAGTTAGCTACTTTTAACAGTTTAGTTGGAATTACATATCTTTCCGTTGCATCAGCCTGTTTGTGTAGTAGTGTCGTGCTACACCATGCTCCTAAGAGGGTTCGTCCCAGGTTAGGTAGAGATTATGTAAACTGCGTATCAACTTTATGTGTTTTATTATTGCTAATAAACATTTCTAAGTGTTCTGATAAAACCAAACAATTCATATTAATTACGTATCACCTACTTCACTTGTTTAATAAGCTACCTTTAAGAGTTTATTTGGAATTACATATCTTTAAGTTTATGAAATGATAAACAAACATGAAGGTATTCGATCTCATTATTGTATTTTGTTATTCAAATGATATTGTGTAATAAAGATGATTTTACGAGACCCTAGGTAATTCAAATTTTACGAGAAGCAACCTTGCAAAAGTCGATTTCTATAAGCGCAATTCAGTTGATTTCTAAAAAGATGATTTTTCAAATAAAACATAACCTCTCCAAAAGGCCGCACGCTCTCCTCCTCTAAGGTGATGTTTGTTTTTTAAGAGGCTCTGAATCTGAATCTGAACCGCACATCTGAATCTGAATCTGAGGCGTAAATGTCTGAATCTGACCACATCTGAACGGGAAAAAAAAACTCATGTTTGAACCGCACATTTGCTTGCTCGTACTATTTTTTTTTGGGTCTTTTTTTGTGTCAGCAAAAGGCAACAAGAGGCATTCAGACACCCCTCTCAAGTCTAGACCATTAAGATCTTACTGCCTCTTAACGCGTCTGAACGGGAAAAAAAAAACAAACGGTCTAAACAACCAAAATGTCTGACCGCGTCTGAACGATTCAGATTAAGAGGCTGTTAAGAGCCTCTTAATGAAAAACAAACACCACCTAAGAGATGTTGGATTAATATAAACATTGCCTTCCTTATTTTGTAACTAGAGCATCTCCAATGTACAAATTAAAAATATTTTTTACTATTTTAATTTTTTTTGAAAAAGTTTTCTTGTATTGCATGAAAACCTTTTTGAAAAGCTTTTTGTAAACACTTAATAAACCTCAAATCTTTGCTAAAAGCCTTAATAAATGCATCAACTTTTAAAGACTTGATGCGTTGTAAATGCTTTAGAGCACAACATATGGGTCATTGTCTCTAACTATGGTTTTACATATATAAATTTTCTTTATACACTTTCGTACGTATTCTTCAATAACAACCTCAGCTCGTTGCATATGTAAGATGTTCTAACTCATATGCACTCTTTTTTTTTTCTAAAAATAGTGTTCACTTTACTATTTATATTTGTCCTAAAAGTGTTCAGTTTTTATTTTTAAATAGTAATTATAACCGATCATTTTTCAACTTTACCCTTATAATCAAATATGCTTTAATTACTCAATTTTAATTTTTATATTAATTATAAGGGTAAAATGATTTTTTATCAATCAAAACTGTTATTAATTACACATATCATAATTTGCTCTTTTGTTTGTGAACAATCTTTTTAAAACGGAAAAAGTAATTATTTTTGCAAAGTTTCAAAAACTTAGATTCACATTTTGTCGAATAAGATACTATAATTTGATATTAATAGAAACTCAACTTTCTTATGATTATTAATCACAACCCACAACCCATGAGGTTGTTTTTAAACATACCTTAATTAAAAATTTTGCATTAAATGAACTAATATATTTCATAATTATACATATTTTTTTTTTTTCATTTTTTACATGAAATGTGATGTTAAACTTGGAATGTTTAATGTTTATTTAATACAAAATTTTAAGTTAAAATATGTTTAAACACAACCCCATAGATTATGGTTAACAAAACGTTTAATAAAATACGATATATGACATGTCAAGGTGAGTTAAATAAAATTTTATATATAAAAAAGAAAAAAGAAAAAAAGATCAAATGAGTTGATTTCAGTCACTTATTTATTAATTTTAATTAAAATTCTATTTTTTATTTTTTTTCTTCAAAGAAAATATCTAATGTTATTTGTGTTTTCAAGAAGTGAATATAGCTATGGATGTTGCGGAAATAATAAAGGGGAGGGGTTGGGTACAAAGAACCTAGCATTTGGTGCCAAAATCCAACGTGGCATGAATAGTGGATATTGCAAGTTTCAAGTTTCAATTGCGGCGGCCCCAAGTTTTGGAGAGTCTCATCATTCATTTCTATTGTTTGCATCCAGACACAAATGACCTACCTTATCGTACGGATATTCCTATATCCAAACTTTTATCCGACCCGCCTTGCAACTACATGCACTTTATAATAAAACATTCGCCAATCTATATGACATCGATAGGTTAATGTTTTACAAAATATACAATTACAAAATAAGTTTAAAAAAACATTTACAAGATAAGTTGTTATGTTTTGATCCGTGTTTTTTGCAATAGTTTATCTCTCTTCTCTTTGATCAACCCAAAAAAAAAAACACTCATTTTTATGAATGTTTGTTTTGTAAATTTTTTGTGGTTGTAGCATAGCTTATGAATATTTTCCAATACAATTTAAGTAAAATGATAGATAATATTATTAGAGTTATGTTATTTAGACCTACAACACAAGCCTAAATATATATCTAATGCATAAATCACTTGTATAATTGCATTAAATATTTTATCTCTCTAAATTCCCACTAATCAATTTTTTAAATCAACCAATCAAATCATTAGATTTATTTGTAGGCATGATTAGTAGGTCAAACAATCATTTTTCATATTATTAAACTCACTCAAATAAAAACTACAGAGAACATACGCGATCGATGTTACGATAATTTAAAGGCGATAGTTAGTAACTCTTTGGAAATATGCAAGTTCATTAGCTGACAATACCCCGTAGTCACAAATTACTATTAGATAAAAATACCATATCATATTTTAGAAATCATTTGCGTTATGTTAGAAAAAATTAGTTTTATAAATTTACACTTTATAACTTTGTTTTATAGCACTTGTTTGAATTGTAAACAATGTTTATTATACTTGTTTAACATATTTAAAAGATATAAGTAAAAGACTATTTATAAAAGTAAAGATAATCTAAAGTTTCAAAAAATCATGTTGTGGTAACTATGAAAAGTATAATTATTATCATATAATACATGTAATAAATATAAAATCATAGAATTAACGCCTTTTATTTTTGCACATTTGAAAAAACTTGTCCTAATTTTTATAAAACACGTTTTTTTTTTTTTTTTTTTTTTTTTTTTTTTTTTTGTTATTATCTCTTTTGCGGTAAATATTATAAAAAAAAATTTAAATTTGTCTTGATTGATTTTCGATACACTCTTATGATTTAATCATATTTTTCTAATGTTGTAATTTAATATGCATATTGAAACTTTATTAATTTATATGTGTATTTTACATTAAAAATCATACTAATTCAAAAATTATAGGGTAACCTGCAAATAATGTCTCTAATGTTTGTTATTTTTTGCGAAAAATGCCTTTGAAAAAAAATTGTGCGAGTTGTGTACCTAATGTTTAGACTTTTTGCGAACAATGCCCATGAGGTTGCACTTTTGTTGCAAATTTGCGATTTTGGCTAACGATCGTGACAAAATCCTGTTAGTGAGTCCTCGCATGCATTCCACGTAGGGTATTTTCGTCATTTCCATTTTCCCGCTATTTCTCACACATGCTACCTTCCCAAGGCACGAAAATCCACAAGAACATTTTTTGCAACTAAACTTACTGGTAAAAACCGATCAAATCACAAACACAAACACATTCTATATTGTTTCAACCGATCAAGTCACACACTCACAAACACATACCATTGGAACTTAGCAGCCATGCAAAATCAAACAACACTCACAAGCAAATCTGATGTAAGGAGAAAACAAGGGTAAGAATATATATATATTTTTATTTCATTCAACATTATTTGTGTTAATCTTAATCGTTAATGTAGTAACAATGTTTGGCAATCAATTTATGTCCACAGTGGAATCAGTTGATGATGTTTTGGATGAATTTGTAAGTTAAAACCATATATATGAATTTAAGTGTTATTTTACTAAGAAACTAGTTTTTAAGAAATTCATAATGTTTAAGAGGTTCATACGTGAGGGATGAAAAAAAAAGACCACAAAGCAATCTTGTAGGGCACGATACGAACTAATGCAGAGAACTTACAAAATAAATTGAAATGGCAATTCAGGCCGGAGAGCTTGAACACTTATGCCAGGAAACCCGAAAAAAGATAGGAGGCAAGGACGTCGAGCTACCTCATATCCACATGATAAACACTTGGGCGTCACTCCAGGAACAACAATAAGGAACACCAAACAGGAAAACATACTCCCATGACGAAGAATTAATGCCATCATCCAATCCAGTGGTCATCACAACTGTAATCGCTTCTTACTTGGTAAGTGAAATCTACCTGGATGGGAGAAGCTCACTCAACATCATGTATGCCAACTGCTTTGAGCAACTAGCATAATACATCAAAAACAAACTAAGAGTCTAAGACCTTCGAAAACCCCTCTATTTGGCTTCTTGTTTGAAGTTTACATACTTGAGGGAACTGTCTACCTCGAAACAATCATTGGGACACATCAACTGAAAAGGACAAAAATCATGGAGTTCCACATAGTCAAATCACACGCAGTATACAACACTTTGTTACAACGCTTTGTTGGGAAGGAAAGCGATACAACAATTACATGCAAAAGTCTCTACAATACGATCCCACAACTAGTTTTCAACAAAGGTAGGAATAGCAACAGTCAAGAGCGATCCTCCAGGGAAAAGTAGGAAGCTGATAGCATTTTACGACAAATCATCAGGCAAGCAAGCCACAAAAACATCAATCAAAGGGCACAGGGAGATACAACCAGTGAGTTAAGACAAGCAGACCTTTATTATAAGCAGGTGTCTCCCACCCTATGTAAAAAATATCAGTCAAATTTTTCTACAAATTTCAATGTAGTTATCGGAACACCAATAGAAGCATACGACACTATTTTCAAATTTGCAGTTCCTTCATTAGAAAAACTAATATATTCAGTGCGTGCAATAATGTTGTATACAGACACTCCGCAGCAACGTGTAAGTTAAAATACTCCTTTGATACATTCGTTATTGACTATGGTTTACGGTATGTTTGTCGGTTCACTAGCTGCTTATATTTACTAGGATAAGGATATTCTCATGTTCATTTAAACATGAGAAGTAATGTTGTGTTTTAAGTGGTTGTACATAGTTATTATTGCAAAACATTTGCTTTATTTTAATTCAAATGTACAATCACTTAAAACACAACATTACCTCTCATGTTGAAATGCACATAAAAATATCGTTATCCTATTTACTACTTAAAAATTGTACTCCGTGATATATAAGTGGCGGCTCCATTCCCGAAAGTGAAAAGTCTATAAGGTACCACGGAGTGGCTCTCGGGTTGGGGGGCGAGCTCGTGAACCCGCTCGGCTACACCATTCCGTGTAGTGCGGGTATCACAATCGGGTAACGAATTCGAGCTCCGAGCTCGCAACACTACCCGTGTGTTGTGTTTGTATTTTTTTTTTTTCTTTCTATTGTCTCTTGCGTTGCAGGTACAAGAATTGGGAGGAAGAAGAGTTGCAGGTAGGTGATGGTGGTTTTGCAGAGGAGGAAGAAGACATGTAAAGATATATTGCTTTATTTATAAAAAAAAATAATAATAAAATAAAATAAAAAATCGGGTACTAGGGTACCACTCCGTCCACTTAGGGTAGTATTGGGGTAGTTTTGAGATGGAAGGTTTTTATTGGATAGAGGTGACGTGGCACCCTCAGGGTATTAGGGTAGTAAACTTCCACTCCTCCCTCCCTAAGATGCAACTTGTATTTTAAACATACTTGTTTACTATTTTTAGTTTGGATATTTATATTTTATTGAACAATTTTATATATATTTTTTTGTAAATCTAATGATTTCTATATGTATATTATCGACAAGTATTATATGACGTCGATAAAATCATTTGTGAATCGTGATCTATACGTTTATTTTGATTCCATCATTATAATCTACCTTAAATGGTTTATTATTAGCTCTTTAGTAAAGAAAGGAGTTTGTAAACATCGGAAAATAATAAGGAAAAGTGATCCAAAAAGACATCAAATTTGTCATTTTTTTTAGCCATTAAATTTTTAATTTTCCTATTGTATCATCCAACTTTCTTAATCATCTTATTGTATGCATCCAACTTCCTTAATCTTTATATTCGTAGGCATCCAACATCTTTAATTTTTCTATTGTTACTTCACTTTTTTGCGCTACAGGCCTACAATAGAAAAATTAAGAAAGTTGAATGTTATAATAGAAAAATTAAAAGTTTGATGACTATAAAAATAAAAAATGACAAGTTGAATGACTTTTTAGACAATTTTCCCAAATAATAGCACAGTTCCGTTGAAAACTGAAAATAACATTTGTTCCTTGTCTCATAAATACAATAATGGAGTAGTAATAAGAGCGAAACTTCAAATCTTCAATAAAGGGCGAAGAAAGCAAAACTTGTTGATTCAACGGAATTAAAGAAATTGCAAGTGGTATAATTTATACTACCTCCTTATAATGTATTTAAGACTTTCTAAACAAGGAAGTCTTAATTTTTTAAGCCTACACATCTTACTATAAATAGTAATTCATATAATTAAATTCTACACCATCATAATTGCATTATAATGTACATTAATGACATATTAAATTTTAGTATTAAAATGGATGTTACAAACTTACAATAATACAAATTTATAGTTGTAATTTTTATCATAAAGATTCAAGTTATACAAAGTTCAAATGAGTATAAGTATGGATATCTATATTTGTATTGATATATTTTACGGAAATTCAAATACGCATCTACTCTTTTCGAACTATCAAACGGATAAACCGTCAAATGCTAACTCTCATTTCATACCGCTTAAAGATTAAGGTAAAAGAAAAACTGACATGTTGGATACCGCCGTTGCTTTGCGCATGTACTAATAATAATAGATATTACAATTTCTTATTGATGAGTTATTCTATTCTTTTAAGTAGCTTAGAAAGTACTTAGGCTTTTAGTTATTTTGTCATTTAGAGAAACGTAGAATGAGCCCAGAGCCCTAGAATCAAGAATCACGTGTTTAAGTACATTTTTGCTCAGGGAATACCACATTTATATGAATAAAAAAATGGAGGGTGTTGAAGCACTTACTCGATATGCAACGAACGCGGATGTCATAAAGAAAACAAGTCATAGTCTAAGAGCATGCACAATCATAACGTTGTAACGCCGTTGGAGGACAAAATAACGTCGTTGGAGGCGTTACTCCGTTGGAGCCGATGAGAAATAACGGCGTTATGGTGTGTGCGTTGGGTGATTAACACCCATTAAGGGCAAGAAAAAAAAAATCGAAAAAGTTACAAAACTAGCCTCTCAACGGCTAGTAGCCGTTACATTTTCAAAAAAATTTACATAAAACCCTTAACGGCTATTTTTTTTTTTTTTTTTTTTTTTTTTTTTAAATTCAAAAACATTTTTTTACTACTATAAATACCCAACTAAAACTATATTTTTTTCACACTTCCTCTCACAATTTATATACTTCCTCTCACACTTTCATAATTCAAAAATCAAGTTCGTTCACAATGGATCCAAATGAATTTGGTGATATTCCTCTGTCTTGGTCAGACGTTGATGACGAAGAGGACTTCCAATTTATGGCGTCCTCGTACGAGTATCACATTCAGTTGGAACAAGAAGAAGGTATTGAATCTCAACATCTTAGTCGTTCTCGTAGCCATATATATCGTGAACGTGAGCTTGCAGAAGAACGTCTGCGCAACGATTATTTCGTAGAAGGTTGTAAGTATTCAAACCGGAATTTTCATAGAAGATTTCGTATGAGCCGGAAACTATTCCTGCAAATAGTTGAAGGTATTGAATCTTATACTTCCGATAATATTCCAGATCATTTTACTTTCTTTAGGCAAACACCCGATTGTACGGGTCGAATGAGTTTAAGTGCTCTAATGAAGTGTATGTCTGCCATACGCCAATTGGCGTACGGCACCTCACCCGATGCATTTGATTAATACTTGCAAATGGGTGCGAGTACTTCAAAAGTATGTCTTGATAATTTTAATAAATGCATTATTGATTTGTTTATGCCGGAGTATTTAAGAAAACCAACATGGGCCGACATTCAAAAAATTTATCAACAACATGAAAAAAAAACATGGTTTTCTGGGAATGCTTGGTAGCATTGACTGTATGCACTGGGAATGAAAAAATTGTCCAGTGGCTTGGCAAGGGCATTTTGCTAGGGGTGATAAAAAAATACCCAACAATTATGCTTGAAGCTGTTGCTTCTCAAGATTTATGGATCTGGCATGCATTTTTTGGGATGGCGAGAGCAAATAACGATATTAATGTTTTAGATAACTCTCCGTACGACCTTCTTGCTGACAATGCCCCAAGAGCACCTTATATGGTCAACGGAACTAGGTATGAACAGGGGTATTACTTGGCTGATGGAATTTATCCACAGTGGGCAACTTTCGTCAAATCGTTCACGGCAACAACTGACGAAAAACATACGTACTTTAAAAGGAGACAAGAATATCGAACGTGCCCGAAAGGATATTGAACGTGCTTTTGGTGTGCTTCAAGGCCGTTGGGGTATACTACAACAACCGGCACGTCAATGAGAAATTGCCACGATACGTAGAATCATGTATTCTTGCATTATTTTGCATAACATGATTATAAAAGATCAAAAATTTGCATTACGTGACTATAACGAAGTGTGGGTGGATCCGTCAGCAAATTTGAGGCAACGAAGATGGGTCGACAGATGTGATACTGACAGTCGTAAGGCAAAAGAAATACACGGCCGACAAACGCATACCCAACTCCAACAGGACCTTATGGAGCATGTTAGGCAGAAGAACCTTGAACGACATGGACAACAACAAGAGAGCGACGATGATGAATAAGTATTTGCTATGTTTTGTTATTTTTTTTCGTTGTCATTTCCTTTATGTTGTAACGTTTAATTTGCGGTGTGTTTTTTTAATTTCGATGTATTTTTTTATTTGTTGTAATTTTTTTTTCGATGTATTTTTTTAATTTCGTATTGTAATATGTTTTCAAATTTAATGTTATGTTTAGTTTAATAAATGAAGTGTTTGTTTTAGTTTAGGGGTTGAAATTGAAAATATGAAATTTTATTGATGTTATTGGGATGTTATTATTGTGGGTGTTTTTTGGGGATGTTAAGGTGAAATGTTAAAGCTGATGTGGCGCTGACGTAGACGGTGTTATTGATGTTATGGTGTTATTGTTGTGCATGCTCTAACATGAAAGATTCATTTTTCAATTTGACTTCCTTTCAGAAATCGGCTATAACTTTGGTTGAACGTTTAAAAACTTTGATTCATGTATCTTTGTTATCAATAAATCACACTAACTTTCATTTCATTTCATTTATTTTTCTTTTCTTCTTTAAGTGCTACTCGAGAACACAATTTTTTATGTTTCATTTTCATTTTTTTTTCTTTTTCTTCCTTAACTTTAACTCGAGATTACAATTAAAGTTTTGACTTGGTAAAATTATGTCAAAGCTTTTCAGTTACCAATCTTGTCAGATTCAACCGCCTTATGGAGTTATGATCGACTCATGACAACTCGTTTGCATTGACATATATGACGTTGGATTTTAGTGTTGATTTGGTTGGGCAGAATCGAATGATAAGATAATATAAAAATAGACTTTACAATGGAATGAACATATGATATGAATAAAGAGATTATTGTTTCATTGTCTTGTTTGGTTGCCATGTTAAGATGGAGTAAGCCATTCACGAGATTTTATTTTTTTATTTTTTATTTTTTTTTATTATTTTTTTTTTAATGTAGTAATTGGCGTGGGTAAAGAATGAATTAAACAAACCTTGACTTTTCATAGTGAAATCGGATGACAAATCTAACAAAAATAGTGGTTACTGAAGAAACATAATGAAGGGAGAATTAACCATTTCATTCCAAATCTCGAAACAAATTACCAACAATTTTGCATTCCATTGAATTGATTCATTCCTTACCGCCTTTGATCCCCCCTACCAAAAGACTTTTGAAATCAGGAGTTTGGCTGTAAAAAGGCATCACTTTTAGATATGGATATGGGAATGGGTTTGTAAACCCATCTTCTTTGGTAGGTTTAGAAAATCTTTGATTTTGTGGGTTTGATACTCATTATCAATAACAAAACCCACTAACCAAATAATTGTATCACATACCCTCAAACTAAACACCCCGTTAGATATCACCATGCCGGTTACATCTCTACCTGTGTTGAAGTTTCAATAAATGAAACTATATATCGATGCTCTTCGAACTAAAACTGTTTTTTATTAATGGTTTAAATTTGATTTGATGTTAGTATGTTTTTTTCGTGATTTTCTTTTTCCTTTTTAAAAAAGTTGTGCAGGTGACATTAGGTATTGACATGCGTTTTCAAAATGGTTAACTGCAAACAATTTTTACAATTACTATGCATACAAATTTTATTGTTCAAAATGGGCCTCGACTTTCATTCATTTTAGAACCAACCTATTAGTCCATCTAGGGCTACAATCAAGCTAAACTTTTATCAAACAACTCGAGCTCGAGCTCGAGCTTGACTCAATCAAACCAAGCTTTTATCAAGCTCAAGTCTAAGCTCAATCCGTATAAATTGGCTCGAAACATATAACAAGACAAGCTCAAGCTTTTGATAGCTTGACTCGAGCTTTTATCAAACCTTGGTATATATATCTTTATATATTAAATTCATATAAGTAACTAAGGTCTTATTTGAATATTATTCTAATTATAAGAATTTACTTCATAAAATTTTTTGCAGTAATTATTTGTAACAGTGACATCTTAGACCAGTAATTTTGCTTACTTGCTTTATATCTAGAAGTGAATACAAGTTTCTAATTATGAATCGTGAATATTAATAGACCAAAATATATAATACTATTAGATAATTTTAGCTTTTGTTTATACTTAGGATATCGATGACAACATTAATTAATACTTTGGCTTATGTTTCATTCTAATGTTGGACTTAGTACGAAAATGTTATTGTTGGTTTTATTACTGTTAAACTAATTTAATTTGGTTTTCAAATGTGGTTTTAGTTTGTATTACTTTATAAATATATATATTTTGATGACTTTGTCTATCAAATACATATTTTTGTATACATTCAAACTTTTCAAGCCAAGGTCAAGCTTTGCTCGAAACCTATCCAAGCCAAGCTCAAGCTTGGATGATTAAAGCTTGACAAGCTATCAAGCCAAGCTCAAGCCATACAATTTTTGTTTCAAGCCAAACTCAAGCCTTGTCGAGCTTGAGCTCGGCTTGACTCGATTACACCCCCGAGTCCATCTTTGCTAAGACATAATGATTTACAAGTAGTTTCCATAAATCAATAGAAAATAACAAACAGAACATTGCATAACTGGGGGAAAAAACTAAAAATGTACTCTTATAATAGTCCTAGCGTAAAAGACTACCAGATACAAAAAGAATTTGCTTAAAATGAAGGGACAAATTTAGGAGAAGATGATGATCAAGAGGTAAATGGCTGAAGAGTTTATCAAAGGAACTATCTTGGACTAAGGGTATAGTTGGACCCCTAACATTAATAATCAAATCAAAGTCAACAATCAATTTGTCAAACACTACAAAACTAAACCATAAATAACACACCATGACCAAGAAGATGCATTATCCTTCACCACGTCAAGCTTATCAAGATCCTTTACACTAAAGATCACCAGCATAAAACTGCAAAAACTTAAACTCTAAATCTGGATTAAACGAAACAATATCAACCACAACTGCAAACACTTAAACGTGCAAATACTTAGAACTCTACATGAACACAACTAGTTGGGTTAAAAGTGTATGCTTTCTAAAATATTGCTCCAACTACGCCAAAGAAACTACTTGCATAATAAAATTGTCAAAAGCCATGTTTTCTATCATGTAACAAGAACTATAAGCAAATAAAAAATTATATTATTCATATAACTTTGGGTGGGGAGTAAGCAAGTAACATAGAATATCCTTCAAACAAACAGTCAAACATACTCATTTATTATAAGTGTAAGCACAACAAGTTTTACATTCATGAAGAAAAATGCTCATGGCTCGACTGATGTAGGTTTGTAGTCGACGACCAGAACTTTCTCAAGTTGATCTAGAAAAACAGTTGCGAACTCGACATGGGCTGGATGAGATATATAAGCTGCAATACCTTCAGTGGTTTCAAAGGTTGACTCGAAAACGTGAGTGTAACCTTGCTGCAGATTCTCAACGCTCACATCTTTTCCCCTGTAACAAAATCAAGATACATATATTAGAGTTTGGATCGTTTGAAAAAAGATAGCAATTTATCGCCACCCCTAAACGTTATTATGAGCTGCTTTAGGAAACTGTAGTAACGATATATAATCAGAGTATCAAGTCTTCATTATATGCAGATTTTCTTTCACGAGTCGCATCAATTTGGAAAAACTATCCCACTTTTTGAAACTAAAAGAAGTTGAAAAGTCGTACATTGTAAAGCTTCAATCGTTTATACATTTTTCAATCACTTAGATGTGAGAGAAGCCAGGTTCGATCTATAAAAAAAAAAACATTTTTGAGGACTAAAAGTGACTCAAAGAAACTCCTATTGCCATGTTATCTCGAAACATGCAATGTCAAATTTAGGGTCACTTGCGAAAATAACATTCTATCTGCAGGACTGCAGTATCCATTTTTGGCACAACTTAACCTTATTGTTTAACTCCATATGAACATCAATAAAACAAACCTACTAACAGGATGTCTGATATTGCTTTTTTTGAAGCACTTACATACTAAAAAAGAAGCGGGTTGCAACCCAACATCCTGCTTATTATAAACTGCTTATTTTGGAGTAACATAAGCAAATAATTACTTTTTCCCAAACACTCAAAACTGCTTATCTGATTTAAAATAAGAAAATAATCGAGAGACACTTAAATAAGCATAATCCCAAACACCCTCTAAGCTTACGCCAAACCAGATCCATATTCACACAGGTTCAAAAGTATCAAAAAACACATGACAATATTCAACTTTATAAATAGGGATAATGGTAAAAAAAAAATGCATCTAGCTTGACATTTATTTATTTGTTGTGTAATGAACTCCTATTACACTAAACACAACTCAGATCATTAGATCTATAAAATAAACATTAATAAAAAAAATATAGTATGATGAAAGTATAAAGTTTGGATAGTGGGAATAATGTTGTTACCATTTAAAAGATTTCATGGTTTCGCAGTGGTTGACGAGATTAGCGTAACCTTTGATTAGATCATCGATCTGTTGTTCCGAGATCCCTTCCTTAAATTTCGCTAGTAGTATGTGCTTCACCTCACCCATTTCTCTGTTTTTTTTTTTTTTTTTTTTTTTTTTTCCTTTCTCTTACTATTGATGGATAATTGTTGGCTAAATATATATATAGCAAGCTTAAGGTGCCGTTTGTTTGGTGAGATTTAGGATCAATGCCGAAACATGCGGTTTGGTAAGGGCGTTAGGTACAGTATGCCCATTGCACTAGTTTTGATAACATAACATCACTTTTTATATGTCATGACTATTAGTCCTTAATCTTGTTTAAAAACATCACGTTGAATCAAAACTTGATATTTTCATCATTGGTAATTCAAAGTATGCGTTTTATAGGTTAAACAAGTCTCTTGACCATGATTGTCAAAGTCAACATTACTTTTCTGTTTATACATCGAGGGTATAATAGACCATTCACAATCATAACATGCTTTAGTTAAATCTAACTCAACCCTCAACCTAGGGACCAAATATTAATATGGCTATGCAACTAGCCGTTTCTTCCCTGATACACTAGTATTTATTTTCGCGCGAACCAATAAACCCACCCAACAAACACCTTTACTAATCATAATAACACACCCTTATCCAGAAACGATCAACTGAAAATCAAAATCCGAATCTAAATCCTCATTTCCAGAACTAAATCCTCATGTCGATCGGAGCTAATTTTATCACTGATATGACATATTGTATTAGCAACATGCCATATATAGTGATCAGTAACATTTTGACTCGGTTGCCAATAAAAGAAGCGGTGAGAACCTCTAGTTTAGCGAGAAACTGGAGGTTTAAGTGGACTTTGCTCACCGATATCATAGTTGATGGGGAGTTCTTTTATTATTTAGCAAATAAGTTTGATGGGAGGCATGTTACTAGACTCTTACATCAGCTTATCGGTCCCAAAAGAAGGTTTGTCTTCTCTGTCGAGCCCAAAACGGTGTGTGGAATAGAAGACTTGAATTATGAAGAGATTCATGATTGGATTTTGTTTTTTGCTCGGCAAGGAATTGAGGAGCTGACAATTAGAAACTGGTATGGTGAACCAGTTACGTTGCCAACCCAACTTTACTCTCATATGAAGTTGAAACATCTGGAACTTCATTGTTGTACTTTTTCTACTTTGGTATTTTTTAAGTAGTTTTCCAAATCTATTGAGCTTAGAATTGCTATCTGTCAATTTTCAAACTGGTACAGTTTGGGAGTTTATTGCTGGTTCCCTTACTTGAGTCTCTTAAAATGAATCGTGCTACTACAAACGAGATAAGACTATGGGATATTGCAAAACTTAGGAATTTAAAGAAGTTAGATTTGTCATTCGGTGTTTCGACCCATGTGACGACAATCACAACATTCAATATCTTTCACCTGACAAGTCTTCCAACACTTCAGACCCTTATATTGGATTTTCAGGATTGCACGGTGAGACCAATTTGAGTTTTACAATTCTAATTTACAATGTTAAAGAAATGTCTAACAGTAATGAAATTTAATCTTTAAAACTTGTTGTAGTTGATGCGGGAAGCTAATTCTAGGATGTATGTCTTTGTGCCCTTTGTATC
Organism: Chrysanthemum seticuspe; assembly: GCA_019973895.1. Classification (NCBI taxonomy): domain Eukaryota; kingdom Viridiplantae; phylum Streptophyta; class Magnoliopsida; order Asterales; family Asteraceae; genus Chrysanthemum; species Chrysanthemum seticuspe. The sequence goes on along the minus strand of BPTQ01000009.1, from coordinate 218,801,346 downwards.
CCTCATTAATCTTAAGCTAACCGGAGTCGATTTTGGGAATAGTGTTATGGTATCACTCATCATTGAAATGATTTGTGGATCTCCAATTTTGAAAATGCTAGATACCAGAGTAAGTGTAATACTGTAATGCATATTGTTAGCCTCAATAGTTTTTATTAGAAGTGATGGTCATTCATATTTAGGAACTTTATATCGTGTGTTAGATATCGTGATAGAATAGTCAACGGGCTCGTGGATTGGACTAAGCTAAATGGGTATTAGTTTAGTTAAGCTTGCCTTATCTCCAATCCAACCCATGTCCAAGCCCACGAAAGCCCATAGAAAGCCTTTTAGGGCATCTTGTATTTAGAGTATAAATACCCCTCAAATGGTCATTTGAGGGGTGTGCTTGAGTGTGTGTGTGTGTGTGTGTGTGTGTGTTTTCTTTGAAATATACAACTGATCTGGTCCCAGACCGTCAAGTTTTATCACGCAAGCTAACCACTTGTGAATGGTCAACCGTAACAAAATCCAGACAGCCTGAAACCAAAGCAATGAAGATCAAGAGGAGTATAGTGTTTCCCCAGGTCGTTAAGTCCCAACGAGCTGTGCGACTGAATCACCAAACGTATAGTGATCGGGTGATATTGAACGGGAAAAGGTTATGATTATGAATAATTATACCTAAAGAGAAAGTTTGTAAATTACAGGGGCTTAAATGCAAATTAAAGAAAATTAAAAGATAAATTATATTAAATAAACGCTATCACTATTTTTAAAATCGATTTTTCTTGATTTATAAAACAAAATAACTTAAATAAACTATTTTAATTAAAGCATAACCTTAAATTACCTAAAAACGTGACCTAGAATGAAAACGCGCGTTATATGTAAACATTATGCGAGTGCGCAAGTAACAACGTAAAATTTGTAAAATGAAAGTCCTACGAGTGTAAAAACAATTTTCCTACATTCTAATTGACTAAAAATAATTTTAGGAAAAAGCCGGGTATTTTTTCGACTTTTATTTTATTTATTACGAATTAAAAACTATTTTAAACTAAATTAATTATTAAAAATACTAAACGTTTTTAGAAAAATATGAAAAATTCACAGAAACTACTTTGAACAATGCTGAATCTAGGAAAATTAAGAAGCTTGGTGGTTGTTTTGTGAAATAAGCTCAAAATAAGCTAAAGAAGCTTAAAAGCTAAAACTGACCAAATGCCCTTGTATATTAAATATTGCAAACCAAAACATGAGAAAGACCCAAGGGCGACTGGCATCCAGGTACATCATATCACTCTCAATGGGTGGGAGGTCTCAGGTTCGAGCCTGCCTCCCACCTTTTTGCTCTTTTTTTTTTTTTTTGGAAATTTTCTTTTTGGAACTTGTGAAGAGCAATGAAATAAGCAAATGTTTGTGAAAACTTTTTCTATGAAACTTAACAAATAAGCTGTATGAAGAGCTTATTGTTGCTGTTTTGGGCAGTGAGCAACCAAACAACCATTAAGCAATGTGGAGCACAACTAAGCAGTTTTAATGAAGAAATAAGCAACACAAAGGTTAAATAAGCTAGGACCAAGTAAACTAAGCTGAATACAAGTTAAATAAGCTAAAGATAATAAGGGAATAAGCAGTTGGCTATGAGAACAAGCTAAGGGGATCCTAAAAACTAAGAATAATGGAGAATAAGCAATTAAGCTAAAATAAGCCAAGGGAAAAGCATGAATAAGCACATACTAAACTGAGAACTAACCTACTCTATTCTAATTATACTAATCAGCCAGCAGAAGTCCTAATAAGCACTAAATAAGCTAGAATAGAAAGGACTTGAGTGACCTGTGGGACTGCTATTCAAAACAGTGGACTGAGGGGTCCAATTGGGCTTATTCTGAATAAGCTATGAAGTGAGTAAGAGCTTGAGCTTGTGGGTACTTGAAGTCCACCCAGCTGGTTCCCTTTTGCCCCCACTATCTGACTTGAGCAAGCTGTCTACAGCTTGTTAACAAGCTGCAAAAAGCTTTGGATGGGACTGCAGGCACCTGCACAGAACAGTGTTAACCCAACACCACCCACTTTGAACCCACTGCAGCCCTAGTTAAACATTTTTGTGAATTTTTTTCTCTTAACCACAGTTAAACAAGCTGGTGAAATGTCCATTTTTATTTTTTATAAATTTTATTACAACTGAAAATGATGAAAATTACTTGTTAAAAAACTGAGAAAATCTAGTTTTGGTACTTTTGGACAGATTTGAGAATGCACTTGCAAACACCAAATAGACTTGAATGCCTTGAAACTATGACTAGGAAATCTTCAAAACTGATTTGTAGACTTATAAAACTCAGGTTCAATTAACAAAAATGATTAAGACTCTAAATATGTGCTAAATCCAAACACCCTTTTAGAATGATGAAAAGCAACTCAACTCTAAAACTTTTATTGAAACTGGACTAAAACTGAATTGGAATGAACAAACAGACATACATCTTAACCATAAAGCAAATTAAAACCAGACATTATGCTAAAACTGTTTTGACTTTGATTTTGACTTTTCTTGACTTTATTGTGACTTTTGTGAAAAACAGACAATTAGAAGAAGTTGAGACTTGAGTAACTCACTCAAGCTTGTATAAGCTTAAATGAGTGACACTTAACAGAAATTTGCAACTGATTACTCAGAGATGTGGTTCAAATGAAAATCACCAAATGCCATTTAAGTTGAAAACTGAACTTGTATTAATTCGAATGAGGTTACAACATTAAAACTAACATTACATCTAAGTAAACTTTAACAATAGTGCAGACTAACGGAGATTATAATGACCCTTAACTGATACTAGTACACTAGAAGACTAAAACTAAAACTAAAAAAAAAACTAACTAAAGACTAACTCCCACTCTTGTCTTTTCTTCTTCTTTATATAGCAAAAGGCATTCTCTCACCTCATCTGAGCATTTCCCACTTGCCTTTTTAGCCATTGGATGAGTTGGATTGATCTCAGCCTTCAATTTCATTTTGGCGGGAAAACTTATATACTTGGAAAAAATCAATTGGGGTCTGCAAACGTGTGAGGAGGGGGAAGGTTTAATGGGTTTTGGACATGAGTGAGGTGGAGTGTTTGGAGGAGGGTTGGTGTGTGGCAGGGAGTTGCAGAGGAGTGGGTGAAGGTGAAGACAGTGGTGGTTTTGGAGGGAAAAAAGGGGGCGGGTTTGGTTTATTATTAAACGTGGGTAGCGGGTTGGATTGGGATTGGACCGGGTAAAAGGGGTGTTGGGCTTGGGGGTTTTATTTTGGGCTTGGACTAGTTATTAACTTGGACACATTTAGTAGTTAAGGGACCAAAAGTGTACAATTCGAAATTCCAGGGACCAAAACTGTAATTTATGAAGTTGTAGTCCAAGGGTCAAACTTGTAAATCTCAAATAAGTTAAAGACCATTTTTGCCAATTGTGAAATTCCAAGGACTAAACATGACCATTTTAAAAATCCAGGGATCAAAACTGTAATTTCTCAAAACTTTTGGAACTTTTCACCAAAGGATTAATTATGACAATTTATGATTCCAAAAGGACCTTTGGTGACTTTTCTTTTAAAATAAGTGCTCAGGGACTATTTCTGTCAATTTTTGAAAGTCAGGGGACTGAAACTGCCAATTATGCAAACTTAGCTCGTTTTTCATCTGATTTTAAACATTTTGCATCTGAAACATATAAAATGCAATTTTAGGATATTTTCAGTATTTTGATGCATTTCTGAGCTTTTTTTAAATGTTTTGCAGTTCAGATTTGACCAAAAATGATGAGTATTTACACACTCATCAACAACTTATTGTTTTCATCTTTCTCTCACAACATACACGGTTTTATAAACATCAAGTCACCAACATCTTAATCTTTCCTTCTTTATTTACGCATATGTTTGTGTTTGTGTTGTTCGTGTTCTACGCATAACTTGTTGGGTTTGTGATAAGGTTGATATTTGTAAGGTCCTACAATTGGTATCAATCGCCTAACAATGGTTTAGGAGTGTTTGTGTTTGTTTTGAAGTTTTGGTACCATACGCGTAAAGCTCTCGCTATACATCTTTGACACGCTTAAAGCTTTGATTTTTACACTTAAAAATTCAAAATTCTTATGGGTTAAGGTCTATTTGGTGTTAAAGTTTCAGTTTTTTGCAAAAAGTTCGAAGCTTTACGTGTTTTAAATTATTTTTAAACTCGTACGAATTGGGTAGTTCATTTCTACGCATAAGCTTTCAAAGCACTTTGGGTGAAAAAGGTCAACACTTTTGTGTTATTCGAGTGTTTTTAAGGCTGTTTGTGCAAGAGAAATTGTTTGAATCACTGGAAATTTTTTACGCGTAGGTCAAAACCCTAGTTCTACGCGTAAGAAAAGTCAACACCCTTTTTCTACGCATAAGGTTCTACGCATAAGAGTTTTGTGCAGTTTCTTCGAGCTATTACGGTGACTCAGTGCTTCCCTCACTTGGATAAGTTTGTGGAACACTTCGACTTTTGGATATCTTTTACACTGTGATAGTGTAAAGGATTTTTGGGCAAAACCCTAGATTTACGCATAAGCTAAATCTTACGCGTATAATTTCTTACGCATAAGTATTTTCTTACGCCTAAGCTTGTCTTACGCATAAGTAAATCCTACGCATAAGGATTCTACGTTTAAGTTTTTAGTCTACGCATAACTCTATTGTTACGCATAACTTGGGTATTACGCGTAAGTTATCTCTACGCCTAAGCACAATCTCTACGCCTAAGCATCGTCTACTCGTAACTTCGTGTGTCTACGCCTAAGCTCTTCATTTGAGTAAAATTTAAATTTTTGAGGAGACTAAACGTTCAATTTTTACGCGAAATTCAAATTTTGGTTTAACTTGGAAAATTTTGGTCAAAAATTCAAATTTTTGGACCCAAATTCAAATTTTTTCGGTCAAATTTGGCGTCAAAATTGTCTTAACTCAAAATTTTTATACGACCTTAGAATTGATTTTTATAGTGAATTTCAAATTTTGGGAGAAAAATTTTTACGCCTAAGAACCAAGTTTACGAGTACGACTTTCAGAAAAACTTCAAACGGCAATATCTTTTGAAACACAACTCCTTTATTGTTGAATCGATCCTACATCAACTTTATCATAACATACCTTCATCAATGGCAACTCAACAAGACATTCATGCAGCCGGTGCCGAAAACCGTCCTCCTATGTTGGAAAAAGGTGGTTATCTTCAATGGACAAGTCGTATGCTTCGTTACATCAAGACTAAACCTAATGGGAAATTGATGATCAAATCCATTCAGAATGGACCCTTCATGCCTCGACAAGTCCAAGACCCTGGAAATGCTAATGCAACACCTCCCGTCCCACCATTTTTTCGTCTTCAAAAAGAATCGGAATACTCCGAAGAGGATCAGAAGCAAGTCGAAGCAGATGACATGGCAATTCATATTGTCCAACTGGGTTTACCAAGAGACATCTTTGTTGCTGTAGACAGTTGTGAAACTGCTTTTGATATGTGGGAACGTGTTAGACGACTTTGTCATGAAACTGAAATTGGTCAACAAGATACGGAAAACAAGCTGCTAACTGCTTGGGAGAAGTTTACATCCACTCCAGGAGAATCCATTGAATCCTACTATGGAAGGTTTTGCACTTTAATGAATGAGCTGATCAGAAACAAGTTGACACCCAGAAATATCGTGAGTAACATCAAGTTCCTGAACAATCTACCAGAAGAATGGGGACGATATGTCACTATTGTCAACCAAACAAAAGACTTACATCAAGTGAACTTTGATCAACTCAAAAATTTTCTGAAACAAAACCAAAATGAAGTTCATGAAGTCAGGAAAGAAAGATTAGCAAATAATCGTGATCCATTGGCACTCATTGCAAAGACTCAAACTCCAGTGAATACACCACAACAAGTTTCATCATCTTCCACTAACAACAACTTGCAGCAATACATCCCTCAACAACAAAACTATCCACCTGAACAACAACATTACCAGGAACAAGGAATCACTGATCTTGAAATAGAACCAGAAGAAGCTTTGTCACAAGCATTTGCATTCTTGGGTAAAGCATTCAGAGGTCGCTATTCCACACCAACCAACAACAACCAAAGGATTTCATCAAACACTCGCAACAGGCAAATTGCACAGCCGGGTGTGAACATGGGTAATCAAAGACAAATGGTTGGAGTTATTGCGAACCCACAGGGATATGCTACTGGATTTCGCATGGGTAATCAGGCGGTTCAGAATCAGGGTAATCAGATGGGTCAGAATGTTGGGAATAGAGCAGTGGGTAATCAGAATGGGAATGTTGCAGCTCCAGTCGTTGGGAATTATGGAAATGTGAATCAGGGTAATCAGGTTACGTGTTATAACTGTCAAGGATTGGGTCACATGGCAAGGAATTGTCCAACTAAGCCGAAAAAGAAGGATCTTGCGTATCTTCAGAAAGCTATCATGTTGGTACAAAAGGAACAATCTGGACTTCAATTGAGTGCTGAGGAACATGACTTCATGGCTATTATGGATGATTTGGAAGACCTCGAGGAACTCAATGCAAACTGCATCTTCATGCCAAATCTTCAGGAGACTAAGTACGACACTGATTCTGATGCACCTCCTGTCTATGACGCCAACGCAGTATCTAAGGTACCAATCACCGATCCATGCTATAACAATGTCATATTTGATGTGTTTACTCATGACGAACAGCATTCTGTGACATCGGCACCTACTTATGATACATACCTGGTCAATCCGAGTTGTAGCAATACTAAATCTGAGACTCCAGATGTGGATCCTAGTGGAGATTGTGTGACACAAAATACTGAGACTGATGAGTAAACACGTGCTTATTTTGAATCATTAATCAATAACTGTGGCATTGAAATTGAGAAAGTTAAAACGGTCAATCGCGAAGTTAAGGCCGCGAATGCTAAATTGACCGCTGAGCTTGAGAGTTACAAGGAGAATGCAAAAGCCTTTGAATTTCAGAAAAACAAATAATCAGAATTAGAAATTGGTTATCGAAATTTGGTTTCTAAAGAACAACTATTGCAAATCAAGTATAACACACTTGATGTGAATTTGAAGTTGAAAATTAAATCTTTAAACAAGGAAATTTCTGATTTAAATAACCAACTTTACAAACAAAAAGAAATGTTTTCTAATCTTGAAAAAGAGAAGAAGCAGTTGATTACTGATTTTTCAAAACGAGAAGATTCTCTTCTTGATGAAATTCTTGATAAAAATGAAAAAATCCAAACTTTGGAAAATTTGCTTCTTAAAACGGGTCATTCTGCTCAAACAATCAAGATGCTTTCTAATCAAGTAAATCCGCGTTTTCATACTAATAATAGAATGGCACTTGGTAACGACACTTCTTCGTTCCTCAAGAAAGCTCAGAAATCTCAGAATGTGTTAAATAATGGAAATGTTTTACATGAACCCATTATTGTTCGTGATTCTCTTGAAACGTTAGAACTATCCGAGGAGAGTAGATCAAAAATGAAACAAAAGAATCCGGAAATCAAACCAATTGATTATAACAAATGGAACAAAATTAACGGAATTACTTTTGTTAATCAAACAGAAAAGTCAAAGTTTTCCATCACACCAAGTGTTTCAAACAAAGAGTCAACACCTGTTTCAAAATCTGTTTCAAAACCAGTTGTTGTCTCAAATTCTCTTCCGAACATTGAACAAATGTCTTCAAACAATCCTTTTAACACAAGTGATGCGAGAAGTATTTTAGAAAATGTGAAAACTAGAATTGTGGATCTTTAGGACACTGTTAAAACTAAAACCAATATTACACCTAACAACTGGTTCTCTAGTTTTGACATCGAACAAAGAAAGTTTTTTGAAACTCAAATTGCCTCTCAGCTGAATGCCATCATTGCAAGAGTAATTCATTTTGAACAAGCATTTTTGAAAGAAACAGTTGACTTTGTCAAGGACCATAAATCCCTGGTAAAGCAAGCTAATGACTGTGCCGAACACATCAAAGTTTTGGAAAATTTAAATGACTCTCTCTTCGAAGATGTTCTGACTACTGATATTATGTCCATTATTTTACAAACATATTATGTTGAAGATCATGAAAGACTCCAGTCTGAGACCTCCAAAATTGTTTCAAAATATGAAAAAGCACTTGAGAAACTTGAAAAAGAAAATGTCTCATATTTTAAACAACTTGATCGAAAAACTGAGGAATGCAAGTATGACAAATTGTCGTATGAGCGTGCCTACAATGACATGAAAGAGAAAAATGATCTTTTGAGGACTCAGCTAGAATGTCAAAAAGGAAAGGCAGTGGATACTGTGATTACAAAACCATTGACTGCGGAGAAAGCAAATGTTCCCAAACCGGTTTCCAAACCAAAAATGTCTGTTTCTATGCCTCCTTCAAAAGTCAATGAGAAAAATGTTTCATCAAAACCAGTCACTCCACCTGCCCTAACTAAACATAATGTTGATAAAGGAAAAGCGGTTATCGAGAAACCAAAAGTTTTAGCACATGGGCTTTTTAAGATGAGTACCACTAATGCGTTTGTCTCCACATCTAAAACATATGGAACAAAAGACATAAGTTTAGAAAAGCACTCTAAAGAGACTAGGAAAGCTGAAACCACCTCCCTTCATAAAAATGTGAATCCTAATGCGTGTGCCTTACCTTCTACAGGACTAGAAAGCACCTCTAGGAACAGCAGACTAAAGCCTAAGAGCAATACAAGGAACAATAGAATCTCGACTGCCTCTAGGAGTAGTAGCTTGAATAAAGAGAAGAAAGTAGAAGAACACCCTAGGAATTTACCGCTTTTGAATAAGAAAGACATTTCATCTGAATGTACTGAACCTATGAAACTTGCTAAGTCTAATGAATGTGTTGAATCTCTTTGTTTAACTTGCAAGAAATCTTTAATTAATGTTCAAGATGATTGTGTTTCTAAGAATGTGAATGATAAGCCTGTTAAGAAGAACGTTCCAAAAAGATCTTACGCTAAACGAGTAGGAAGACTAGTTGCAAAACTTAGACTGTTAGGAATTAGAAATTCCAGATATTAAAGAGTCGGTCACCTCAAGTATATGTAATCATTAGAAAGCTCGTAGTCGTAGTTATTTTAAGTTAAGTAGTATTTAGTTAAGTAACACCGTGGAGGACGGACGGGTCTTTACCCACTGCATGCCTGATCCACAGCCCGTTGTGTGGCGTTTTATGTAAGACTATAAATACTCTCTTCCTCCCAAGGTAGAGAGTTGGAGCTCATAATAAGATTTTCTTTCTCTCACTAAAGTTCTCTAAACCTCTAACTTTCTCTCTCTAAAACTCATCTTCTATACGCCTATGTTTGATTGTGTTATGATGTGTATGTGAAAACCAATATCCTACAATTGGTATCAAGAGCCATGGTTATATCATATCGTGCACATCTTTGGATTTCTAGTGGTTTTTAGGTGGTTTTTGAGTTTGAAAAAGTTTAGTGGTTTGTGCATCATTTGGTTGATTTCTTGTGTTAAAGCTTGGATTTTGTTAGTACTTTTATGTTTAGAATCATCACAAGTGTTTAGGTTTTCATTTGGTAAGCTTGAATCATCTTGGTTGGGTTGTTTTTGGATTGAAAAGTGATGTTTATGTGGATTTTCTTGCTAGCGACTTGATATACGGATCTCTTTCTTCGTAGCGACTTGCTTCACAATTTTGTAGCGAGTTACAGTTTTGGAGCTAGCGACTTAGACCTAGCGATTAACAGTACAAGTAGTGGACTCTCCACTACGGGTAGCGACTTGGTCTGTAGCGAGTTGCTCTTTAGCGACTTGAATCTTTAGCGACTTGAGTAGCGAATTGCTGCCAAAATTTTGCTAGCGACTTGAGGCTTAGCGAGTTACTACTTAGCGACTTGCATTTGTCTAGCGACTTGGGACTTTAGCGACTTGGGGGTGTAGCGAATTAGGTGTTAGCGACTTGGTGCATTATCTTATAGCGACTTGGTTGATTTTTACGAAGAAGAGGTTTGACCAAAGTTGACTTTTTACGTCAAAACTTCAAACGGCCATAACTTTTGATCCGTAACTCCGTTTTCAGCGAAATACCTGTCAAAACGACCGGAACAGCCTGAATATTGTGAGGTTTCACCACGATGTTGTGAAACGAATTTTTCGAGGCCCAAATCCTCTCCGAAAGGAAGTTATTGAGCTTTTAAGTTTTTAGACCTAAATTTCTCCATAAAATCGTGCAACAACCAACCCAAATCACAACCAAACAACATCTCTGCTTATCCCACAAACAATCATAAGTCCTAACACACAATTGTCTATCATTGTGTTGATCCATCAGTCATCTTAACACATTCCATTGGTCATCGCTTAACGGTTTGGTCTTGATTTTAGTAAAATCCCGCGAAAGATTCTATTTCTCGGTTTAAATCATAGACTTGTAAAATCCCGTGCATTCTACCACATCATGTCTTACTCTACTGACCCAGTGATTTCAGAAGTGCTTAAATTGTATGATGCTGTGGACAATAATGTTAATGAATGCTACACTGAACGATTAAAGATGTTTGAATTAAACAATGAGGATGTGAGATCTTCATGTTCTGAGTACAATGAGAATGAATTGCACCTGCTACAGAATGCCATGCAAATGGAATGCAGCATTGAGCCCTATCAGCTACTTCATCTGTACCTCATACAGCTGTTATCCATAGCTGGGGATCGAACATGTAGTGCTCTTTTCCGCAAGGACTTACCTACATTGACAAGAAGCTTGCTGTTGAACTTAGAACATTTAAAGCTGCAACTTACCAATGAAGAGGTTCAAAAGGATGGTTCCAGTGCAGCTCTTCAAGTAATCTACAAACAATTTCAGCCATTCATCAGTGGGGAATATTCAGCAGATTACGATCAACACTTGACTGGAATTTCCTTCAAAAAACATACTGGAATGGAAATTCAGGAATTCATTGAGACATTTATCCAACTCATGGATAATGTGAAAAAGTACATTGAAGAATCTACTCAAAATAATGAAAACGTGAATGAGTATCAGGTGCAGTTGAAAGATTGTTGTGATAAGTTGGGTAATGTTTCTGTTGAAGTATCGGGTGATGCTGAATGCAGAATGTCAGTGACAACAAAAATTGATGAGTCTGATAATGCAAAAATGGAATCTTCGTGCTCAAATTCACAAGAGAGAGAGGTGCACCAGACACAACCTGTGCAAGTTAATGCAAAGGAACACTCCATGGAAGCTTCGGATGTACCCAAGATAGAGATGCACCCGTCACAGCCTGTGCATGTCAATGCTGAGGTAAGTTGCATGGAAGTTTCTGCTGTACCTAGTTGTGCATCTTCTACTCAAAATGTTGATTATGAACTGCATGAGTACGCTGCATTTGTGCCTGATGATTCCCTTACCACTGAGCTTAACATATATAAGGATCAGGTTGCCATCTATGAACAGCGTGCTAAGTTTGAGTTAACTACTCGTGAGCAGGAGTTGGATAACCAAATGCGTACAATTATTAGAAAAAGCAATTTTAGAGAAAAAGTGTTAAAACAAGAGTTAAACTCCTTACATGAAAAGCTTTCTAAAACTTCTAAGCAAAAACAAGAACTTCAAGAAAATGTTAAAATGCTTAAGCAAGAATTTAGTGCTAAGGAATCAAAACTTTTGAATGATTTTTCTAATCTAAAAACTTTGAAAAACAAGCTTGAAAATAAGTTGTACGTACAAGGAAACACCATTCAGACTGCTCACATGATCACTAAGCATAGAGTTCTAAGTGACAAACATAGTGTTACCTTAGTTGATGAACCAAACCCTGAGGCTTGTAAAAAGGCTAGAGAAGCTCATAAGGTACTGTATGATGGTAATGAGATCCTTAAGCCTATACAAAAACCCAGTTGCGCTGAGTGCACTAAGGAAGATAAGAAATCAGATGAAGTCACTAGGGAGAAAATGAATAAGAAGCTAGAAGATCCTGAGTGTAAAAAGAACAAGATAACGATAAAACCCCATGATTACACTAAGGAAAATTGGATATCCTTAAACATGTTTAAGCCTCAGACTCTATTGACCCCTGAACAAGTGTTCTGGAAAAAGGATATGGACTTGCAAAGAGCTGAAAATCTTGTTGAAAAGAATCCCCCTTGTAGGAAGTTCCCTAAAGCGACTGTGTATCCTCCAAATACACCAATGCATTTAGTTCCTAGAACTATTGCCACTAAGAGCAAGACCTTAATCAGTCAATATGTTATTCTTCAACTATTTGTCGATTTTGAGAAAACTTGTAAGAAAAGGATCACACCCACTGGGATAACTGAAGGGGAAAGGGGTTTTGAGCAAACAAAAGAATGCTATCTAACAGAGGTCATGCCTTTCTTTAAACTACTAAAAGATCATTTTGAGAGTCTTAAAAAGGGGATAAAATCAGATATTAAAGAAATGGAAAAGGAATTTGATGCAATGATAGTTGAGGTTAGTGACTATGAGCGAGAATTAAAATATAATGAGATTGAGAGGAATAACTTGCATACCTTGAATGAGAATCTTATTTCTGAATGTATTACTCAAGATGTGTTTTACATTGCTACGAATTGTTCCATTAATGCTTCTCAATTTCATGAATTATCTGTTGCTCTGAAAGTCTCCCATGATCGTGTCATTGAGCTTGAAAAAACTAATTCTAAATTGCATGAGAAAATTGAACAGGATGATCACGATAACCTGGTGAAACAGTTTTCTAAATTGGAAGTTGAGCATCTTGCTTTGCAATTAAAATATCAACATCCAAAAGAAAATGTTAAAACCTCAAATATCAAGACATCCTTGGATGCTCCTGAATTTGATGCAGTTTTTGAAATTAGCAAACGTGATGAACAGATTCGAGCTCATTGTAACACGATCAGAAGATTGAGAACCCAAGTCTCACAACTGAAAGGTGAAAAGAAGGATGTGACTGGTTCCTATATGCCTACACCTTTAGATTCTCAGAATTTCCAACTTCAAAACATTATTGATAACTTGCAAAAGGAAAATGATTGTTTTAAAGCTGAAATTTCAAAGGTTAATGATCAAAACAAAGAGTTATGTGATTCTTTCAAAGGTAATCATGATAAACATATTGAAAAGATAACTTATTTACTTAATGAGATTGAGAATCTGAAGCTTGAGGTGAAAGGAAAGTTGCCAATCCCCAATTGCAAATATTCTGTTCCTAAGGTTTCTGCTTGTGATAAGTATGCTATCGATATTTTATATATTCCCCCGCCCATTAGGAATAATGAACTTGTACATAAAGCATATCTCTCATACCTTAAGGAAAGTTTGAAGGGTCTCCGTGAGATTGTTGAAGATGAAAGATTAGAAAAACCTTTTGATAGTACTATAGCCTATGCCTGCATGGATGCCAAACGATCTCAGGAACTCTTAGAGTATGTAATTGTCACAAGTCCGAAATCTAGCAATAGGCGAGATAGAATAGTTGTGCCTTGTTCTATGCCTAAAGCCAAGCATGTGACCCTTGATATGCCTTGTTCTATGTCGAAATTCAAGCAAGCAACCTATGTTGTGCCTCCTAGAATTTCATATCCCAGCACTTCTAGACCAGGAATGCAGAAAGTAGTGAAGCCATATAATGTTCCCATCGTTACTTCTACAGATGTTAAGATTGACACTAAAGTTAGCAGGTCAAAACCTAGAAGCTATGCAAAGAAGGATAGGATTACGCAAACTAAAAGTGATCATGATAAGGAAGTGAAAGAACACCATAGGGACAAGAAGTTTGATTTGAACAAAAAGAATCGTGTTAGTTCTAGTATTAGCTCTAAGCTTACTAAAATTAATTCTAGGCCTTATGTTGTCTGCAAAACATGTAAAAAATGTTTAATTTCTGGTAATCATGATAAATGTGATGAGTTATTTCTGAGGTCTAAGATTCATAACCCAGTTAAGAAAGTTTGGAGAGTGAAACAGATTAAGCAATCCTGGAAACCTACAGGGAAGGTCTTTACTAATGTAGGATTTCAGTGGAAGCCCACATGTCGAATATTCACGCATGGCAATCCTTGCCCCTTTGCTAGATCCACTATGCTTAGAATAGTGCCTGTTAAGGTTTGGAAGCCAACTGGTAGAATAATCCCATTAAGCACAAAATGTCATTTGACTAAGTCTGATGCTTCTACTAGTTCAGCTCCTAGGGATAATGCCATTGCATCTAGGGTTTCTGCCAATTCAAAGATTGCTTGTGCTAACCAAAAGGAACCCATCAGCACGTGGGGATCCAATGTTTCCAATTCTTTATCTTCGTCTGTTGTCCAAAGCAGGTCGTACAAATCGTCCCTTGGTATTTGGATTCGGGCGGCTCTAAACATATGACTGGGCTCTTTACAATGACGTATGAACACATCAGTTCATGCCTCGTTCTCTAAAGAAAAGAAAAGTGTACGTTTCAGTGCGCTTTATATTCGAAAGAAGAGAAATCTTCTTATGACGTCTGTTCACTTCAGTTCAGGCCTCGTACTTCATCATTATGGTGTCTGCAGATAACACTTCAGGCCCCGTTCCTTAAAGAAAAGAAAGGTGTACGCTTCAGTGCGCTTTATCTTCATAAGAAGAGAAATCTTCATGTTTATGACCATTCTCATCGACATTCTTCATCAACATGCTTCATGCTTTTTCCATGCGCTTCAGTCATCAAGTGAATCGGACTACTAATAATTACTCTTATTCCACTTGCTCAATATAATGAAGATGGCGACATCCTGTGCTAACTTTGCGGGGGAGAAGTGTGAATAGAATACATTTGAATGATAATCACTTGTTTAATCAAGAATGGCATCTCCATATGCAATTCTTGAGGGGGAGAAGAAGTGTGAATTTTTTGCATGGTTGACTGATATTTGAGAATATATGGTCAAACGGCTCCTAACTCATGTAAGAACCGAGATTCTTCTTATCGGATCATCTTCACATGTAGTTTCTTCTAAGAGCCGTTGGTTGACATCTTTACACGGGTTGATATGATTAAATGACAAAGTGCTTCTAGTTGCTGGGCTGATTTCTTTGATGAACATCTTTCTGTTCTTGTTTGATTGGGAGGGATTTTAATTAAGGGGATTTGCTATTTACAAGTTAACGGGAATGCCTTTGGTGTGAAGAAGATGTTAACTGTCTATTTCCCCATTCGGATAATCTTGAAGAAGGTCGAGTCTACAGTCTAATCTACATTTGAAAGCTACATGATTAGAAGACTAAAGACGAATTGCATTTGATGATCTAAAGACTTCTTCTTAATCCGGGCTGAGAAGAACACTTGAAAATCTTCGTCAGTTTAGGGGAGAGCACTAATTGGGGGAGATTGAAAAGCCAAAATTTAATCCCCAATTAGACTTGCTCAGATTCTTTAGCAATGATTCATTGCTTGATTTTTGATGACACTCCTCCAACGCCTAATGCTTCAATTACTAAGGATAACTGGGATTCATTGTTTTTCAAAGATATGTTTGATGAGTACTTTCAATCTCCAACGAATGTTGATCATCTAGTTTCTGAAGCTCATGCTCCGGTTTCTACTGACTCAACAGGTTCACCATCTAAGAAGTACTTCTCAGAATTCTCAAGAAACCTTATCTCCAATTAATTCACAAGGCGTTGATAACGACTATCATGATGTTGTAGTTGCACTATTGAATAATGATCCGCTCTTTGGTATATCTTTGCCAAATCTTCACGGATTATTGTTCATGAATAATGATCCGCTCTTTGGTATTCCTTTGCCAAATCTTCACGGATTATTGTTCCTCTCATGGTGCACGTTATAAATCAACCACATGAACATTAAGGAAAATGACTACCTCATCCGCTCGAAAACATTATTGGTGAATCTTCCAGATCAGTTTCTACATGTATACCTTAAGGAAGAATGCATTGATGTTGAGGAATCATTTGCTCCGGTTCATTCAGTGGGTCAATGTACATCCGATTGTATGTTTATTCACGTGTTGGACATTTGACACAAGTTGATTACTTCAGAGTTAATCATTTATCACTTATTTGAGATTGAAGTTGACCTTCACAAAGGCGTGTTCTTATTTGATAACTTGCTCGGGCTTAAGAATTTGAGTTGAAGGCTTGGTTTATCTAGTTACCAGCAGTCGGAGTAGATGGTTGAAGACCTGGTTAACTATCACTATTAGGAGTTACGTTGTTTTACTCAGTGTCACATGCAGATGACGATGTGGATAATATCAAGAGGTGTTAATGTCTCATACTTTGTGTGAGTGTGAGTACTTAGAGATTTGCTTGAAGCATAGATTCTCGACACTGTTCTTCCATCTTTAAGTGCAAGCTTAAGACACAAATGCTGGGAATTCGACTTCAGTTTCAAGTTTGGTATATCGGGTATTTTCTTCAACAGTGGTCACTTCAAATTGTCTACATATGGGTTGATAAAGATAGTCAGAGAGAGTTTATGTAGCAGTTGATTCTTACAGGATTCATTTGGGCTATTTGAGTTCTTCTCTCAAGATTTCAAGTTTATGGATATATTATGTTTTGCTGATTCTGAGGTATCAAAACCATTTGGGGGAAGGATATATTATTCCAACTATTTGGGGGAAGGATATATTATTCCAACTATTTGGGGGAAGTGGTCTCTGGAGACCTTTGGTTTTTGTTACTTCAGTGTTCAGTTGGAAGAAATGTGAGAAGAATATTTGGAACGTGAGATGATACTGCCTATCGACATCTTATATACGGTTTATGATAAAGTGCTTCCGGTTATATGCACAACATGTTCACTTGATCGAGCTAATTCAGCTATTTCAGAGTTGACATCCACAGAGATGATTAGTGACTCAACATGTTACATGGATGTCATCGTCTCTACTCTTGTTGGGTACATGTGTACATTATGTGCTGATTGGTTATATGTTATATAACTGGAATGCACTTGGTAAAATGAAGATGTTGATATATTGTTCCCCTAAATAGACAACTGGTCAATCTCGAAGAGTAAGGTGTACATCGGGGATGCACAACAGGTTCATGTGATCAGTCGTAATCAGTTAATCCGGATTTGATAACCACTGAGACGATCAATGTGTCAACTTGTTACTTCGGTGTTCTCGTGTTCTTCAGGGTGCTGAGCTTCAATCAATGAGACCGCTTTGTAGTCAACTCTACTTCTTAGGGAAATGGTCTTTATTCGATGTTTGTCGGTTTAGGGGGAAGCTACCAAAGATTCAAATTGAGAAGGCTCATGTCCAGACGATTTTCTTAGAAGCCTCGAATGCTTTGGTGGCGAAAGTTTAAGAGATGTTGATTCCTTTCTTCTACAACGTGCTGAACGATATCTTTATCTCGGTACTCATTTCATCACTCTCTTAAACTAATTTATCTCTTGTAAATATTTATTCGAAAAACAAAATACAAAATTATAAAACCTTCAAAAAAATCAAATAGAAAAATATAAATCTTTCAAAATCCATAAAAATCTGAAAAAAATTCGAAAAATCTTCAAAAAATATTGTCATTTTGTCATGTTTTTCTCGGTTCGATAATATCTACGGTCTTTGTGCTGTCATTCAAAGAATGACACGGGACTTTAGATGTTGTTCGAATTCTTAAAAAAAAAAAAAAAAAAAAAAAAGAAAAAAAAAGAAAAAAAATTCAAAAAAAAACAAAAAATATTTTTGGGAGAAAGAGAAACAATGGTTTATTGTCATTTCAGGCAGTAACCCGCTTTTCATAAAAAGAACAGAGCTATGCTTTACCATATTTTCAAATCCCATGCTCTGATTCTATAAACATTTATCTGCTGAAAACTAACTGCTTTGAAAAATAACTCGGTCTCTATTTTTGATAATCATCAGGACTTATTTGTCAAAATCTCTATCTCTCAATCAACAACCTATGTCATTGATTGAGGGGGAGAATGATTTCAATTAAATATAGAAGTTATTTGGCATTAAATTGTTTTCAAAAGATATTCATGCATGTTTTACCAATGGAGTTTTTAAGTCTTAAAATCCGATCCGTATCAGTTAAAACGCTTTCATAATCAAGTCACAATTCTCCTTAAAAGCTTTCAAAATCAATTTAAATCTATAAGAGATCACAAATCTCAAATGATTTGATAATTGTGATCGGGGGAGAATGTGTGATTTAAATTGAATTTAAACTGATAATTCGGCAAATGGTTTTATAAGGATGTACACGCTGTCCCTCCCACATGTGACAAACGATTTCAAATTTTCAATGCACATGTTGAGGGGGAGCATCTATCTTAAACCTATGATTTGAAATGTGATCATTTATCTCAATGTGCAGGTTCCCTCTAGTATGTGCAAAACTCTTTTCAAACCTCGAGGCACATATTGAGGGGGAGCAAAATCATGAAAACCTCATCCTTCCCCAAAATGCTTTATCTACTTGATTCGATTAAGGAAGAGATGTTGATATCTTTTAGAAAATGGTAATCAAAGAAGTTAATTCTTCCTCTTGCCTCCGTGTGCAAAACGATTTCAAACATTTGATGCACATGTTGAGGGGGAGTTCTGATGAGTGTGTAAATACTCATCATTTTTGTACAAATTAGACTGCAAAAACATCTGAAAACACTCAGAAATGCATCAAAATGATAAAAATATCACAAATAAGTGTTTTATATGTTTTAAATGCAAAAATATCAAAATCTGGTGAAAAACGTATCAAGTTTGCATAATTGGCAGTTTTAGTCCCCCAAGTTTCAAAAGTTGTCAAAAACAGTCCCTGGTAAATCTAAATAAAGAAAAATGTTATTCAAGGTCCCTAAAATATTCTAAGTTGTCAAAAATGGTCCTTGAATAAATCTTTTGTCAAATGGCAGAAAAGGTCCCTCAAGTTTTGAAATTGTCACAAATAGTCCTTGGGAAATTGAAAATGTCAAAACAGGTCCTTGCACTATTGAAGTTTGTCAGTTTTAGTCCTTGTGTCAACTTTGGAAAATCGGCAGGTATGGTCCTTCAAGAATTGGATAATTGCAAAAAGGTCCTTGTCATCTAATACTAAACCATGCCTTGTCAAAACTGCCTTTGACCCTGCCATATGCCATTGTGACCCCTGCCTTACCCCTTTGACCCCTCTATTTTGGACCCCCAGGTCAACCCAAAGTCAAACCAAACCAACCCCGCCCACCACTGTTTATCTTTCCCATGTGTTGCCTGCAAACCACTTGCCTGCTCTTCTCCAGTCACCTCAACCTTTCCCTCCACCCCTCATCATCACCACTACCTACTTTTACCACCACATTAAATGCCACCCCCCCTAGTTGCTAAATCAGAGCTACAAGTCAAATCTAGTGCTTCCCGCCAAAATGATAAAAACGGCCAACACACTCAAAACTCAACCATTGGTCAAATTGAGAGGTGGGATTGGCTCAGAAGACACGTGTAAGCCATTTTGAAGTATAAAAGAGGAGGAAGACAGAGAAGCACAGTAGTAGTTAGCTTTAAAAAATTTATGTATGTCGTTTTTCTTTAAATGTCTTAATTAGTTCACAAATCTGTAATATCAAGTTTTATTGTATTAAGACTAAACCTTTTGATCATTGTAACTCAGTTTCAAAGCCTAATTCAATGGTTCATTTATATTTCAAGTTTGCATTTTACTGTTTCAAATGGTAGATTCAAAGTCTTGAATTCAAGCTTCCAACAGCTTAATTTTAAGTGTAAACAAGTTTATTTGAGCTTAACATAGCTTATTGTAAGCTTGAAATTCAGTTTTAAGCACATTTGGTGTGTGGTCAAAGAAAGTCAACTGAGAAGAAGACTTTGGTTCAAACAGCAAAAGAATGGTTTATGGTTGATGCAGAGGTGGATTTGGGTTGGATTTGATATAGTGTAGTGTAGTGTGGGTTCTGGTTTGACTGTTTTCAAGCCATTGTGGCTGGGACCATTTGTAAGTTATTTCCAAGTTTTATGGCATAGTCTGTTCTTGTGGTTTATAATAAGTTTAATTTGTTCATTAAGTAGTATTTAGGTTAGTTAAACTTAGTTTGATCATTAAATAGGGTTGGTTCAGTTTTTGGATCATTCAAAGTGCATATCAGTTATTTAAAGGTGTGTTTGGAATACTGCTTAAACTGCATTGGAGACTGGTTCAGTAATTAGGACTTGTGGTTCTAGGTGTGTTTAGCTCTAATAAACTCAATTGAGTCAGTTGTCTGTGCCTGCAAACACTCAAGGTCAACATCACTTATAATCTGTCTTAATCTTCTTAACTGTTGAGTTTTTGAAAAACAAAAATCTTGTTTAGTGCTTAGATATCATAGACATAGGTTGCAGTAGGTTTAATTCACCTTAATACATCCACATCAGTCTAATAAATTGGATCAAAGTTCATAAAAGTCAAGTTTCTAAATCTGTCAAAAGTCAAATATTTGCAAAAACCAGTTTTTAGCCCAACTAGCAAGATTTTTCACAGGTTCATTACTGGGCCAAATCAAGTAAAACTTTGGGTGTTAAAAGTTCAACTGGTCTCATTGCTTTTTACCATTTTTGTAGAATTTTTCAATTTTTTTTAAAAGCTTCAAATGAGCTTGTGGATTGGGTCTCAAATCCCCTGTGCACAAGCTCAGCATTGACTGAGTTTTCTCAATTTTGTGCTAGGCCTGCACAGGGCTCAATCTAGCTCATCCTAGTCTGGTTTTTGGCTCATAAACTCTTGACCAGGTCTAGTTGAGATCTCATTACTTGCTTTCTAGTTTCCAGCTTATTTAAGTGCTTATTGATAGGCTGCAACTTAGTACCTTAAACTGTTTCAAGCACATTTAGCCAAAACACCAAATCTGTGTAATTTGTCATTCCAGTGGTTAAAAACAGATAAGACTTGTTGCATTTTAGTTCTTTTAGCATTTTAGAGCTTCTGTGAAAAGTTGGTAGCTTATTGTGGTGTTTGGCTTATTCAAAGTACTTATTTATAAGCACTTCCAATAGCAGTTGCATTTTTCTCCACACAACCTACTGTTTTTCCATTTTTACTAGTTTCCTAATATTATTTTAGACTTTTCCTGCAATTTTCATAATTTTCCAACACTGTTTGCTATTTTTCTTAATTAAAAACAGTTTTTAGGTAATTTTAAATAGCTTTTAATACAATTAATTCAGAAAAAGTTCAAAAAAATAATTTTTCATTTTTCTTAGGTTAAGATAAATATAAAAAGTAAAAAAAGTAATTTTCCAGATTTTTCATAGTTTATTTTGTAATTTTTAGTAATTTAATTAGTTTTTAATAGTGTAAAATCCATAAAAAAAAGAAAAATAATCAAAAAAATATAAAAATAGTTTTGAAAATTCTCTTTTGTTATTTTAGATTTTTCCAAGTGATAATTTTATTTTTCTAGCTTTATTTTCTATTTTCTTGTATTTTAAGTAATTATTAAATAGTTAAAAATAGTTTTTAATTAATAATAATTAGATAATTAGTTATAAAAATAATTTTCTTTTTCTTAAAATTTTCTTATATCATTAGGTTTGTAAAAATATCATTTTCATATTTTTAGGATTAATATTGTGTAAGTTTCACGTTTTTATTTGTACGTCACGTAGTTTTAATTTAAGTTTTATAAAAACAAAAAAATCAGTTTAAAAATAGTGATAGCATTTATTTAATATTTTTTATCTTTTTAATTTTCTTTAATTTGCATTTAAGCCCCTGTAGTTTATGGGCTTTCTCTTTAGGTATAGATCAATCACTATCCTTTCCCGTTCAAATCCTCTCGATCACTAAACGTCTGACTATTCTCGCACGGCTCGTTGGGACTTAACGACCTGGGGAAACACTATACTCTCCTGGACTTCATTGCATTTGTTTCCAGACTGTTTTAAGTTTGTTACAGTTGGCCATTCACAAGTGGCTAGCTTGCGTGATTAAACTTGACGGTTTGGAGCCAATCAAATTTTGGCGCCGCTGCCGGGGAGGGTGTAAGCGTGTTCTAAACATTTTTCAGACCCGTACTTGCACATATACCACCTTTTGTAAAAACAGTTTTTTTTTGTAAAGTTATAACAAAATCAAAAAGTTCATTAACACTTTTCCTAAAGTGTTAAAAACACCAAACAAAGTATAAAACAACAAAAACAATCGTAACGTTTTCTAGCTTGTGTTTCTTTTAAGGTGATTCTTAAAGAAATACGATTTGGTTAAACGAGACGATACCAAAAATATTGTCCAAAAGTTTTTAAACCATCAGCACAAATCTATACCTACGTCTTTTCAGTGGTACTTAAGATACATAAAAATCAACCACCGCAAATCAAGGCAGTACACCTACTAACTGGGGGTGTGACCATAATAAGTTCCCGAACATCAGATTTAAAACTTGCCTCTGTGTCCTTGTGATTTGGTGAACCTTTTTCAAAGAAGCCATTTCATTTGTGATTATTGGTTAAGTTCACTTGTCGTTTTGCCTCGCATTTGTTTTGAAAACTGATTTTTATACTTAGTGCATGCGCACTCGTTCTTCCAGTTCTACAAGTCCATTGTCAGAACTTGGAAAGATTCCTCGTAGACGTAGAGGACGTTCAGCTCCTTCAGCCGTGACTGAGGAACGTCTACCACCACCACCACCTGCCATAATGGCAGAAGACAAGCCGATGAATGAGCTTCTCCAAGCACCCATCGAGGGTTACGGAGATGCTATTGTTGTCCCAGCCATCGTGGCTGATACTTTTGAGCTCAAAACCGGGTTACTTAATCTGGTAACCCAAAGCCAATTCTATGGTTTTGAGCGGGATGATCCTCATGCACACATTCGATGGTTTAACAAGATTGCATCTACCATCAAGTACAAGAATGTCCCACATGAAGCTATCAAGCTTCTTCTGTTCCCATTTTCTCTAGAGGGACAAGCCCGGAATTGGCTTGAGAAACAACCCCTCGTTCCATTGAGACATGGGAAGATCTAGTCACAAAGTTTGTTAACGAATTCTATCCTCCATCCCGAACTACAAGTCTTAAGAATGAGATAATGAAATTCTCTCAAAGGTTTGATGAATCATTCGGGGAGGCATGGGATCGTTACAAAGACTTGCTCCGCAAGTGTCCGCATCATGGTTTTACCGAGTTAATGCAAATGGATACTTTCTACAATGGTCTGAACCAGACTAATCAAGACTCTCTAAATGCCTCCGCGGGAGGTAATTTCTTGAGCAAGACCACAAAAGAAGCCTTGCAAATCATTGAAAACAAGTCCCAGGTCCGTCCTTTCCGCACAAAGACATATCAGACTCAGTCTAATGCTGGACCTTCTACTTCATCTCCCGTGAGTACATCTAGCACCGATGCTAAGATTGACAAACTCACGGATATTGTTCAGGCTTTGGTTCTTGCTAACCAAAAGAAAGTCACTTTCACACAAGCACCATCATATGGTGAAGTGAAGAAAGTTGAAGTTTGTGTTACTTGTGGTGGTCCTCATGCATACTACAACTGTACTGCCACCGATGGTAGTCCGTTTGAAGCTAATGCTATAGCCGGTACTTCAAATCAAGGAGGTAATCAATACCGTCCTCAAAATGAACCAAACTACCGTGCTAACGCTTATCAGGCACCACCCGGTTTTAACCAGAATCCTAACCGGAATCAGAACCAACCTAGAATGAACCAAGGTTATCAAAACCAAGGTAATTTCTATTCCGGACCCAATCAAGGTTTCCAACATCAAGGAAACCTTAATCAAAACAATTTCAATCGAGGGAATCAAATTCAGGGAAATGTGAATCCTAATCAAGGGAATTTTCAACAACAAGGTCATAATCAAAACACACGACCTCAAAATTTCCCTCCACAGCCTCCAGTACCATCATCTGATGAGTTATTGAAGCAATTCATGAAATCCCAAGATGAAATGAACAGGTTGTTGGTCAGTCAGATCGCTGATCTCAAGAAGTCTTTAAATGATCAACCCTCGGGCTCAGGAAAACTTCCGAGCAACACGATCGCTAACCCGAGGGGCGATGCAAAGGCGATCACAACCAGAAGTGGTGTTTCATATAATGGACCCGCTATTCCTACTACCTCTTCTTCTTCTCTCCCAAAGGTAGTAGAAAGTGAATCAAAGACGCACAATGGACCTTCGACTCCAATACCTCCTCCACTAGGAGCAATGAGTCAAGTTACCAAGGATACAACGGACAAGGTGCATTTTTCAAGCCCACGAAGTACCGCACACGTCCCACCTTCGGTAGTCCAAGCTTTAAGTCCGGAACCCGAAGTTCCTAAGACAAATTCTGAGCCAGAAAACACTTCCATCCCGGCTCAAAAGTCTAGTCAGCTTCCTTACCCATCAAGAATGAATGATGAGAAGCTCAAAGACAAAAACAAAGAGCAAATGGAAAAATTTTTCCAAATCTTCAATGAGCTACACTTTGATATAAGCTTCGTTGATGCTCTCGTTCTAATGCCTAAATTTGCATCTACACTTAAAGGCCTACTGAGTAACAAAGATAAGTTATCTGAAATGGCTAAAACCCCTCTCAATGAGCAATGCTCAGCGGTCCTTCTCAAGAAGCTTCCTAAAAAGCTTGAAGACCCTGGCAAGTTTTTAATCCCGTGTGATTTCTTGGGGATGGTTCAATGCTCCGCCTTGGCCGATCTTGGCGCTAGCATTAACCTTATGCCACTCTCAGTATGGAAGAAACTGTCTCTTCCTGAACTTACTCCTACTTGTATGACTCTCGAGCTAGCGGACTGTACCATAACTCGTCCACTTGGAATAACCGAGGATGTCGTGGTAAAAGTAGGAAAGTTTCACTTTCCTACTGACTTTGTTGTAGTAGACTTCGATGCAGATCCTAGAGTTCCCCTCATCTTAGGGAGAGCTTTCTTAAGAACGAGTCGTGCTCTGATTGATGTGTTTGCTGAAGAGTTGACCATACGGGTTGACAACGAAGAGCTCACATTAAAAATTGTTAGGTCACCATCTTATCACAACAATATGTATTTCTAGAGAGAGAAAGTTTTAGTGAGAGAAAGTGGAAGGAACTAATGAATGATTAATGAAAATGATAATTGCAATTAGAACCAACAACCCTCTCCCTTCTAGGGAGGGGGTATTTATAGTGTTTACATAAGTAGGGGTGTTTCCCCTTGGTTCTAGAAGAACCTTCTATCACAGCTCATGGGCTTACTACATGAGCTGTGAAATCAATTACAAACATTTATAAACCATATTAATTAACGACCTATTACAAATGAAATGACCTACACTTGATAATTAAAACATGTTCCTAACAATCTCCCCCTAAGGGTTGGTCATCATTTGTTGTCTTGCTTAGGTCGTTTGACGTCTTGAACTTCTTTGGCGTTCATGGCTTGTGACGTCTTTGATTCTTTGCATCTTTGTTCTTTGTTCTTGTTGTTATGATCAGTTGTGAAATCTGCCTTTATCAACATCTTTAACTTTGATCTTTATCTCATAACTTTGCAGATTCTTTGACTTTGATGTAGAATCTTTCTGAAATTTTCTTTGCTTTTTGAGAGAACTTTCAATTAGTGTTGATATTGGTAGAAGCATGTGAAAAGTCTGCACGATCTTTTCTACCCGTGAGCATCCATAAGAAGAAAAACATAAAACATGGGTTAGAAATAATCCAGCGCTTACAAGTTTGAACTTCGAGAGTGTTAACAGCATAGTGTGAAAACACATCTCTAATTCTCACAAAGGCTGTTCCTGAACTGGAGTCCCACAAGTGAGATAACGCGATGTACCGAAATACACTTACAGTTCAGATGAGTCGCTGAGGTACACCGAAGCATCACCCCACGACTGTAGACCGTTTGAGACACACTAAGCGTAACCCACAAGGAGTTACCGAAGTGACCTGCTGTCAGGGCTGTTTGATGTTGACCCTGGCAGGAATTTCCATTCAATCACTGAGGATCACAATTGTGAATCCCCTCATAAATGTTCTGGCAGATTGCTAAGATCTGCGTAGGACTCTGGAAAAATGTCACTTGTGTCCTTATTGTTTGAACAACAAGTGATGAAATATATAAGGTGTTCCTAAGAGATCTTTTGATGAATCTCAAGGCTCTAGACTCGATTAGTGCGTTTTGATTTTCCTGAGCGGAGACTAGGGAGAGGGTCTCCTTCTTCAATACCAACAATCTCTAAGAGAGAGTCGATAGATTACGTAGGGTTCCCTGTGAGAATGAAACAAGCTCTTTTGAGAGAACTTGAGTGGCTTAGAATGTTTAGTGCATTGCGTCACTGGGTCCATGACGACTTGTCTTCAATACCGGTGTCATCTTGTGACAACCAGTAGCATATGAATTGAACCCGGTGACTGCCCTAAGTTGAATAATTTGGAGGGCTATTTCTTTTCACCCTTTTCTTTAACTTTTCTTTTTAATTCTTCAACTCCTTCTTTCTCCGATTCTCATTTTCTCCTTTTTTTCAATCATACCTAAGGACTTCTAAATATTAACTATTTGTGGTGTCCTTGGGTAGATCCCTCCGGCTCTGGCGGATCATAGGACGTTTATTCCTAAACTTAGTCACCTTTTAACTCCATGACTATCCTATGTTGCCACAAAACTTTTTCTTGAAAATCTCTCAAGATGTTTATGATGAAAAACATGTTTTGGTAACACCTTGAGAGTTTTGGGTTTTTCAGAAATACTCCCCCTCCACATGTGCTTATGAGTTTTGACTGAAATCTGCACAGTGAGGGTAGAGCTCGCACTTTTGAATTGATCGACTCTTGATAGACAATTCCTCTCGAGACACGGTTACGTTGTATAGTTGAAGAGTTCCATTATCAGCTTTTAGGTGACAACTAGCTCTAATAACTATCTTGAAGATGTAAACACTCCTTGAAAAGGAGGTTAGACCCGTCAAAGTTCATGTCAATCAAGAGTTTCTCGGATTGGTACATTCTACTAAGATAAGTCTTGAAAGACAAATCTTTTCGATTACTGACATTCAAAGATCGTCAATTCATTGGTGATATCTGAGTCGAGCACGTTATGAGATTCCATAACTTCCTGATCAACAATTTTAATCACATTTCTCCCCCTCAAAAATAGCATATGAATGATGTTTTTGAAAACATGGTGATTAAAATATGCTTTTTGAGGCATTGGAAATTCATTTGAGAAGAAATGGATTTCAAGAACATTTGATTTCGAACAAAAATTTTTTTTGTTGCAAGACAGTTAAGAAGCTTTCGCTCCTTTAATTAGGATTGAGGCACTGAAACGTACCACAGGGTCCTTTCGTGAAATAAGATGTTGTTTTCGTTGAACACAAGTACTCCCCCTCAAATACGGAAATATATTTGAGAGATAGCCTTCTTGAGCCGAATTTGAATCAGATTAATACACGTTGTAAAAAACATATTATCAGATTTGTTGTGCGTATGAAAATTCGAACTCAAGGTTTAACTGAAAAACAGAATCACTGAATGTTTATGTAAAAATTGCAAAGTCACAATTTTTTTTTTTTTTTTTTTTTTTTTTTTTTTTTTTTTTTTTTTTTTAATAAAAGGAAAATCTTTTTGGATTTTGAAAGATTTTATATTTTTGTATTTTGTTTTTGAAATATGTATTTACAAAGAAAGATGTTTTGGTGTTTGACGTTTTAAGAACGATTGAGAAAAGATTCCAGATCTTCTGGAGTCAAACACCGCATACCAATTTGATGGATAAGCTCAATAAACCTTGCGGGTGGCAAAGCTTTAGTGAACAAATCTGCCAATTGGTATTGAGTACCCACAAAGTATAATTCAATTGTACCCTTTTCGACATGCTCTTTGATGAAATGATATCGGAGAGCGATATGCTTTGACTTGGAATGCTGAACCGTGTTGCAGGAGATGGCAATAGCACTCTTGGAGTCACAGTACATTGGTATCTTGTTGAATACAAAGCCGTAGTCCATCAGTTGTGATCTCATCCAAATTATCTGAGCACAGCATGCTGACATGGCAACGTATTCTGCTTTTGTTGATGACATGGATGTACAGTCTTGTTTCTTTGACTGCCAAGACACAAGTTTATCTCCGAGAAACTGAACACCACCAGATGTACTTTTGCGTGTATCTAAACACCCTGCGTGATCAACATCTGAAAAAGCGATTAGTGCAAAGCCAGAATCCTTCGGATACCAGATTCCCAAGTGAATGGTTCCCTTTACGTAGCGAAGGATTCTTTTAGCCTCATTGAGGTGTCTTTCAGTTGGTCTTGACTGATAACGGGAGCAAAGATATACAGCAAATACAATGTCAGGTCTGCTGGCTGTTAGATACATGAGAGACCCAATAATACTTCGGTATTTTGTAGGGTCAATCACTTTCCCATGTAAATCAGCGTCCAGCTTTGGTGAGGTTGCAGACATAGGTGTGTTATAAGTATCACAACTGGTCATTCCATGTTTCTTTAAGATTTCAAGAGCATATTTGGACTGATTTAAAAATATGCCATGGGGAGATTGATGAACCTGAAGTCCTAAGAAGAACTTTAGTTCACCCATCATGGACATTTCAAAATTTTGTTTCATTAATTTTGCAAAAGCGTTTGAGTACTTTTTATGTGTTGAACCAAAAATGATATCATCAACGTAAATTTGAACAATTAAAATATCCTCCCCGTGACGTTGAATGAAAAATGTTGGATCAACAGTTCCTTTGGTAAACTGATTAGCGAGAAGAAATTTGGACAGTTTGTCGTACCATGCCCGTGGGGCTTGTTTAAGACCATAAAGAGCCTTTTTGAGCTTGTACACGTAGTTAGGATGATCTGAATCAACGAATCCTTCCGGTTGACCCACATAAACTTCTTCACGGAGTTGACCATTTAGAAACGCCGTTTTCACATCCATCTGATAAACCGTGATATTCTTGTGTGCAGCATATGCCAGAAATATCCGTACAGCTTCAAGCCTAGCTACTGGTGCAAACGATTCTTCATAATCGATTCCTTCTTCTTGAGAATACCCTTTAGCCACAAGACGAGATTTGTTGCGAATAACATTGCCTTCAGCATCCAGTTTGTTTTTCCAGATCCATTTGAGTCCAATGACATAAATCCCATCTGGTCTTGGAACAAGTTCCCAAACTTCGAGACGTTTGAACTGATTCAACTCTTCTTGCATTGATTCAATCCAATTGTCATATGTCATAGCGTCTTTAATGTTTCGTGGTTCATCTTGACAAACGGTGAGTGCATAAACACAAGTTTCAGCATCAGTATGAAGTCGTTGTCTCGTCATGACTGGGTTGGAAGGATCACCAATCACATTTACTAAGGGATGATCTTTTGTCCATTTATGTGTCGAAGGATGATGATTGAATGTTGCCTGCATATTGGACGGATCCAAATTGCGTGAAGATGACTCGCCAATGTCAGGAATGGTTGGAGCCGGAGCAAATGGATTGAAGAAAGCATTTCCGTCATAATCTGCGGGTGCGGGTACTTCTTGATTTTGTGATTCATCAGCTGTGTCAGTGTTGGAAGCAATGTGTTCTTCTGTTGATTGAGAATCATTCAGAGGTGCATCTGGTGCAACAGTTGTTGTTGTTGGAGCAGGTGTATCGTGTATTGGATTATGATCAGGGTGTGCAGCGGAAACAGTCGATACATCTGGAGCACTACTTTCAGGAATCTCATCAAACAAAGGAGCAAACAAAGTTTCCAATTGTTGACGAGTGAATTCCATGGGTGGAACAGCTGATGAAGAAGGAAAGTTTAGACGGTTGGATGCGGGTCCTAAGCGATTTTGCTCAGAAGCCATTTCTGTAAGCTCATCAAAGTTGACATGAACGGTTTCCATCATTTGTCGAGTTCGACGATTCCAAACTCTAAATCCTTTCGAATTTTCACAGTAAGCAATGAACACTCCAATGTCAGCTTTCGGCTGAAGTTTACCAATATCATCACGATCATTTTTCGGATAACACAGTGCACCGAAAACATGAAAATATCTGATATCTGGTTTGCGGTTGTGAACAATCTCATATGGAGTTTTATTATGGCGTGTATGAATGATGGAACGGTTTTGAGTAAAACATGCAGTTGAAACAGCTTCAGCCCATAAGAAATCCGGTAATTGTGAGAGAATCAACATCGTTCGGGCAGCCTCCACTAACGTTCGGTTTCGTCTTTCAACAACACCATTTTGTTCAGGAGTACGAGCAATCGAGGTCTGATGTGTGATTCCAACTTTCTCAAAATAAGCACGAAGTGTTTGATTTTTGAATTCAGTTCCATTGTCTGTTCTTATAATGCGGACAGTGTTTTTGAGTTGAACCTGAATCTTTGTGAGAAAGGTGATAATCATTGTTGGAGCTTGATCTTTAGTGCGGAGAAAATAAACCCAAGTCCATCGTGAATAATCATCGACAATAACCAAAATGTAGCGTTTGCCATTCACACTTTGTACACGCATGGGACCACATAAATCCATATGAAGCAAGTGAAGAACATGTTGAGAACTTGGTTCTGGTTTTGAGGGAAAGTTAGATCTTTTGCTCTTGCCTTGTTCACAAGCCGAACATAAGTGATCTTTGGTGTATCGGAACCTTGGAAGACCATCGACTAACTTATGACGAGCGAGTTCAGTCATGGTTTTGAATTTTAAATGAGAAAGCCTTTTGTGCCATAACCATGATTTTGTCGAAGCTGCTTTTGAGAGAAGACAAATCGGTGAAGATGCAATCATATCGGACATAGGAATCGTATAAAGATTTGTGCTCCGATTGCCGGTGAGTAAATCATGTCCTTCCAAATCACGTACGTAACATGTGTTGGAGCGAAACGCAACTTCCAAATCAGCATCACAGAATTATCCAACTGAGAAAAGATTGTGTCCAAGACCTTCAACATAATAAACCCGACTGATCTCTATGTTTCCATTAACATAATCTCCATATCCCATTATTGCAGCAAAATGATCATTCCCGAATCTGACAGTACCGATGAACTTTGAAACAAAATTTACTAAGAGCTTTAGATTGCCTGTCATATGCCGGGTACATCCGCTATCAACAATCCACAGAACGAGTTGAATCACCTGCAACACAAGAAGACAAAGAGGGTGGTATGATAGAAGCAGTGGAACCCAAAGAGTTAGTGGGTTCCATTATGTTAGTGTTACACACATTTGCACATTTAGGAATCCATTTAAAACTTGAGGTACGCTGCAACCATTGTTGCCATAACCAATTATTTTTCGCTTTTGTCTTAGTGAAGTCACTAGGTGAGTACACTTTCTTAGGAGATGGTTTTGCAGTAACGGGTGTGTCTACAGATTTCTCAGAAGCTACACTGTGCACCTTCCCTAAATTCGATTTGGCAACTATAGTGGACCTAGAGGGAGGGCCAATAACAGATTTCTTAGAACGAGCTAACAGAGAATTTTCAACACATTTTACATGATTACCAGACATCATACTCTTACGACAAAAAACACAGGAAGCATTAACGTTTGAAACGTTTACAGACTGATCATTCGTTACACTGACATTAGAATTACAATTTGCCAAATTTGAATCTAAAGCAGATGCAACATGATTTTTATTCGATTTCCTAAGAAGGACTTCTACTTCTGATGTCGGACGAGTGCTCTTTCTATGTTGCGAGATCCTAGTATTTTCTTGTTGTCTCTTACTCTCGGATCTTCTAACATTAGTAGACGCAACTATTCCTGTAGAAGTGGAAGAAAGCAAATTAGTTCCCTGAGTTTTATCAATTATATACATGCCAGGAGCAATCACTTTTGTTTTACTAGACTTGCTAGTTTCATGTTTAGCTAGCTTTTCTTTAAGCTCAATGATGATGTGTTTTTGATCCTGAATTATGGAATTTAATCTTCCTTGGTCACCCAACATTTGTCGAGTATATTCAACATGGTGATCAAGTTCTTTTGACGCTTCAGAACGAACAGTTTTGAGAGAATCAAAAATCGTTTTATATTCCTGTTTGAGTTGTGCAATCTCTTGTTCATATTTGAAAATTTGACACTTTAACGATGCATTTTCATCATCAAGACATTCGACTTTTGAAATTCGCGACTGATCCAAAGACACCTTTTCCATGTGATTTTGTAAAGCAATTTCAGATTCAATTGTCTTAGACTGACACCATTGAAGTCTTCGTTTAAGTTCAGAAATCTCCATTGAAAGTTTAGATTGGACATCATCATTTTGTGAAAACATTTTTTCATTTTCCTCTTTTAATTTCTCAATTTCATGTCTTAACATCTGATTGTCCATTTCCAACGTTTGAACCATATTGAGATTTTCAGCAATTAACACAGTATCATTCACAGAAGCAAATTCACAATATATAACCACAGAAGCAATATTAGCAGAAAGAGCATCTTCTAACAATTGATCAAAGGCATTTTGAAGATCTTGGTTTTTGCATTGTTCTTGTGAAACAGAGTTTTCAAGTGTGTTAAAAGCTTCAATCATTGAAGTCACCTCTTGTTGAAGTTCCCTTTCCCAGTGTGTTGCACACAGACGCAAATGTGCGACATGAGGTGAGATTTGGGTTTGAAACATTTTTCGTTGCTCTCTTGCATAAGCAGATTGAAAATTAGATGCTTTTAACTCAGAATTTTTCTCAATTGCCGTTTCTAAAAACGAAATATCTTCCATAAATGTTTGAAAGTACCGTAATACTAAACAAGATTTAGGAGTTTTTGGCAATGAGTTGCTTTTGCAAGAGGACGGTAAAGGACCATTTATTTGTGCAACATTGTGAACGGGTTACGCAGAATGTTTGATTTACAGTAAAGTTGTGGTAGCATATTAGAAAGACTTAATTGACTCCGTAGAACACAACTTCCGGGGCAAGTGTTACAACGTGTTTATTTACCAGGAAATGGCAGGAGAACGTTTTCGTTGAGTAACGGTTTTTGAGGATTTAGAACAAATCATAATGCCATGAAAGTTTGTAAATACCTTCTATAAAGCAAAAATCTTTGCCGTTAACTCTTTTTAAGACTCAATTTTCGTAGATTAAAAGTTAGACGAATACGTTCTCTCGTTGCTTTTTACAAAGTTTGGGTTTAGAGTGGAGTACAGCGTGTAAACGCAGACACACGTTGTGTGACCCTTTCCCTTGAAGTTGTTCTCCACTGAAGTTACTAACTTCGAAAATTGTGTGAACTTTTGAGACAAAGTGTTCTTGTTACGTTTTTGGTTCTAGAAGTTTTACGGAAACTAGTTAACAATCTTCTACGAGAAAGACGATTATAACGAAGACACCAATATATAACACTTAAACGAAGACACTTACTATGACACAATTAACGACTTTTAGAGTTATACCAAGTTTGCAACCTTT
>BPTQ01000009.1:218643723-218761911 GCA_019973895.1 Chrysanthemum seticuspe | reverse complement strand
GTGTAGTGTAGTGTGGGTTCTGGTTTGACTGTTTTCAAGCCATTGTGGCTGGGACCATTTGTAAGTTATTTCCAAGTTTTATGGCATAGTCTGTTCTTGTGGTTTATAATAAGTTTAATCTGTTCATTAAGTAGTATTTAGGTTAGTTAAACTTAGTTTGATCATTAAATAGGGTTGGTTCAGTTTTTGGATCATTCAAAGTGCATATCAGTTATTTAAAGGTGTGTTTGGAATACTGCTTAAACTGCATTGGAGACTGGTTCAGTAATTAGGACTTGTGGTTCTAGGTGTGTTTAGCTCTAATAAACTCAATTGAGTCAGTTGTCTGTGCCTGCAAACACTCAAGGTCAACATCACTTATAATCTGTCTTAATCTTCTTAACTGTTGAGTTTTTGAAAAACAAAAATCTTGTTTAGTGCTTAGATATCATAGACATAGGTTGCAGTAGGTTTAATTCACCTTAATACATCCACATCAGTCTAATAAATTGGATCAAAGTTCATAAAAGTCAAGTTTCTAAATCTGTCAAAAGTCAAATATTTGCAAAAACCAGTTTTTAGCCCAACTAGCAAGATTTTTCACAGGTTCATTACTGGGCCAAATCAAGTAAAACTTTGGGTGTTAAAAGTTCAACTGGTCTCATTGCTTTTTACCATTTTTGTAGAATTTTTCAATTTTTTTTAAAAGCTTCAAATGAGCTTGTGGATTGGGTCTCAAATCCCCTGTGCACAAGCTCAGCATTGACTGAGTTTTCTCAGTTTTGTGCTAGGCCTGCACAGGGCTCAATCTAGCTCATCCTAGTCTGGTTTTTGGCTCATAAACTCTTGACCAGGTCTAGTTGAGGTCTCATTACTTGCTTTCTAGTTTCCAGCTTATTTAAGTGCTTATTGATAGGCTGCAACTTAGTACCTTAAACTGTTTCAAGCACATTTAGCCAAAACACCAAATCTGTGTAATTTGTCATTCCAGTGGTTAAAAACAGATAAGACTTGTTGCATTTTAGTTCTTTTAGCATTTTAGAGCTTCTGTGAAAAGTTGGTAGCTTATTGTGGTGTTTGGCTTATTCAAAGTACTTATTTATAAGCACTTCCAATAGCAGTTGCATTTTTCTCCACACAACCTACTGTTTTTCCATTTTTACTAGTTTCCTAATATTATTTTAGACTTTTCCTGCAATTTTCACAATTTTCCAACACTGTTTGCTATTTTTCTTAATTAAAAACAGTTTTTAGGTAATTTTAAATAGCTTTTAATACAATTAATTCAGAAAAAGTTCAAAAAAATAATTTTTCATTTTTATTAGGTTAAGATAAATATAAAAAGTAAAAAAAGTAATTTTCCAGATTTTTCATAGTTTATTTTGTAATTTTTAGTAATTTAATTAGTTTTTAATAGTGTAAAATCCATAAAAAATAGAAAAATAATCAAAAAAATATAAAAATAGTTTTGAAAATTCTCTTTTGTTATTTTAGATTTTTCCAAGTGATAATTTTATTTTTCTAGTTTTATTTTCTTATTTCTTGTATTTTAAGTAATTATTAAATAGTTAAAAATAGTTTTTAATTAATAATAATTAGATAATTAGTTATAAAAATAATTTTCTTTTTCTTAAAATTTTCTTATATCATTAGGTTTGTAAAAATATCATTTTCATATTTTTAGGATTAATATTGTGTAAGTTTCATGTTTTTATTTGTACGTCACGTAGTTTTAATTTAAGTTTTATAAAAACAAAAAAATCAAAAACATCAGTTTAAAAATAGTGATAGCATTTATTTAATAGAATTTAACTTTTTAATTTCCTTTAATTTGCATTTAAGTCGCTGTAATTTACAAATCTTTTCTTTAGGTAATTATCCATCAAAATCCTTACTGATCACTATCCTTAGTGGTTATTCGACATCTGATTGTGTTAAACACCAGTCATCCTCCGTGGGACTTAACGACCCGGGAATCCACTGTATTCTCCTGATCTAAATTGCATTTGGTGTGTGAGCTGTTTTAAGTTCCTTACAGTTAGCCATTCACAAGTGGCTAGCTTGCGTGAGAAAACTTGACGGTTTTACACCAATCAAGTTCTCATTCTAAAAATATCAAAAACAATTCAGGTACAAAATGCTTTGATAATACATCTTAAGTATCTGGATTTATTTTCAAATGGTTTTCAATTGGTTCCAATGGCAGATGAACAATACCAAAAAGACCGACCAACTTTACTTTATGTATGGTGATATAAGGATGATAAGGTTAGGTTTTTGTTCCCATGATCCGCCAGAACCGGAGGGATCTACCCAGGGACTATCCACTAGTTAGTGTAGAGTTCTTAGGTATGATGATAAAAGGAGAAAAATGAGATATGGGAAGAGTGCGGACTGAGACAGAGCAAGAACTAGAACAAACCCAACAAGGTTCTTGCTATGAAGTCTCGGTAAGCACTGAAGGGGTTGAAGAATTAAAAAGAATTGAATGTGAAAAGGGTGAAAACAAATAGCCCTCCATTTATTCAACCTTAGGGCAGAAACCGGGTTCAATTCATATGCTACTGATGGTAACATCGGTATTGAAGACAAGACGTCATGGACCCAGTGACGCACTGCACTACAACTTCCCAAACCACTCAAGTTCCTCTTAAAAGGGCTTGTTTCATTCTCACAGGGAACCGACATTATCTATCGACTTTCTCTTAGAGATTGTTGATATTGAAGAAGGAGACCCTCTCCCTAGTCTCCGGCACAGGATCCAAATATGCACAAAATTGAGTCTAGAGCCTCGAGATCATCAATTAATCTCATTAGGACACTTTCAATGAAGACTCTCTGCTTCACACAATGTGGAAAGAGAGATTATATCTTGAGTCCTACGCATTATCCTTGTGGTATTGCCAGAACATCTGAGTGATATGCATACATATTCACAATGAAGATGGAAAACCTTCTGGAGCCAACATCAAACAAGCTCCTGGTAGGTGGCATGTGAGATCTATTCATTAGATCAACCATGTGACAACTGAACAGAAACAATGGGGCGATTCAAGTCTTGAATCAATCCTGGTTCAGGTTATGGATTGACGGATACCTTTGAAAAACCGGTCTTTGTGCTTAACAACTCTTTTCTTTAGCACATCGACCGTGTACTCATTTTTCAAACCAAAAGGTGTTTTTATGATTGATAATTAATTTTCAATAAAACCTTCGTTGTACTGCAAAAAAAAAAACAATTTCTATTGAGCAATACACGATTGTTTTTCAAATCTCTTTTCATCAATCAGTGGACTTAATATTCGCTGGTTCACTCACTCCGTGTTGTCTTCTTTGAGATGTTCCGGTTTGAGAACAGCTAGAGCAGCTGCGAAACCCTGTCAAGGAAATTCTTCGGAATTATACCTGATCACAGGCAGTACATGTACTAATCAACGGGGAACCGTGGGCCGTGTACCTCAATTCAACGAAAGTGATCAAAGACACTTTCGTGCGATTTATTGCTAATTGTTGTATGCAGGTACGCCCGACGTTTGCAGCTGATCATAATGAAGCGGTCAATCCATAGCCGCATGCTCACTTAACATATTCAACTCAAAAGAAATCATGATTAGTGCATCAATGACTCTGATATTTTCACTCCATGCTTCTGCTACGCTGCTGCCAATATCATGAATCAACTAAAGCTTCTGCAACTCTGATGAGAAGATATCATGATCCAGAATGTGAGCATGTCGGTCCTAAAGTCACAACACCACAATGGATGTCTCAGAGATTTTTGTTAGCTGATGATCTCAAGAGCTGGCTCAAATTTATTATCACGTGGATCAATAAAAGACCTCCACTTGGTGTAACCAAACATGCAATGTGAAGAATCAATGACTACGAGCTTAGGAGCAAAGTATTACATCAAGAATGCAAGAACAATTGTTAATGTAATATCTATCTGTATTCAATATAATTTTAGTACATGATTGAGGTGACCTCCCTTAGGGGGAGATTGTTAGGAATTAGAAATTCCAGGTATTAAAGAGTCGGTCACCTCAAGTATATGTAATCATTAGAAAGCTCATAGTCGTAGTTATTTTAAGTTAAGTAGTATTTAGTTAAGTAACACCGTGGAGGACGGACGGGTCTTTACCCACTGTATGTCTGATCCACAGCCCGTTGTGTGGCGTTTTATGTAAGACTATAAATACTCTCTTCCTCCCAAGGTAGAGAGTTGGAGCTCATAATAAGATTTTCTTTCTCTCACTAAAGTTCTCTAAACCTCTAACTTTCTCTCTCTAAAACTCATCTTCTATACGCCTATGTTTGATTGTGTTATGATGTGTATGTGAAAACCAATATCCTACATAGACTTTACACTACTAACAGGAACTATAGTGTATACTTTAGGGATGATATTTGGAAACCCACAGGTAGAACTTTCACACTCCAGAATGGTACAATGAGTGATAAACCAGAATTCCCTGTAGAAAACCTCTTTGAGTGTGATCAGGATTTTACCTCTAACCCAAAGGAACCAAAATCAAAACGGTTTCCACAATATTCTTTTTCTGTTACTGGCAGGTTATCGAAATTTGTATTTGGATCGTCGACTCGGGTTGCTCCAAGCACATGACCGGGAATCTGAAGCTGCTAGTCAATTTCGTCTGGAAATTCATGGGAACCGTACGTTTTGGAAATGATCATGTAGCAGCTATCATGGGTTATGGAGATCTACCTTTTGGAAATTATTTGATCACTCGGGTTTACTATGTCGAAGGGTTGGGACACAATTTGTTTTCAGTCGGGCAATTCTGTGATGCAGATTTAGAGGTTGCTTTTAGGAAAAATGCTTGCTTCGTTAGAAATTTGTATTTGGATCGTCGACTCGGGTTGCTCCAAGCACATGACCGGGAATCTGAAGCTGCTAGTCAATTTCGTCTGGAAATTCATGGGAACCGTACGTTTTGGAAATGATCATGTAGCAGCTATCATGGGTTATGGAGATCTACCTTTTGGAAATTATTTGATCACTCGACATCAATCAAATGGCCTCTTCATCACCAATATGTCTTATGACACGAGCATCTGGAACATAGTCCTGGTTGTGGCACAGACGGTTATCCCATCTCAATTTTGACACCATCAACAATCTTGCCAAAGACAACATCGTCAACGGACTTCCAAAGTTCAAATACACCAAGGATCACTTATGTCCATCATGCGAACAAGGAAAAAGCAAAAGAGCATCATATAAACCCAAATCCGTACCGAGTTCGGAAGCAAAGTTGCATATGTTGCACATGGACTTATGTGGCCCAATGAGAGTTGAAAGCATTAATGGGAAAAAGTATATTCTTGTTATCGTCGATGATTATTCAAGATATACATGGGTTAGGTTTTTGAGATCAAAAGACGAAGCACCAGGCATCATCATCACTTTCCTGAAACGTATTCAAGTACTTCTTCAAGCTCCAGTAAGAGTAGTAAGAACAGACAACGGCACAGAATTCACTAATCAGGAGTTAAGAACTTATTTTGAAGATGTTGGAATCACACATCAGACATCAGTTGTTAGAACTCCACAGCAAAATGGGGTAGTTGAAAGAATAAATCGTACTCTTGTGGAAGCTGCTCGCACAATGCTAATTTATTCTAGCGCACCGTTATTTCTATGGGCCGATGCTGTTGCCACTGCTTGTTTCACTCAGAACCGATCCCTAATCCATCCAAG
This sequence comes from Chrysanthemum seticuspe, assembly GCA_019973895.1. Classification (NCBI taxonomy): domain Eukaryota; kingdom Viridiplantae; phylum Streptophyta; class Magnoliopsida; order Asterales; family Asteraceae; genus Chrysanthemum; species Chrysanthemum seticuspe. The sequence goes on along the minus strand of BPTQ01000009.1, from coordinate 218,756,210 downwards.
ATTCAATAAAACCCCATATGAAATAGTGAACAACAGAAAACCTGACATCTCTTACTTTCACGTGTTTGGCGCTTTGTGCTATCCGACAAACGACAGAGAAGATCTAGGGAAACTGAAAGCTAAAGGTGATATTGGAATCTTCATTGGATATTCAGACAGCTCGAGGGAATTCAGGGTGTATAACAGAAGAACTAGGAGGATCATGGAGACGATGAACGTGAATTTTGATGAACTTTCACATATGGCTTCTGAGAGACTCGCTTTTGAACCCGCACTAAACCCGCAGACTTCTGGACACATCAGTTCAGGACTCGTACCTCAAAGAGCTCAATCAACTTCGTTTAACAATCCTAAAGAATAAGAATGGGAGAATTTCTTCGAGTTAATGTTCGATGAATACTATGGTGGAACTTCGACAAATGCATCAAACCATCATTCCGCTGCACCCGCGCAAAATCATCCTCCACCACCAACAGAAGATGCATCTACAACGGTCGAAACCAATGCACCAACTCCATCAACATAATCTACATCTACTCCAGTTATTTCACCCGTTCTACCAGCAGTTGATGAGCAAAACCTAAACCAAAACGATGCAACGTTAGATGAAGACTTATTTGAAAACCCGTTTGCTACGGAATCAGCTGAATCATCTTCAAGCTTACGAGAACCATCTAACTCGCATACATTTAACCAACGGTATCCTTCTACTCTGAAGTGGACAAAAGACCACCCAATTGAACAAGTTATTGGTGAACCTTCAAGGCCAATTCAGACGAGACGCCAACTTGCCACCGATTGTGACTTGTGCATTTACCTTTGCTCAATTAGCAATATTGAACCGAAAAACATTAGGGAGGCAATGGCAGATCCCGCATGGATAGAAGCAATGCAGGAGGAACTTCTCCAATACCGTATACATGAATCTTGGGAAATGGTTCCAAGACCCATTGACGTTCGCGTCATTGATCTTAAATGGTTATGGAAGAACAAACGGGATGAAGAAATGACTGTCATTCGCAACAAAGCTCGTCTTGTGGCCAAAGGATACAGACAAGGGGAAGGGTTAGACTTTGAAGAGTCATTCGCGCCGGTAGCTAGACTTGAACCAGTCAGGATATTCTTAGCCTATGCAGCTCACAAAAACATCACGGTTTATCAGATGGACATTAAAACCGCGTTCTTGAATGGAACTCTGAAAGAAGAAGTGTACGTGAGTCAGCCAGAAGGCTTCATCGACTTGGAACATCCAGACTACGTCTACAAACTCAAAAAGGAAATCTATGGTTTGAAACAAGCTCCGAGAGCGTGGTATGACGAACTGTCCTCTTTCCTTATCCAAAACAATTTCACCAAAGGAACAGTTGATCCTACCTTGTTTACACAAAAATGCAAAAACGACATTTTGATTGTTCAGATTTACGTGGACGACATCATCTTTGGGTCCACTAATCCGAATCTTTCAAAACATTTAGAAAATCTCATGAAAAGCAAATTTGAAATGTCCATGATGGGGGAACTAAAATTCTTTCTTGGTTTACAAATACATCAGTCCCCTCGTGGAATTTTTATAAATCAAGCTAAATACACAACTGAGATTTCGAAAAATCATGGTATGGATAATTGTGACTCTGTCGGAACACCAATGGTAACTTCACCAAAAATTGGAGCCGATTTGTTTAGGAAACCTATTGATCCGAAGAAATATCGGAGCATGATTGGTTCTCTCATGTACCTCACTGCTAGTCGACCAGATATTCATTTTGCTGTTTGCTTATCAAGTTACAGCAAAAAGTACATCAGGAAGAGCACAATTTTTGGGTGAAAAGTTAGTCAGCTGGTCTTCAAAGAAACAAGATTGCACTGCACTTTCAACCGCTGAAGCTGAGTATGTGTCTCTATTTGCTTGTTGTGCTCAAGTTCTATGGATGAGAACACAACTCACAGATTATGGCTTTACTTTCGATAAAATACCTATGTATTGTGACTCGAAAAGTGCCATAGCCATATCATGCAATCATGTTCATCACTCAAAGACTAAGCATATCAGAGTCCGCTATCACTTCATCAAATAGTACGTCGAAAATGGTACTGTTGAATTATTTTTCGTGAAGACTGATTACCAACTCGCCGATCTATTTACTAAAGCCCTTCCAAAAGAAAGGTTTGACGATTTAGTTCGACGAATTGGAATTCGAAGCCTAACCCCTGAGGAGTTAGAACGTCTTCTCGAATCTTCTTGGAAAATGATTTTTCCAAAAAGCTTCGCGGTAAATATTTTTGAAAAACAAAATACAAAATTTGAAAACCAACAAAAGCAAAATATAAAAATATAAAACTTTCAAAAATACAAAAACAATATAAAAACAAAAATCCAAAAATATTCTTTTACGACATGTCTCTTGTATAATCGATATTCTGTACGTTTCTAGAAATGTCATTCAACAATGATACGGGCATGTACAGATGCTTGAGCGAGAGTTCTTTAAATGTTTTCTAAAACATGTCGTTTCTCAAAATTTCTTCAAAAATGGCTTTCGTATACTTCAGTACGAAACTCGGACAAACATTATGACTTTTGATTATTTTCAAATCAAAACTCGTGTTTTTAAAGAAAAAATCAAGTGTACGTTTCAGTGCACTACATTTAAAACTGATGAGAAATCATCATCATCTTGAGCACCTTTTCAAGATTGTTCAAAAAGATTTTCAAAATCTTTCAAAATACTCTATGCTCAAGATAACTCCCTCTAAAACCCTTTAATTGATTATGCTTTATTAAAGGGGGAGTATAAAACAAAAATGTTCCAAATTCATGCTTAAATCAAATCCGTTTGTCTCCCCAAAAGATTCTAAAAGGTTGTTTAATCCGTTGATATAAAAAATATCACGAATATGCTATTTTTGAGGGGGAGGAGAAGTGATTAAAATGTGATCAAAAAGTTTTAATGATCGTGGTTTGAATCTCATAATGAGCTCGACTCAGACGGAACCAATGAATTGACGGGAATCAAAGTCAGTAAATGTACCATCTCGAGAAACTTGTAATAGATATACACCTTCATGGGTCTAACCTCCTTTTCAAGGAGTGTTTACAACTTCAAGTTAGTTACTAGAGCTAGTTGTCACCTAAAAACTGACAATGGAACTCTTTAACTAGGCAACGTAACCGTGTCTCGTGGGGAATTGTCTATCATGAGCCGATCTATTCAAAAAGTGCGAACTCTACCCTCTATGTGCAGATTTCTGTCAAAACTTATAAGCACATGTGAAGGGGGAGTGTTTTTGAAAGTATAAAACTCTCAGAGTGTTCCAAACATGTTTTCAATCTTAAACACTGTGAGAGATTTTCAAGAAAAATGGTTTTATGGCAACAATAGGACAGTCATGGAGTTATAAGGTGACTAAGGATAGGAAATTCGTCCTATGATCCGCCAGAGCCGGAGGGATCTACCCAAGGACATCACCAATTGTTAGTATTAGAAGTCCTTAGGAATGATTGAAAAAAGGAGTAATGTGAGAAAGGGGAAAGAAGGGGTTGAAGAATCAAAAAGAAATGTAATGAAAAAGGGTAAAAAGAAATAGCCTTTCATATTCAACCTTAGGGCAGAAACCGGGTTCATATCATCTGCTACTGGTTGTCACTATATGACACTGGTATTGAAGACCAAGACGTCATGGACCCAGTGACGCACTGCACTAAACCTTCTAGCTACTCAATTCCTCTTAAAAGGATTTGTTTCATTCTCACTGGGAACCCTACATAACCTATTGACTTTCTCTTAGAGATTGTTGATATTGAAGAAGGAGACCCTCTCCCTAGTCTCCGCTCAGGAAAACCAAAATGCACTATTGAGTCTAGAGCCACGAGATTCATCAAAAGGTTTCATAGGAACACTTGACATGACATCGCTTGCTGTTCATCAATAAGGGCACAAGTGATATATTCTAGAGTCCTACGCAGGTCTTAGCAATCTGCCAGAACATTTATGAGAAGTTTCACATCTGTAATCTTCAGTGATTGAATGGAAACTCCTGCCAGGGTCAACATCATGCAGCCCTGACAGCAGGTCACTTCGGTAACTCCCCGTGGATTACGCTTAGTGTGTCTCAAACGGTCTACAGTCGTGGAGTGATGCTTCAGTGTACTTCAGCGACTCATCTGAACTGTAGATGTACTTCGGTATATCGCGTTATCTCACTTGTGGGACTCCAGTTCAAGAACGGCCTCTGTGAGAATTAGAGACGTGTTTTCACACTATGCTGTTAACACCCTCAAAATTCAAACTTGTAAGTGCCGGAATCCGCTTATTACTAACCTGATTTATGTTTTCTTCTTATGGAAGCTCCGGAGCGGATTGATCGTGCAAATTTTCCACATGCTCATACCAACAACACATGAAAGTTCTCATCAAAATCTAAGGCAACACAAAGTCAAAGATGATTCTTCGTCAATGTCAAAGAATCTACAAAGTATAAAGACGCGAGAACTACATCATTGGTAACCAAAAGACAAATAGAAGTGTGAGCATGGTGGAGAAAGGCGTAGAGACACCTAACCAACGAAGTTGACAACGGCAGACAACCACATTAACTGATCACAAAGCATGAAGGAACAAAGAATCAAGACTATTCTATATCTACGCACAAAGTTCAAGCTCGAGAAAAGTAAAGACCAAATCAAGTGGAGCATCTTTTGAATGACCACCCCTTAAGGGGAGATTGTTAGCCTCAATAGTTTTTATTAGAAGTGATGGTCATTCACATTTGGGAACTTTATATCGTGTGTTAGATATCGTGATAGAATAGTCAACGGGCTCGTGGATTGGACTAAGCTAAATGGGTATTAGTTTAGTTAAGCTTGCCTTATCTCCAATCCAACCCATGTCCAAGCCCACGAAAGCCCATAGAAAGCCTTTTAGGGCATCTTGTATTTAGAGTATAAATACCCCTCAAATGGTCATTTAAGGGGTGTGCTTGAGTGTGTGTGTGTGTGTGTTTTCTTTGGAATATACAACTTATTGTTTTCATCTTTCTCTCACAACATACACGGTTTTATAAACATCAAGTCACCAACATCTTAATATTTCCTTCTTTATTTACGCATATGTTTGTGTTTGTGTTGTTCGTGTTCTACGCATAACGTGTTGGGTTTGTGATAAGGTTGATATTTGTAAGGTCCTACACATATGTATCAAATAAACATTCGTAAATTGCCATGTTTGTGTATCTCAATACTATTTGATTTTGCAGGCTGCATACACGCTTAGCTTCTTCATATGTTGTTGGTTGTGGGTATTGTTGGTGATGTAAGTTTGACATTCGAAAGTCAAACTTCGTTTTAGCATTTCAATTTGATTGTAGAAAATAAAACTACAATACGTGAGTCAAAAACTTTAGCATTTCCATTTTACTTTAGTTAGTCAATATTCAAAATGGTGAATGGGCATTTTCTATTTGCATTTTGACTTTGTAAAGTCAAAATTGCAAAACCATGAGTCAATATTTGTTAGGGAGTTTATTGATATGTTTTGCAAGTTTGACTTTACAAAGTCAAACTTCTAATGATTTTGTGTTGTTTAATCTTCAACTAAATTGTAGTATACGTAAATTGGCAAATTAAAGGACCAATTGTGTATTTTAAAGTGATTACTGGGCGGGAGTTTTAAGTATGACAACGGCAACCCAGACTAATTCAGGGACCAAATGTGAAAAAAAAATCACTATTAGACCACTTGACCGTCTCTACCCTGAGACGCTATTTACTTGTGCACACGAACCAATAAATCCATCCACCACTTTTTCCATACACACACAATTTCCAATGAAAGATTTCCCTATTTTGAATAAACTCATGGAGATTGCTGGTTCATCCAACTTAAATGATCGTATGGCAATGTGGTTTGGGGAAGAGGCTGCACAAGAAGGGTTTTTGAAAAAGCTAGTATGTGAGTGCACTGATCATCTGAAGAGGGGCATCATCAAGCGTAGGGAGCTTATTAAAGAGAACGAAGATTTGGGACCTCGGGGTATAGCTCTTGACAGTTTGGATGGGCTGAGGAAAGCCCGGGCCATGCACACCGGCCTACTTGTTCGATTCATAAAGATTTTTGGTGAAACTGATGAATGTATTCGTATCCACGAATGTTATGTTAAGAAAATGGCTGAGCATAATGAATGAATTTTGGGTATTTCATGGGGGTAGATAAATAGGGTCTTTTGGGTGCTAGTTTTGGATTTATAGGTTATTAAAAGGTGTATGTAAATTGGATATTTTGTTCGGTTGTTGGTCATGATTTGATCTAATTGTTTCTGTTCGTGTAACCAACTATATGAATGATGAAATATTATCCAAGTTTTATGTATTTAATATGTTCTTTTATTGTGATATTGGATATATTGTTTCTAATTAGTATCATCAAAACCAAACATCCCCTTGTATCAACAAAACCAAACATCCCTTTGTATTAGCAAAACTTGTATCAGTAAAACCAAACACCCCCTTGTATCAGCAAAACCAAAGCCAGTGGTTTATAAATATGTGTTGAAAATGCAAATGCTTTGTCACTAAATCATAATGTATTGACAATGGTGTATTGTTTAGGAAGAAATTGGTATGATGTTAGTGTTGACAGTGGGACTGAACACGCCCAATGCCTCAAATCATGACATATTGAATTTTGACTTACCCAAGTCAAACAAATTTATGAAATGCCACAAATTGTAACTTACTATTGTGGTATGACTTTGGTAAGTCAAACCTATTAAGAAATGCACAACGATTTCTATAAGTTACTGTTGTTCCTCGTTCACTATCGTTTAAAACAGTTTAAGTATATAAAACAAGTTAATAGTGAACTATGACTGAAATTAACACAAGTAAAACACACACGGTAATTTTCAACATCATATTCTTATTAGAAATAAATCCACAAAGAATACGTTACCCAAGTACTTGCGAAATAGTACTTGGGATTGAAATGACAAAGTTTGGTGACTCCTCTCGAAGCTCAGGCTAAGTCTGAGCACAACTCTTAGAGCTCTCTGAGCTATCTCAGGAACTAAGTTGTATTTGGAGGAGTGAAAAGATGGCTTGCGTGTATGTGTGTTTTTACAATTCACAAGCTTAACCTTTTCACTCCATCTCTTATGCTATTTATACATGTATGATTTTTGACTCTTTCCTAAGTGACAAACTGACATCATACAGAAGACAAAATACTGATGTATTTTGTCTCTGTTTACAAAGACTACTCTAGGTAAGAGACAAGACTACTTTCCTAAGTTCAGTGATGACACTGAGCTTGATCTTTTGCCATTCAGGGAGAGTTGACTTTGGTTGATAAGGACTTCGTCTTATCTGATTCAAACTTATCCCGCCTTGTCCCGCTCTTTCTTCAGTCTTTACATCCTTTAGTCTTCTACTTCAGTTTGTCTTCAGTGTAAGTAGTTGGAGAGGAGTCTTAGGGATTCAGTGAGTTATTGTCATCACGCACTGAATCCACCACCTTCTTCTTGACTCAGTCTTCACCCTTTAAGTTCCGCCTTACTGAGTGGAGAGACTTCTTCTTCGCCTCGTACTGAGTATCCTGAAGATGACTCACTGAGAGACTATGCACTCAGTGACCTGTTAGTGTTTAACGGACTAAACACTTGGGCTATTTTCTGATCAAATCCTAGATTAAGGGGTTTGGGTATTTACTGAACCCAACAGTTACAATGCACAACTAAACACTATTAGTTACAATAAGAACCCAATTTTTTATTGATCGATTTCATGTTTACAACTATTACAAAGTTTTCTATCATCTAAACATACACTTAGCTAGACCCACAACTCTCCCTATCATCCTTTTCCTTCATTTCCTTCCTTTCTTTATAATATTTAAACAAAATTTCCAGATTTTTAATCCTTTTTTCCAAATCGTTAACCTTTGATAACCCGATATCAGCCTCTTCCTTCTCCTTCTTAACACCTAAACCCTTTTCATTTGGGTAATCTTCTTTCCTCAACGAACTCAACAAAGCCTTCCCCTTATCGTTTTGTGCCATTATTGTTTTTTTGCTTTGGGTAGAATGTGTGTTGCTTGTATTTAAGGTTCAATGTGTTCCTTTTATTACAACAATTATGTATTGCTGGTACTAATAGGGTTGAGGGTTGAGTTAAATTTAACTCAGACATGTTATAATTGTGAATAGTCTATTATACCCTCGATGTACAAACAGAAAAGTAACGTTGACTTTGGCAATCCTGGTCAAAGGACTTGTTTAGCCTATAAAACGCATACTTTGGACTAGCGACGCTGAAAATGCTAAGTTTTGGTTCAACGTGATGTTTCTGGACAAGATTAGGGACCAACATTGTATTTTAGTCTTTATTTAAATAAAATCATATATTTAACTAAAATTAAATTTCATTTTTTTAGAAAGACAATAAATTTTATAGAACTCACTAAAAAACAAATACAAAAAAAATAAAATAAAATAAAATTCCTCCCCAAAATCAAGCAAATTAAAAGGAAAAGGACCCAAAAGAACAAAATAAAATACAAGACATTCATTGGACCAAAATAAAACTACTATCCTATACTACCTAAACAGACACATGAAATAGAAACGCGACATAGTGATTAAGGTTCCATAAATGCTCGGCGAAGAAACACAAAAATTTCAACCCGAATATATAACCACTCTCGTATTTCGAAGCACAAATAAAAACCATAGTCCAAAATTATAACAAAAAAAAATTATTTAAAAACACCTAACCTATTAATAACTAATAAAACTCAATAAGTACACCCGTAGATCATTTATCCAAAAAGATTAAGGGTGCGTTTGGTATGTAGGTATGGATATGAGTCTATGGATTTGAAAGTCATAAAAGATGTTTGGTATTAGCAGGTATGGGTAGGAGTCTATGGATAAACCCTGAGAAATGGGTATCAACATACCACTTTACTTTGAGAGTTATCCGTATAACGTTTTAAATTTTAATCGATAATATCATAAAGAGCCTTAGGTTGGATTCGAATTTGAATTTGAAATGTGAGAGGAGAGAAGAGTGAGGAAAGTTGTGTGTGAGGGAGGTGAGTTGCTTGGATGTGAGAGTGATGTAATGAGGAGCCTAAGACTTTGATTTAAATTTGAATTGCGAGGGTGTGAGTTGGCAAGTGTGTGAGGGAAGGAAAGCATGTGAGAGGGAGTGTATGTAATTTGAATTTGAGAGTGAGGATGAGAGGATGAGTTGTAAGGATGGGATGGTGATATTATTGGGAGCTTTTGAGATGAATTCAAACCGAAAATGTTAGGATAAGGTTGTGTGTATGTGTGGGAGAAGGTTTGTGGGAGAGTGTGTGTGAAATTTGAATTCAAAGTGAATGTGTGTGAGAGTAGTGACTAGTGAGTTGTATAAGAGAATATAAGAGAATGTGGTTATGTGTTTGAATTTTGTTGGTTAAGAAGGAATGTGGTGAAAAAGAGGTTGATGTGGAGAATGTTGGAATGTTGGGGGACAAAAGTACAATCAAATACAAGGAATATTAAGATAATGTTGAGAATAAGATTTGGATGGATTTTGAAATGGTTGAAAGGTTTATTTGGTGAAGGTGTTAATCAAAGGATTGATTAAGGCTTAATCACATTGTCATTAAGAAAGAAAATATTAGACAATGATGATTATGGGTTGTGTTTTGAATATGAAAATCAAAGAATACCCATATGTTCAAATAACTCAACATCAAGTATTCATAATATCATAATTCATGATTTCCCACAACTTGACGTAATCAATAATCATCTTGATGCAAACAAGCTAAGTGTTTTGTATCATAGTAAAGCATATCCCATAACGGGAAATGATGCGTTTACACAAAGGGACCTTTTACTTTGTTTGACCAATAAGGGAGTAAACCCGTTACATGATTAGAGAAGACGTAAACACAAATTATGATCATATGAATACTTTCACTTGATGTCACGTGAAAGATATGAGTTTTCTAGGTTTAGAAAAGCCTTGGCTATAGGCGTTTAATAAAATACTTGAGTTGACGTTTTGTAAAACAACGAGAGGTTGTGATTTTGGATCCCTCTAATTCTAAAACCCATTTCGAGTGTTCCTAATGAAGCACATATCATATTCATGCCTGTATTGAAAGATCCACATTTGTCGGGTAAGGGAAAAACCGACTTTCAAAAGCCGTCACGACCAATACAGAAGCCTGACGCGCTAACTGCGCGTCGGAGCGCCAACAGCGCGCCAGACCCAACTATTGGGTCGATTGGTTTTTGGCTAACATTTGTGATTTTATGTGTTGCGAAGGTTTATTCGTCATCATTAAAACATAAGGAGACATAATCAATGTTGTCCCAAAAATAGTTATGATATAATAAAAGACAGCTTGAAAACCATGATCAAAGAGATGGCTTCTATTAATGTGAATGAACAATTATTCAGTCTTTTTTAAAAAGCTTCAAAGTTATCAGAATCTATCAACGCAGGAGAATCAGTCATCGGACATCGCAAACAAGTAACAAAATTGCAGGACCACATACTCAAGATGGATTTTTTTGAAAGACAAACATAAATGGTTGATTCCTGATCTGTCACATGTACAAAGTACCCGAGGATGCCCAACCGGAGAAGAACTCAAGCTATTTGGAACTGATGCTTTGTCGCGTCCACCTGAAAAAGAACGGAAGTAAAAAAGTCATCAATCTTCAAACTCATTGGCTACTTCTTCTTCACAAGAAATGTTGCAACAATAACTTATTTTAGACCGAGATGCTTGATGTGCTACGTGTGTACAAGTTTTAAATTTATAAAAGACGATTTACCAATTCTACCAATAACACATACGAACAAGTGCACTCGTCTGTTATAGCAAGATTGTGATGGTAAATCGGGATCATTCGCATGGATTTGTGAGTGAATCAAGAAACAAGTATAAAATCTACTAAGGCAATCCAAAAGCAAATAATAACGAGAATTGATATAATGAAATTCAGATGATTAAAAACTACACTTGCTTAAACTAGTTTCTTATCCTTGAAAAGTATGATTGCGTTAACCTATTCTTAACATGTTGGTTATGATAATTAGTTGGTGTACTAATCTATTGTTCTTACAAGTTAAACCTTCGTCAAGATTTTAGTTTATAAAAACAAGCATTAAGTTTAACCAATCAATTCAAGTTTCATAAGTTTACTTTCATAAACTTAAACACAAAAACATCCATTTGACTTATCAAATTTGCTTAATAAATGGTCCATACAAAAGGTATCCGATTATAGACAAAAGGTCACAATTGATTGTAAACAACTATTCTTACAACCCTTTAGATGTTTCCAATCAATCCAACTTGATAATCAAAAAGCGTTCTTATTACAACCACACTTTAGTTTCTTTGTCTGGTCAAGAATAATGGGTAAAAACAATCATCCATAGACAAAATGATTATAACTAGTTGAATAACAAATAGTTCTTTTGACCTTTTACAATTACTAACAACTAGTCAATCTTGATTACAAATGTCACTATGAAACTTAAGCACAATTGGATCTTAGAATCAACTTGAAATTGAATTAAAACATGTTAACACGATCATAAACTAATCATTAGATAATTAACATTGTTTAAGCAAGTGCATAAAGAAACTAGCCACTCATAGCAAACATAAACATAAACTCAGAACTTTGAACATTAGAAAACATGATTAAGATTCTTACAATGATTGGAATAAGATTACAAATGATTCCCAAAGTATTGGTGTTGACTTCTCGGTGGTTTGACCTCCAAATGTTGACTTCTTGGACCTCCAAACTTTTATGGAATTCTAATGATGAAATTGAGAGCTATAAGAGATGGGTTTGATGAATAGAGAGTTGTATTGAAGTGTGTGTTCTCAAATGCTCACAAGAGGTCTCTATTTATACTAATCCCAAGGCCTATGGTCATAAATGTTGAACTTGGCCTCCAAGGAGCTTGGAAGGGACTAGAATACACCAAGGAAGGACCTAGAAACGTTTGGATGCAATGAGGAATCTTAATGATGAAGAAATGGCAGACCAGGTCTCCCCAGCCGATCGGTTTCTTGTCTAGCCGATCTGCTGGTCTCTTTGACAGCTATCCAGCCGAATCGGTTGCGGGCAGCGATCGATTGGTTGGTCCTTCTTCAACAGGCCAATTAACATCTTTCCATCCGAATCGGTTGCGGCAGCAACCGATCGGCTGGTCTTCCTGCTTAGACGGATCTTGGACTTTTTGCTTGATTCTGGCTCGTGGCATTTGGTTCTTCGTCCAAACTTGATCTTCTTCGATACTTGGAATGCTGACTTGTGCTTGACATGCTTCACTAAAATGGAAATCTTCTTTTATCTAATATTCTTTTACTTTTCCTTCCGTTTCCCTGCACTTGGTTACATATACTAGACAAACATCCTTTGATACGATTAAGTACTAAAAACATATGAATATAACCAAATAACATATACAAAAGCACAAATAACGCTACTGAAAACATGTACAATCTAAGCGTTATCAAATTCCCTCACACTTAAACTTTGCTTGCCCTCAATCAAATCTAGAATTGAAAATTATCATTGAGAAAAATACGATGCAAATCTACCAAGTATGAATACAAGATAAGATTCGTCGTGTTAGCTTTAAAGGGATGAAAATTCAAGATGTTTGACAATATCCAATGATTTTCTTGCACGATTAACATTTCAAAACACCTCACGAAAGAGGAACAAAATATAATTCACTCAATCACTCAAGTTTTAGGTGGAGTAAACAAGATAAATCAAACTCATTGCTCAGTCATGATTTGATTATTACCATAAGCTTGTACAAAAAACAAAACTCCACCGACGTGGCGTGAGCACCAAGTGTAAACATCTAAAGAGGACTTTTATTCGGGTTAAATTGTTTAGGCTTCGGGTAAAGGGTATGGATAAGGCATGTGAATGTTTATAAAATTAGTGTTAAAAGAAAAATAAAGTCAAGTCTAATACCCATGTTGCTAGCTACCAAACAATCCGCAAACCAATAAATGATTATAGATACAATTTTTCTTCTCTTTGGATTTCCACAATTCTTCACATTGATTTTCCATAATAATATTCTTCAAACATAGCACATTGGCTAATACTTATTACATTTTTTTTTCAAAATGACTCATACGAATGTCAAAATGCGGTTACTCATAATCATTTAGACAATCCAATCGTACCAAGCGACCATCAATCAACCGTTTAGACATTAACAAAGGTTAGGCTAAGGCTTAAAGTGCAAAAAATTTTGTATTTTTTTGGATTTAACAAAAACGAAAAGATTGGCTCGGAGGGTGTAACTAAGGGTATCTAGCACTAAAAGTGAGTACTACAAATGGGTCCATATGGGTGGTTAACTAACCGATGTGGCTAGTTAATATATCATTATATATAAAAATGGAAGGTCATTTGGGTTAAAGTCCTAAGGTGCCTCTTTATCACACGAATTCACTTATATCGCACGAATGCGATCTCACTGCGGTCTGGTAATGATTTACAAGCACAAGTTCTAGAATCAATAAAATCACTGGCATACTCATGAAAAGATCTAAGCATAAAAGATGTATGCTATATATGTATGCAATAGGCTCAAATCCTCACAATTTGGTGGAAAGGGCTTATATGATGTGTGTTAGCAAATGTTATCGATCCCAGAATGGATTGCAATATTAATCGGAAGACATCTCAAATTTTCAAAATTTACAAATTTTACCAGTGGATTGATCCAGTTATTCTAATATATTATCCTAAAAGCGTGAAAATAACTAGATCATAAGGGCAAACAAAATTTAAATTTAAGCTTAAAAACTCTAATTTTCCTATTCAGCCCACCCCCCAACACTTAAGTTAAACATTGTCCTCAATGTGAAAAACGAACTTCAAAGCATAGTAATAGGGAAATAGGGATAAATCCAGATTTTCCGAATGAGTTTGTCAGCTTAACTTCTTTTAATCTGAGCGTCTACGGAAGTAACATTACATGCAGTAATCTTATACAAAAACAAAAATAGTTTTATTAAGGCGTGTCAGCCCCCCACACTTAAGTTCAACCAAAAGTTTAAACTTTGGGGCATGAGCACGGAAAAATGAAAATCAAATCTGAAACAACACGGGTTGCCTCCCGAGAAGCACTTGTTTTATTATAGAGTCATCAGCCTGACTCGAAATTTCCCGAATTCACGTAGTTGCAGTTGCAACTTTGGATTTCTTCGCTAAAATTTCGGGGATATACGTAAATTCTTCACCAGTCGCGTCAATATCTCTCCAGATGAATTCAGTAGGTTTCCAAGGAACACTTTGTTTGATTCTTCCTGGAAAAGGTGTTACGAATATGATGGTTTCGAATTCAGTCTCAGGAAAAATTGCCTCGATTGAAATTTCATTCAATTGCTCCTTATCATGGTATAACTTGATTCGATGCCTGATAACGCTACACGCGTCGTTCGGGGTCAAAGGAACTTCCTTTTCTTCGAGCAAGTTTTATAACACCCTAGGCAGTGAACCTAATCGTTGTAGTGTAGTAATTAGGGTAAGCCACGGGTATTGATATCGTTCTCTAGGGGAATAGGAATGCTAGTAAGGAGTTACTACGCTAAGGTTAAGGTTGAGGAAGATTATTTTTTATCTTTTTATATTTTATGAAAATGGAAAGGTACGAATCTCGGGTATTGGATTTGGGGGTTTGGTATTTCTACCGATTACTCTACTATTATCTAATTATCTAAACTAAGGTTATGGGAGTCTATGTCTAATTAATGTGTGCTCGTATGATAGTTTAAAGATGTGTTTACTTAGTTTGTATTACTCCTTAATTATCTCCTATTGATGGTTGAGTGTCACGTCTTATTCCTAGTTGTGTTGTGTGTCTAAAGTTGTAGGGTATGCGTTTCTCCCTAACTCTTTGAACTTACCAAAGGGTCTTGTCTACAAACCCACTAGGGATTATAAACTCCTACTCTAAGGCGCTCTTTGGATGGTTTAGCCTACAACTACTCAGGTAATTATATTCTAAGGTTCACAAAGATGAATCAAGCATTAAGTACACAACGAATGACCTATCGCATTACTAGATCATTAATCAACTAAGATAAGAAACAACCAATCAATATTCAATAATTAAGTTTCATACTTCCTAAGCAAACACACAAATAAATTAGCCGGACATGGAGAACATGCAAGCATACACACAAATAATCAAAGACATAATTGAATTAATGAAGTAAAGACTTATCTTGATGTAAGATAGGGTTTAAAACCCTAAAATACTGTACAAGACACCTTAGGTTCGGTTTTAGGTTTTTACTCCAAAGACTCTCCACACCAAGACTGAAAAATTCGGATTATATATATAAGATTACAATTGCGACGGCGTCACCTTATGTTTAGTGACGCCGTCGTGTCGCCGCCATTAGGGTTTCGTCTTGGTCACGTTAACCTTGCGACGGCGTCACCTTATGTCCGTGACGCCGTCCTCTTCAGCTTCTGACGTCGTCTGGATTGCATCTAGGCCGTCTGAGTAGCGACGGCCTACTCTTTCACAACTAGACGCCGTCTCTTGAAAATACGAGTTTTGGGTTCTGGCCCGTCACAATAATTTTGGGACGGCGTCACAATGTAGCACCTGACTCCGTCGCCTTCTACTTTCAGCAACTGTGAGTGTCTCGATTTTGACTTTGGCCATTTTCTTCATATATTCGCGCCTTTTCGTCCAAATAAGTGCCTTTCCAGCATTTTGCCTTCACGAGACCTAAAAAGTGAAAAGGAACGATATTAAGCAATAACGGATACAAAAGTGATCAAATAAGGACTTAAACGACCCCTCAAAATGGTACCTTTTAAAACCTTATCAATGCCCATTAACAATGAAACTTCCACCTTGCTTGTCATAAAGTTCGACATAACCAGATGGATATCCATGTTTCACGACATATGGTCCAAACCATTTTGGTTGCAGCTTAGGAGCTTTGAATTTAAATTTCATGTTAAAAAAAGCAGAACTTTATCTCCGGCTTTGAATTCTTTTCGAATCCTCAGCTTCTTGTCATGATAAGCTTTGGTTCTAGCTTTGTACAGCTTGGAATTCTCATAAGCTTGGAGTCTTAATTCATCGAGTTCATGCAATTGATAGAATCTCTTTTCTCCTGCTATTTTGAGATCGGTGTTACAGCTTCTAAGGGCCTAGTAAGCGCGATGTTCGACTTCGAACGGCAAATGACAAGTTTTTCCATACAAAAGTCTGTAAGGAGTTGTGCCAATAGGAGTTTTGTAAGCCGTACGAAACGCCAACAGAGCATCGTCAAGTTTTTTCGACCATACTGAATGTTTATCCTTAACTGTTTTTTCGAGTATTCTTTTCAGACCTCTGTTGGTGTTTTCTACTTGGCCATTGGTTTGTGGATGATAAGTTGTAGCGAAACGATGATGAACTCCATATCTTTTCATGGTTTTCTCCATTTTTCTATTACAAAAACGAGTTCCTCGATCGCTTATCAATGCCTTAGGAATTCCATAACGAGCGAAAAGCTTTTTGAGAAAATTAATGACAACACGAGCATCATTTGTTGGTAAAGCTTCGGCTTCTGCCCATTTGGACACATAAGCGATAGCAACGAGAATTTATTCATATTTGTGGGATTTAGGAAATGGTCCCATGAAATCGATTCCCCAAATATCGAATATTTTGCAAACTTGAATGCTTTTTAATGGCATTTCGTCTCTGCGAGAAAGGTTACCGGATCTTTGGCAAGCATCATAGTTTTGGATAAGTGTATATGCTTCTTTGAATATTGTCGGTCAATAGAATCCAGCATTAAAAACTTTTTTAGCTGTGGTGGAAAGACCATAGTGTCCCCCCAATAGGGCCATGATGACATTCATCAATAATTTTTCGGGTTTCAGAACCAGAAACACATCTTCGGATCATTCCATCGGGACACATCTTGAAAAGATAGGGATCTTCCCAATAATAGTGTTTAAGTTCCGAAAAGAATTTACTCCGTTGAGCGTGAGTTAGTCCTTTTCTAAGGATTCTTCCGACGAGGTAGTTCGCAAAGTCAGCAAACCAAGGATCTTCATTTTCATCAACCGTCGTGAGGGTTTTATCAGAAAAGTAATCATCGATTTCTTCTTCCTTCAACTCCTCTAGATCGGGGTTTTCAAGACGTGATAAATGATCAGTGGCTAGATTCTCTGCTCCTTTCTTATCTTTGATCTCAATGTCAAATTCTTGGAGTGGTAGAATACATCGGATAAGACCTGGCTTTGCATCTTGTTTGGTAAACCAATATTTGAGTGCCGAATGATCGGTGAAAACAATTATTTTCGAAAGCACGAGGTAAGATCTGAATTTGTCGAACGCGAACACTATGACCAGTAATTCTTTTTCTGTGACCGTATAATTTTTTTGAGCATTGTTTAGTGTCTTGCTTGCAAAATATATGGGCCGAAAGTGTTTTCCTTCTCATTGGCCTAAAACTGCTCCAACAGCAAAATCGCTTGCATCGCACATGAGCTCGAATGGTAGTGACCAATCAGGTGAAACCATAATGGGTGCACTAGTCAGTTGTGATTTCAATGTTTCTAATGCTTTTATGCAATCTGCATTAAAGTCGAAAACAAAATCTTTCTCAAGAAGTTTTGTCATAGGACGAGATATTTTGGAAAAATCCTTGATAAAGCGGCGGTAAAAACCGACATGTCCTAAAAAACTTCTAACGGCTTTAACGTTAGTTGGAGGTGGTAGCTTAGTGATAACGTCAATTTTAGCTTTATCTACTTCCATACCTGCACTGGAGATTTTGTGACCAAGCACAATTCCTTTAGTCACCATAAACTGACATTTCTCCTAGTTAAGGACGAGATGTGCAGCTTCGCATCTTTCGAGCATTTTATCAAGATTGAAAAGACAAGCCTCGAATGAGTTTCTAAAAACTGAAAAGTCATCCATGAAAACTTTCATGGATGTTTCAAGCATGTCTTGGAATATGGCTATCATACACCTTTGAAAAGTTGCAGGTGCATTACAAAGATCAAAAGGCATACGCCGATAAGCGTAAGTTCCAAAAGGACAAGTAAAGGTGGACTTTTCATGATCAGTCGGATCGATCAGAATCTGAAAATACCCTGAAAATCCATCGAGGAAACAAAAGAACTTGTTCTCTGCTAGTCTTTCGAGCATTTGATCCATGAAAGGAATAGGAAAATGATCTTTTCTGGTGGATTTGTTCAATTTACGATAATCAATACAAACGCGCCATCCAGTGACAGTTCTAGTAGGAACTAGTTCATTCCGTTCGTTAGTCACAACAGTCATTCCTCCTTTCTTAGGGACACAATGAATGGGACTCACCCAAGGACTGTCCTCGATGGGGTAAATGATACAAGCATCAAGAAGTTTGATGATTTCCTTTTTGACAACTTCTTTCATGTTGGGATTGAGTCGACGTTGTCTTTCCACAACAAGTTTAATCCCTTCTTTGAAATTGATTTTGTGTTTGCAAAAGTTGGGACTAATTCCTGGAATATCAGAAGTTTTCCAAGCGAAAGCTCTTTTATGATTTTTGAGAATAGAAACCAAACGTTCCTTCTCCTCATCTTTGAGTAATAAAGATATGACTACCGGAAAAAGTGAGTTTTCCTCTAGATAAGCATATTCAAGATGATCAGGAAGTGGTTTGAGCACGAGATCTGTTGGTGGTTCTTGAAGAGAATATTTTATCCTCATTTCGTCATCGAAAGTTATTTCTTCAAAATTCTCTTCCTTCATTTCTTCTTCCATAGTTGTGTCTCCTTTGAAGTCTACTTTCATAAAATCAGCGAACTCTTTATCAAGATCGGTTTCACTAATTTTTTCTAAGGTAGTCATGAATGGATCAGAATCGGTAAGTAATGCGTCCAATTCTTTGTCAGTGACTTCATCGATAACATCAATGTTGAAACAAGTGTCATCACTAGAACGTAGATATCGCATTGCTTTATCGATTAAAAAGTAATTCGGTCTTCTCCAACTCTAAGATTGAGATCTTTACCCTTTACTTTGATGATTGCATCAGCGGTATTTAGAAAAGGTCTTCCTAAGATGAGTGGGACTTTACTATCTTCTTCCATTTCTAGGATTACAAAATCCACAGGAAAAATGAATTTACTGACTTGAACGAGCATATTCTCGGCAATTCCAACAGGATATTGATAAGAATGATTGGCTAATCGAATGCTCATCTTTGTAGGTTTTAGGCTGTTGATGGATAATTTGGAATATAGCGAATAGGTCATCAAATTGATACTTGCGCTAAGATCGGCTAGAACATCGCATTGAATATTATTCCTAAAGGTACATGGAATCAGAAAGCTCCCGAGATCTCCGAGCTTTGGTGGAATTTTGTTTTGTACAATGGCTGAACATTCCTCGTTTAGGAAGGTAGCAGATATTTGCTCTAACTTGCTTTTGTTGTTCAGAAGTTCCTTCAAATATTTCCTATAATTGGGCATTCCGGCTAAGACATCAACGAGGGGAACATTGAGTCTAACCTCTTTGATTATTTCGATGAACTTCTTATATCGCTCCTCCATTTTTTCTTTATTTAGGCGTTGAGGATATGGGAGTTTTGGTGTGTACGCCTTGATTGGTGAAACGGGTTTCTTTTTGGCGGGTTGGGTTGGGTTGGTTTCCTCAGCTTCATCTTCACTATCATGGGGGATAGGAGCATCATTGTTTAGATTTGATGGTGGATCATATGAGAGACCACTTCTTGTGAATACAGCATTGGTATGCTCATTTCTTGTTTGTGGTGGACGATAAGTTTTATCGTTTGATGGTTTTGGGTTTGATTGGGTGTTACTTGGTAACGAGCCAGATGGTCAAGAAGAAAGTTGATAAGAAAATCTACCGAATTTGTTTTCAAGGTCCTGGATAGAAGCTTGATGATTTTTCTGTCCTTGCTCAACTTTGGTTTTGAGATTGAAGAATTGATTTTTGATAAAATCATTCGTCGATTTTTGAGCGACCACGAATTCTCTCATGGTTTTTTTGAATTCGGATTCTTCCAACTTTTTTGTCAGAGTTTTGTGAAGGTTGATTGTTTGTTCGGGGTTGAGAATCACGATTGTTATCCCTTTGTTGGCGGTCTTGTCAATTTCCAGAATTTCTACCATAATAACTGCCACGATATCCTCCTCCACGGTATCCTCCTTGAACATAATTAGCTTCTCCTTCGTTGGGTCCACCCATAGGTTTATTGTCGCTCCGACGATGGGTGATTTCCTCTACAATTGTTACATCCATCTCGCATTTCTTTCATTTCTCCTTTAAGATCTTTGTATTGCGAGTCGATTTTGGAAGTCAAGGCTTCCATTTTCTCCATGAGTTTTGAAGTATCAGAATTTTCGACAAAAGCAACGGTTTTTCTAAGAGGGTTGGCTTTGGTATCTTTGGACCAATCGAGTTTAAGAATTACTCGATCTTCGAGTAATTGATATGCTTTGTTAGGAGTCTTATAGAGAAAAATTCCTCCGGCATCAAGAATACCTTGAGAAATTTCGTCTAGTCCATGGTAAAAGATTTGGATAATGGTTCCTCGGGGTAGACCATGTCCATGACAACTAAGAAGTAAATCTTTCATTCGAAGCCAAGCTTCAACAAGTGATTCGTTAGGGTTTTGTGTGAAAGCACGAATTTCTCCCATTAATCGATCAAACATGGCAGGTGGAAAGAATCGGCTTACAAAAGCTTGCATTATCTCCTCCCAATTATTGATAATTACTGGGGTTAATTCATTGTACCATACTTTTGCATCTCCGGCGAGTGATGATGGAAAAAATTTGAGTTTAATGGCATTGACATCGGTGTTGCCATATCGAAATATACCGCAAATTTCGATGAATTCGGCAATGTGCTTATGCGGATCGGCCCGCGCACGGCCATCGAATTGAAGGTTTTTGATCATAGAAAGATGGTGTCCCTTCACGGTGAAGTTGTCACCTAGGTTGACGGCAACAATAGCACTCTCGGGAGTGGGTGCTACGGCTCGGTTGGTTCCCCATGCTGATCGTCGGCCATGGGAAAAAGGTAAATTGGTGAATGAGTTATAAACGACTTTGGCTTCCAAAAGGTTATCAAATGGTGGGTGTCAGGACCGAATACTATATGATTTATGTGGTTTGGGAGGTCGGGGTTGGTGGAAGAAGATGAAGATCTTCATCTTTTTAGTGAGAGAAACTAGAGAGAGGGAGGAGAAAACACAAGGTTTTATTAAGAAACACACACAATACAAATAACCTAATGATTCACCTCACCCCTCATGGAGAGTCATGAGGGGTATATATAGGCCCTAACTTTGCCACTTAAACGATACTAGTCCCTAAGGGCAAAGTATACTACGCATCTAGTCCAATTCACGTAAGTGACGTTATCTTTATAAAAAGCGAGGCTAACAATCTCCCTCCAAGATAGCGTCACACGTGAATGGTTACAATGAGACCTATAAATACAAAACAAAGTAAATTACAATAGTAATGAACAATGTTCACTTTCTTGAAGTGCAGAGTCTCTGTAGTCTAGATACTGAGGCAAACTTGAAGTTCTCCCTTCCGATGACCTCGACAAATGATCTTCTTGTAGCTCTGAACTTCAACTGTAATGGTCTAGTTAGGTTATTACTCCCTCCTAACTAGTGAGCCTTTTTTCTTTCTATGCTCCCTCCTGAACCGATAACACTCTTCCAACACGTCTTTAATCTTCAGACACGCAGCGGAGAAAGTAAACTCTTGATCGTACAATGGTTGTCGTTCTGGGAACATCATAACAACATAACTCACTTAGTATTGCATCCAAGTTGGTAAAAAGCCCCGATGTACACCACACTACTTCTCCTTCTTCAGTCTTAAGCAAAATTCCCTTCGTAATCCAATCACGGAAGATGAAATAGCAACTTCTCCCTCCTGATGGTTGCGAGCTATCGGAATCATCATAATGTTGCGTACATGCCGTATTACCTTCTTGATGCAATATTTAACATCATAGCTTGATCAAAATCCCGTGAGAATATGTCGCAAGAATACTCTCAATAATTTTCTCTAACCAACCTTTAGTCGAACCTCCTTTGAATTCACCGGCTAATAGTAATGACCACATATGGAGATAGCCCGGTACGACTAACTTGAAAAAGAAGTAAGCATCCCAACTTGTGACTTGCTACTTGTTCTAAAGTTTTGAACAATCCACAACTACGTGTGACACTGAGCACAACAACGTAACTCCTTAAAGTGATGGTTACACACTGTGAGCACTACAACGTAACTCCTTACCAGTTATAAACAGATTGTCAAATTTCATAATGTGCTCCAACAAGTTATCTTGAGACCATCGACTTATCTCAAAGATAAATAAGTACATCCTTGAAACGTCACTTCAATTTCGCATCAATAATACCGTACAAAATTTCTGTAGCCATTTTGTCACATCTTCGCTCAAGCCGTGAATAATGTATCCCTCCGTGAAAATTATACCATACCAAAAAATACCATTCGGATTACCAATAATAAAAAAATTGTATCCAATAATTTGTAACACAAAAAATTGGATAACAATATTTTTACCTTCATTTTTCTTAGATAAAAGAGTAATCATATCAGCTCATAATACCCGAATATACTCTGTCCAATGTCCAACACCATGACATCCGATCCATAAGGTCCAAGTCCATTCCATGTATATCAAAGCTATCCGGTTATAGGCCCAATAAAGCAACAGTAATGCCCGATCCATATGTAGCTAGATTAAAACCGGTTAGTGATATAAACTCATCCCACGTGCACTTGTCTAGATCTAACCCTAAACACACCACTTGAGATAAAAGTGTACGCCTACCACATATACTTTCTCCCAAATCAGATCAAAAGAAAAAAGCATCTCATCTCCATCTCAGACGCATCAACCATATCACACACCCATCCAATCTCAATCTCAATCTCAATCTCAATATATCATCATCTCACACAACTCATATGAAGTAAATCTGGTTCAATTCATTCTCAACCGCACCTTTACTTTGATATTTCCATTATAGTTCGAATCAAGATCGTGTCGTACTTCAAGATCCTAATTGGGTCTCGGGTAAGGTTTCATCTTTTTTGAGTCTTTAACAAAACTAAGAAAAGAGATATAACATCCTTGTTATATTCATTCTTAAGATTCGAATATTTTTTCTGAGAAGGATTGAATTTTATCTGTTTTGAGTTTTTAAATGAATGAGAGATGGGGAGAGATGTGAGGGTCCTTTGAAGTGAATCTAGATGTAGGATTGGTTTTTGGTATTGGAACTTTCGGACTGATGAAGTTCTTGACTGAGGTCATAAGTATTTTGTTTTGGTAAAAGGTATATTGATGTCGATGTGGTCAAGGTCTGGTTTACGCATAACTCTTTTTTTTTTCATTTCGGTTCTTACGCGTAACATATTGCCTTATGCGTAAACATTTAAGTTATGCGTAACCCTGGTGTAATGCGTAAAGCATGTTAAGCGTAAGCCTCTTGCTTATGCATAAGCCAGACTTAGACGTAAGCCTAGGCTTAGGCGTAAACGCATACGCGTAACATTTTCTTACGCGTAACTTCACAGCTACGCGTAACTTGCTCTGTAGATGGATCCTTACGCGTAAGTTTAGGTTTTTGACCCTTTGACCATTTTTTCCGATGAGTTTTCCGACTGAAAAATCCGACCAGCTTCATATAAAACCCAGAAAAGCATCAAACTGCTTCTGTTTTGACCCAGTATGACCACATGAAGATGACCAGTTTAAGACCATGTAAATTCACGGTTGGTACCAAAAAAGTCACAAATGAGGATAAAGTAACTGACTTGACCAAAAAGAATGATACAAGACAGATATAACATAATATACTATATGACTATTTTTGACCAAAACAAGGATACACAAAACCTGATGTTAAAAACTGTTTTTCCCATATAATAGACGGAAAAAAAATTTCCGGCCACAAAAAGATACCAAAAACAGTTAAAAACATGTGAAACAAACCAACATAAATCAATAAAACATAACCTTGGCTCGTTATACCAATTGTCAGGACCGAATACTATATGATTTATGTGGTTGGGAGGTCGGGGTTGGTGGAAGAAAATGAAGATCTTCATCCTTTTAGTGAGAGAAACTAGAGAGAGGGAGGAGAAAACACAAGGTTTTATTAAGAAACACACACAATACAAATAACCTAATGATTCACCTCACCCCTCATGGAGAGTCATGAGGGGTATATATATAGGCCCTAACTTTGCCACTTAAACGATACTAGTCCCTAAGGGCAAAGTATACTACGCATCTAGTCCAATTCATGTAAGTGACGTTATCTTTATAAAAAGCGAGGCTAACAGTGGGTTTGGTACTCTAGGTACACGGTTTTCTAATGGGACAAAAGGTGTTTTTCTTCTTCTTCGGATCAAACGTTCGGGGTTGGTAAGAGGTGAAATTGGTTCTATACCAGCTGCGCGAGTGTTCATACAACTACCTAGAGAATCCAAGCAATATTCAATCACACGAGCAAATAAATAAAACATATTTCAAACAGAAGAGACGAACCAGATCGGTTGCGAAAAGCGACCAATCGGCTGAAATATTTTTGGTCTGGGTTTGGAGCGTAACCGGATCGGTTGGATGGATGACCGATCGGTTAGAAGTCTCGTAAAAAATTTATTATTTTTTTTATTATTTTTTTTGGAATGGATCGACTGACGTAGATTTTTAAAACTTGTTGAAACACAATCAAAATCCCCGGCAGCGGCGCCAAAAACTTGATGTGCTACGTGTGTACAAGTTTTAAATTTATAAAAGACGATTTACCAATTCTACCAATAACACATACGAGCAAGTGCACTCATCCGTTATAGCAAGATTGTGATGGTAAGTCGGGATCGTTCGCAGGGATTTGTGAGTGAATCAAGAAACAAGTATAAAATCTACTAAGGCAATCCAAAAGCAAATAATAACGTGAATTGATATAATGAAATTCAGATGATTAAAAACTACACTTGCTTAAACTAGTTTCTTATCCTTGAAAAGTATGATTGCGTTAACCTATTCTTAACATGTTGGTTATGATAATTAGTTGGTGTACTAATCTATTGTTCTTACAAGTTAAACCTTCGTCAAGATTTTAGTTTATAAAAACAAGCATTAAGTTTAACCAATCAATTCAAGTTTCATAAGTTTACTTTCATAAACTTAAACACAAAAACATCCATTTGACTTATCAAATTTGCTTAATAAATGGTCCATACAAAAGGTAACCGATTATAAACAAAAGGTCGCAATTGATTGTAAACAACTAATCTTACGACCCTTTAGATATTTCCAATCAATCAACTTGATAATAAAAAAGTGTTCTTATTATAATCACACTTTAGTTTATTTGTTTGATCAAGAATAATGGGTAAAAACAATCATCCATAGACAATATGATTATAACTAGTTGAATAACAAATAGTTCTTTCGACCTTTTACAATTACTAACAACTAGTCAATCTTGATTAACAAATGTCACTATGAAACTTAAGCACAATTGGATCTTAGAATCAACTTGAAATTGAATTAAAACATGTTAACACAATCATAAACTAATCATTAGATAATTAACATTGTTTAAGCAAGTGCATAAAGAAACTAGCCACTCATAACAAACGTAAACATAAACTCATAACTTTGAACATTATAAAACATGATTAAGAGTCTTACAATGATTGGAATAAGATTACAAATGATTCCCAAAGTATTGGTGTTGACTTCTCGGTGGTTTGACCTCCAAATGTTGACTTCTTGGACCTCCAAACTTTTCTGGAATTCTAATGACGAAATTGAGAGCTATAAGAGATGGGTTTGATGAATAGAGAGTTGTATTGAAGTGTGTGTTCTCCAATACTCACAAGAGGTCTCTATATATACTAATCCCAAGGCATATGGTCATAAATGTTGAACTTGGCCTCCAAGGAGCTTGGAAGGGACTAGAATACACCAAGGAAGGACCTAGAAACGTTTGGATGCAATGAGGAATCTTAACGATGAAGAAATGGCAGACCAGGTCTCCCCAGCCGATCGGTTTCTTGTCTAGCCGATCGGCTGGTCTCTTTGACTGCTATCCAGCCGAATCAGTTGCGGGCAGCGACCGATCGGCTGGTCCTTCTTCAACAAGCCAATTAACATCTTTCCATCCGAATCGGTTGCGGCAGCAACCGATCGGCTGGTCTTCCTGCTTAGACGGATCTTGGACTTTTTGCTTGATTCTGGCTCATGGCACTTGGTTCTTCGTCCAAACTTGATCTTCTTCGATACTTGGAATGCTGACTTGTGCTTGACATGCTTCACTGAAATGGAAATATTCTTTTATCTAATATTCTTTTCCTCTTTCTTCCGTTTCCCTGCAGTTGGTTACATATACTAGACAAACGTCCTTTGATACGATTAAGTACTAAAAACATATGAATATAACCAAATAACATATACAAAAGCACAAATAACGCTATTGAAAACATGTACAATCTGAGCGTTATCAATGCTGGAAAAAAAGAAAAAGAAAGAAACAGGGCTAAGGCGAGGGTGCAATTAATCAACGCTCAAACAAGGAATGAGGACATGAAGATGTTTGCAATCAACACGAAAGCTGGATCCGATAGGCAAGGTTATATTATTGAGGAGGCCAAATGCGAAATCCGAGTCAAATATTTTCTCCAAAACTAGTTAAGTTCATGTAATTTTTTTTTCTTATGTCTTTTATTTTATTAAAAGAATTTTAATTTTAGTTTAATTTGTACTTTATTTGAATTAAAAAAAGTTAAAAACCATGAGGTCGAGTGTTTGTTATAACTCGAATAAGGGAGGGATTTTACGTTTTGATTAAGTTATAGGTTAAGGTAATGTTTGGTATGTGAGTTTCTAGGGGTTTGAGATGAAAGAAACATAAAATCATTTGTTTGGTGATTCTACTTTGGGCTTACGCGCATGCATGACCCCCAAATTCCAACTAGTGCAATACCCGTGCGTTGCCCGGGTCTAACGATCAAATAATTTACAAAGAGTATTGAGAAACTTGTTGTATAAACAAAAATTAAAAAAAAAATCAAAACAATAGATATTAAACTTGGTTTCTATTTTTCATCTTGATATAAAGTCATTGACAAAACAACATCCATCTCCGTTTCCTACGTATAAATAAGAATTTTTAAATCAGATACATATTAAGTTCTATTCGATTTCGGAGTAATAACACATACATTATTTGTCAATTGTGTATCTCCATCCATAGCATCATTAAGAGTACCACCATCAGGGACGGATCCATGCTATAACTATGGGGGGCCGATGCCCTCATGGCTTGTCAAAAATATGAGATTTTTTTTCCCGAGTCCATGGTATAACTATGGGGGGCCGATGCCCCCATGGCTTGTCGAAAAATTGAGATTTTTTTTTTTTTTTTTTTTTTTTTTTTTTTTTAATTTGAACTTTCTTCAAATGCGTGATTCACCTCTTCAAGCAACTAATGGGTATCGTTGCGGCATGATCATGTTTAAAGAAAGGAAACAATATTAGGCCTTCATACAAATATACGGATATGAGGTCCTTTTGTTAAAAATTGAAACCGAACTAAATCTAAAACTGAACGTTACCTCATGAGTTTCGACATTAACATTGTTCCCAACAGTCATTTTAGCGATGATGGTTAACACGTTTTTGATTGCCTTGACTTGTTCATCTGTGTAAATGGAAGAGCCAAAAGTTAAGTTTAAAACTTCAAAATAGAAAGTATATGATTTATACTTCCATTTTGGTTGCTTAAATGAGTTTACTGTATTTTAGTTATGAATTGAAGAGTATGGATCTAGTGAGAAGAAATATTTAAATGAGAAAAGTGAGAAGAAATTGTAACCACAAATTTCAAATAAGGAAAAAGAAATAATAGGGAGATATATCTATTTTTATAGATGCATCTAATATTTGTGGTTGTGGTTTCTTCTCATTCTTCTCATGTTAATTATATTTCTCATTTGATCATACCTCTATTTATGGTCGACATGTCCGCCCAAATTCATTTTATTTGAAAACTCAATTTGCAAAACTGGTAAGATAGCATTGGTATTTTGTTGCGGGCTACATTTCAGTCATTGATAAGATCTAAATAGTATTTTAAGGTTATCCTATTATACGTTATTTGAATATGTATTTCCCAGTCCACTTTTGACTCTAGTTAGTTAATAAAGATAATTGATGAATTACGATGGTCATGATTAAAAGTTCTTTGATCCAACGAACATAATAAATTTGTGCATAAGTGCACCGTCGGCAATAGAATAGTAATTCTAACTAATTTAGTGGGTTTTCTCTCTCTAAAGCAATAAAATGCATTTTTTAGTTTTTAGAAAACTTCTAATCCACATAATAAAGCTGATCATTCATTTTACTTCAATTTTTTTATTCAAAACAAATGTACCACATATTAATTAATTTATACAATATATATATATATATATATATATATATATATATATATATATATATATATATATATATATATTTAAAATAATAATTAATTTTCTCTCTCTTTATTTACTTTCAAACCTTTTCTAAATCCAAACCACTTACAAACCAAACGCCCCCGAGTTTAAATGGTCAAAGCTAGAGGGACTTTATTTTGCATACTCAAAAATCCTTGCATACTAAGGGATAAATCATCACCTTCCATCTAGATTGATCTAATGGTGGTGATTAACCTAAGATTTAATATGTCCAAACTTAAGTCCATGTTTTTTTCTTGTCTTTTTCTTTACTTTTTATCTTTCTTATTTATTTTCCCATTATTTGGATTTTTTTTATCACTTTTTTTTAATTTCACCTACTTTTTTTTTTTTTTTTTCTTTTTTTCTTTTTTTTTTTTCGTCAGTTTTCATACGTTTTTGTCCGTTTTTTCCGCTTTTTATGCATTTTCGTCTGTTTTCATCCGTTTTCATACGTTTTCGTCTGTTTTCTTACGTTTTCGTCCATTTTCATACGTTTTCGTCAGTCTTGTTACGTTTTCGTCCGTTTACATACGTTTTCGTCCGTTTTCTTACGTTTTCAAACGTTTTCGTCCGTTTTCATCCGTTTTCTTACGTTTTCGTCCGTTTTCATATGTTTTCGTCTGTTTTCTTACATTTTCATCCGTTTTCATATGTTTTTTTTTCTGTTTTCTTAGGTTTTCGTATGTTTTCTTACCTTTTCTTCTATTTTCTTACGTTTTTGTCCATTTTCTTACGTTTTTGTCTGTTTTCATACGTTTTCGTCCGTTTACTTACGTTTTCGCCTGTTTTCTTACATTTTCGTCCGTTTTCCTATGTTTTCGTTCGTTTTCGTCCGTTTTCTTACGTTTTTGTCCGTATTCATACCTTTTCGTCTGTTTTCTTACGTTTTAGTATGTTTTCTTACATTTTTGTCCGTTTTCTTACGTTTTCATCGGTTTTCATAGGTTTATATACGCTTTGGTCAGTTTTTTTACGTTTTCGTCCATTTTTAGACGCTTTCGTCTGTTTTCAGACGTTTTCGTTCGTTTTCATACGTTTTCGTCCACTTTCATCTGTTTTTATACGTTTTCGTCCATTTTCAGACGCTTTTTTCCGTTTTTATACGCTTTTCATTCGATTTTATACGTTTTTGTCCATTTTCATACGTTTTCGTCCTTTTTTTTTTGCAGTTTTTATACGTTTTCGTCTATTTTTAAATGTTTTCATGCTTATTATTAAACTTTATTATATTACATGTCTAATATCAATTGTGATATTTTATTATAAAAAAGTTAATGTCTAATATCACTTGTGATATTTCATAAACAAACAAGTATATTTTTTAACCTTTAATATCACATGAGATTTTTCATTGCTCTGTATATTTTTATATATTATCACCTATGTGTTTTCTAGTATTTTTATAATTTTCAGTTACAAGATAGTTTTTGTGCCTTTCATCGCAATTGACAAGTGCATATTTTTTTAATGCAACCAATGTTATCTATCACTTGTGATATTATACTCTTAGTAGAAATAAAAGGGATAAAGTCTCTGTAGGTGAATTCTTATTTTGTTCAAAAAAATGCTAATTTAATGCAATACTTGTTTGATTTTGAGAATATGTCAAGTCTCTATTTTCATAGTTTGCTTCATTTTTATTCATTTGATATTTTTAATTGACACTTATTTATCTCTTGTGATATAACATTGTAAGAAAGATGAAGAGTATTACACTCTTCATCATATATGTGTTATCAGTTGTGATACTCAACTAAGAATGTGAAATATTAAATTCATACCAAATATGATAAGAATGTAGTATTTACCAAGTATATATGAAAGAAATGATAATAAACATCACTTATTATATTATTGTGATGATTCTTTTCATTTTTCTTATTTGTGTTTTTGAAAATATTTAGGAATATTTTTGTGTTTTATGATAATATGAAATATTAGAAAAGGTGTTTAACTGAAAACAAAAAGATGTTATGAAACTTTTGTTAGACTTGTGGTGGATTTTTCTATTTAATGGATACATTGTGCATGTTTCGATAGGTTTTATAGCGGAATTTAAAAATATATATGGTTGAATCAACAAACTAAATAAGTTATGGTTGAAGAAAGCACACATCTTTATAAACAAATTGAGTAAGCTCAAACACCTGTGATATCACACATGATATCACAGGTGATATCACCTCACTTGTGATATTACATGATATCACATGATATCACAGGGGATATCACATGATATCACACATGCTGTTGGAATCACTCCTAAACCTCAATTCAAGTGTTAGTTACTCATATGTAATAGGTAGCTTATTATGGTCTTTATGTTTGTTTAAGGTCTAGCTTATGTAGGAGGCCCATAAGCTTAGGCCCATGTCCAATAAGGAAAAGGGAAGGAGTGGGAGTGTTGCCCTAGCTCCTTGCCTATAAATACTCTTGTAAACCTTCATTTGAAGGTTGGTTGTTCAAGTTTTTCTTTCATTCACATCTTACGCGTAACCGTCCTTATCATAACGTGTGTGTATGTTTGGTTTACTTGTTCAATCGCCTTTATCTCTTTCTTGTAAGCTTGTGTTGTAAATCTAGTGACCTAACAGTGGTATCAATCGCCTACTAGTTGGGTGAATCGTTATTTCTTGAAGTGGGTTTTGGTCCTACGCGTAGAATAACATACTACTTTGGTTCGCTTAAAAACTTGTTTTTTACACTTTTTAATCCAAGATTCTTGTACTTTCAACGTATTAAGTTGTTAAAATACTTGTTTTTGGCAAAAAGTTTCAACCTTTACGCGTGGATCTATGTTTTTATGCTTGTTTTTGTTCGTGGGTATCGTTCTACGCGTAACCCGTTTAGCTGTTTTGGTTCATCAAGGTTCACACTTTTGTGTTATTTTGGTACTTTTAACGCTATTCCATAACAAAAATCTGGTTTAGAAACAAATTTGGGCATAATCATTTTTACGAGTAAGATTACGCGTATCAAAACCCTAATCTTACGCGTAACTTTATCCGTGGTTTGATCTTCAGTTTTGTGGTTTACTCCGTGTTTTCTTGCTTGGATAAGCCTGAAAATACGTCGACTTTGGATATCTTTTGCACTGTGAAGTGTAAAAGATCACTTGGGATAAAACCCTAATCTTACGCATAAGCATAAAGCTTACGCGTAGAAGTCCTACGCATAAGATTGATCTTACGCCTAAGCCTAGTCTTACGCATAAGGTAATCCTACGCCTAACTTTGTGTCTACGCATAACTTTAGAGTCTTTTCCCTACTTACGCATAAGCTAAATCTACGCGTAACTCTCGATTGTTACGCGTAACTTTGGTGTTTTTACGCATAAGTTCTACTTGGTTTATTGTGATTTCTACGCCTAAGAACACTTCATCAACAAAGGTTCATTCGACTACAAAGATCCATTTTTACCAACACGAGTTTTCAACATGTCACAACCACCATACTCTAACTATTTCCCTTACACTTATTCTCAACGACAACAACAACTTAGTCCACAACATCAACAATGGAATCAATAACAAGCAATTTATCAACAACAATTTAATCAACAACATACTCCACAACTTGGAGCAATTCCTCCACCACAAATGGTTCAAACACCGCCAAGTCTTCAAGTTCAACCCTACACAAATGACTTCAATCAACATCCATCAAGGAACACCATGAAGGAACCCACTTGGTTTGCAAAGATGTGTGAAGCTTTAAGCAGCCAACAATCAATTCATGAGGCTGGATCACTTGATAGACCTCCAATGCTCACTCCAGGAAACTACGATCAATGGGTGATAAGGTTCTTTAGGTTTTGTGATCTGAAGAAGCCACATGGAAAGTTCTTAAAGAAGGTCATCTTGGAAGGTCCATTTGAGATGCCTACGGTCATTGTACCCGGAGATCCTAATGCAAATCCACCAAGAGATGAACAAACGAACATTGCTACTGTTGCAGATTTAAATCAAACAGAACTTCTACACTATGAAGCTGATGAGCTTGCAATGCAATATATCCTTTTAGGATTACCTAATCCAATTCTTCGAAGTGTTGATTCTCAAAAGACTGCAAAGGAAATGTGAGAACATATTCATATTCTTATGGAAGGATCTGTACTCAATCAGGAGGATTTGGAATCCAAAATTTACTTGGCTTATGAACACTTCATGATTGAACCTGGAGAGACACTAGAGTCTTATCATCATCGATTTTCAGACATCATCAATGACTTGGATAAACACAATATCATCATGCCAAGAATTGCAGTGAATACTAAGTTCCTGAGTAGCCTTGGTCCTGAATGGGAGAAGTATGTCATTTTTCTCCGTCAAGCGAAAAATATGCATCATTCTACATATGGATTGTTGTACGATTACTTGAAGCCTCATGAAAAGGAATTTGATCGGGAAAGGATTCTCCGTGCTCAAATTGCTCCACCGACACATCCGGAAAATCAACAACTTGCCTTATATGCTCAACAAAGTTATCCTCCTCAACAAGCAACTCAACCAACTGCCTCTGTCACACAAAACAATCATTCACAGCAACAATCTCAACAAAATCAACTGGTTCCATACAACAACAACAATGTTCAACCAATTGTCAGTAAAGCTAATGAGGACATCGATCCGTTCGATGCATTGCAACAAGGATTTGTTATGATTGCTAATGCTTTTGGCCGTTATACCAACAAATCCAACAATCGTATTCGTTCCTCATCTAACACACGAAATCAGGTTATGGTCGTCAGATGGGCGGTGGTCAAGGGTTTAATGTTGTGGGTCGGAATAACAACAGAGCTCCAGTGGTGGAACAGGGAAATGCTCATAATGGGTTGAATGGTCTTCGATGCTACAACTGCAATGAGAAGCGACACCTAGCTAATGCATGCCCAAAGCCGAGGACTAGGGGCAGTGCTTATTTCAAAGAGGCTCTTCTGTTGGCTCTTAAGGATGAAGCTGGTGGATCTCTCACAGACAAAGAACAGAGTTTTATGGCAAATGCAGACTCAGATGATGATATGGAGGACTTGCAGGCCAATGCAGCAGTTATGTTGATGGCTAATATGCATGAGTTACACATGAGTGACACAGGCCTAGTGTATGACACTGATGGCTTGTCTCAGGTACCCGAACAAACCATATTTATCTCTGATCTAATATCTCCGCCAACATCTGAATCCGGCAAGGCTCAGAATGTTCAAAATGAGTCATTTACATCTCATTTCGACGATTTTCAAATAGACCCTGTAGTTACATTTGACAATCAAGATGACCTTATGGTTTCCTTTGATAATCAAATTGACTCCGTGGTTATACTTGAGGATCTAAATAATGATCATGTCGTGACTTCTGTTGAACACGCCGAACTTTTGCCTCATCCAGATCTTGCTATGTTACTTAAAGACCAGCAATCCCAAATTGAAACATGTTGTGCATTAAATAAGGACTTAAAAAGTAAAAATGCACTGTTAACCAAGGATTTTGAATGTTTACAAAAGCAACTCAACTTTTTCAAAACTCAAGAAAAACGTGGAAAAGGTTTTGAAGCAGCCTTTACTAAATCTCATCAAAACGAAAAAGAAGAATGCTTTGTTGTCTGAGATAGAACAACTGAAACATGAACATAAAAAGCAAATTAACGCTCTCACCTTGGAAAAACAAAAAGCTAAGGCTGAGCTGTTAACTTGTCAAAAACAGTTCTCTGCATACAAAAAGCATTCCACGAACCGAATATATAATCATCTTGAAGAAATTATCGGCTTGCAACGCAAAC
The DNA here is from genome assembly GCA_019973895.1 of Chrysanthemum seticuspe. Taxonomy (NCBI): domain Eukaryota; kingdom Viridiplantae; phylum Streptophyta; class Magnoliopsida; order Asterales; family Asteraceae; genus Chrysanthemum; species Chrysanthemum seticuspe. The sequence continues at coordinate 218,721,833 of BPTQ01000009.1, read as the reverse complement.
TTAAAGAGTTTAAAACTGTTGTTTACAAACATGGTGAGTCAGTAACTGCTATTGAAAAGTTTACCTTAAAACCCGATCCAAAAGGATATGGACCAAATCTTGCTGACTACAAACCAAAGCTTTCAACCAAAACATTCAAACCAAATCCTGAAGTTTCCAGTGCAGAATATAAAATTGATAATTCTGTTATGAGTGTTGTTGAATATCATCGTCAAGAGGAATTAGATGCAGAAGACGAGAGTCGATCAAAATTAAAAACTGTTGTTTACAACAAACCTTTTAATTATTCAAAACCGGTCACTTTCGTCACACCAACGGATTCTTCTAACACACCAAGGGTTATCATCAAAACACCTGAGTCTTCGAATGTTAATCCCCAACCAGATTATGCACAAATTTATGGTCCTTTACCTTCCATCAATGAAGTAAACTCAAAACCTGAAAATCGCAAAATTCTTAGATATTTTGATATTTTCATGGCTGACCTCAAAACTTTAGAACATGAGATAGAATATCATTCTGAAATCAAAGTTCAACACTTTCAATCGCCTCTAGCACGAGAACAAAGAGACATTTTTCAGAAAAATCTTTTACCAAATGTTAAGAATTTGAAAAATTGTGCATTGTCTTGGGAACGGGACTTTCATAAGGAACTTGGAGTCATGAAGGTCGTTTTCGAAAAAACTGAAACATCTATTTCTAATACTAAACATAAAAAGAAAATGTTGAGAAAAGATGTTGATCGACTCTTGAAAGATGTTATTTGTGCTGATATCCATAATGTTGTGTTATTCTATTATTTGCCACATGCATCTGATTATATCTCTGCTGATAATGTTGACTCTGTGGTAACTGTTGAGAATACTGATAATGTGCTTCAGATCGAGTCTTTAAAAGCTGAAAATGACAGATTACTTAACGAACTTTACAATGCAAAACGTCGTCTTAATTGGTGTGAAAAAGATATTCACAATCAACAACTTGGTTTTCAAAATAAAATCGCTCAGTTGCGTGCAAAATCTTTTGATCCTAAACTTGAGCAACTGGATGATCAAAACGAGTCTTTGAAAAGCCAAATCTCAAAATATGAACAAGAACTTGTAAAAGTTAAACAGGAATATGGTGTCATATTTGATTTACTCAATAAGACTCGTCATGAAGCATCAAACGAACTTGATCACTATCTTGCTCACACTAGAGAATTCATGAATTATGCTGGTAATATTCGTTCTGAAAATCAAGATTTGATTCACACTATCTCTAAGTTAAGAGAAATGTTAGAAAAGTATGAACAACTTCCGCCAACCATCATTAAGAGATTAGCACCAGTAACACTTAGTAATCGTGCACCTAGAATCCCTACTGCCAAATCACAAGTTGCTAACATGCTTCCTTCTACTGAAACATGAATAGTTGCGTCTTTTCCAAACGTCCGCACTTCACAGCCTAGGAGCACTCAATCGAAGAATAGGAAGTTGCGACCTAATAAAAGATCACTAAGGAATGCTAAAGTAGAAGAACACCCTAGGACTATGAATAAGACTCACGTTGCTTCCACTATAGATATTGCGTCTGGCAAATGTAAAAGAAATAGTGATGTAACGAATGCTAAACCTTTAAGTACTTTTGATATTCAGTCTGATGCACCTTGTGTTATTTGTCGTAAAAGTATGAATTCTGAGTGTCATGACAAATGTGTTGCTAAAGCTATAATCTCTCGTTTACGGAATCCTAAGAATCGGAATACCTCTAGGCCCAATAATCATTCTAAGTCTGTGCTTGGTAGACCGCCTTCTTTAGATTCTAAGGCAAGCATTGTTGTCTCTGTAGCTCCAGTTTCACCTCCTAAGAATGTAGTACCACCTAGTGCATTCACAAAGACTAAAGCAAACAGTAGTTATAGATGGCAGAAATGGATATATAACACATTAGGATTTAAATGGATGCCTAAAGTTATTAATGTGTGTATGTCTACTATCACTGCTCCGGAACCCTCTAACATTTCGGGTTCCACATCTACTTCTATTCCATCTGTGTCGTCTGTGTGTAATGCAGGTGATACAGATCATTCTCTGGATTGTTGATAGCGGATGTTCCCGACACATGACAGGCAACCTTAAACTGTTATCAAACTTTATTGCAAAGTTCATTGGCACTGTCAGATTCGGGAATGATCACTTCGCATCTATCATGGGCTACGGAGACTATATCAATGGGAACATTGAAATTAGCAGGGTTTACTATGTGGAAGGCCTCGGTCACAATCTGTTTTCAGTAGGTCAGTTCTGTGATGGAGATTTGGAGGTTGCTTTCAGGGAGAAAACTTGTTTCATTCGTGATCTACAAGGAAATGACCTTATGTCTGGCTCGCGTAATTCTAGTCTTTACACTATCTCTATGCAAGACATGGTTGCTTCATCTCCCATTTGCTTACTTTCAAAGGCAACATCAACAAAATCCTGGCTATGGCACCGTCGTCTCTCACATCTAAACTTTCAAACCATCACCAACCTTGCTCGACACAAACTAGTAGAAGGTCTCCCACGATTCCGGTATTCAAAAGATCACCTTTGCTCAGCTTGTGAACAAGGAAAAAGCACTCGTGCTTATTTTCCTTCAAAGGTGGAACACAGCTCTCAGCATGTGCTTCATCTTCTTCACATGGATTTGTGTGGCACAATGCGCGTGCAAACAATCAATGGCAAATGCTACATCTTAGTAATTGTTGATGACTACTCACGATGGACTTGGGTCTACTTTCTTCGAAGCAAAGACCAAGCTCCACAGATGATCATCACCTTTCTCACGAAAATACAGGTTCAGCTCTGTAACACCGTCAGACAAATAAGAACAGACAAAGGAACTGAATTTGTTAACCAAACCCTTCGTGACTTTTATGAGAAAGTGGGAATTCAGCATCAAACATCTATTGCACGTACACCCGAACAAAACGGAGTTGTTGAAAGACGAAACCGAACGTTAGTGGAAGCTGCAAGAACAATGTTAATCAATGCTAAACTTCCAGATTACTTGTGGGCAGAAGCTGTATCTACTGCATGCTATACTCAAAACCGTTCTATGATCACAAAACGCCACAACAAAACACCTTTCGAGCTTGTCCACAACCATAAACCGAATCTCAAACACTTTCATGTATTTGGATCCCTTTGCTATCCGAATAATGATCGTGATAATTTTGGAAAGCTCAAAGCCAAAGCCGACATTGGAGTCTTTATTGGATATTGTGAGAATTCTAAAGGTTACCGGATCTGGAATCGTCGTACAAAACAGGTGATGGAAATGATTCATGCTCATTTTGATGAACTTACGGAAATGGCTTCTGAGTATAACAGCTTAGAACCCGGTCACAACCGCTTAAACTTCCCTCAACCCCCATCATCAGCTGAACAAAGCCCCCAGCTCACTCGTCAACAAATGGAAAGGTTATTTGCTCCGCTGTTCAGTGACGATATTGATGAACGTGCTCCAGGTGTATCCGCTGTTTCCGCTGCACAACCTGATAATACTCTTATACCTGATACACCTGCTACAACAACTAATGTTGAAGAAGCACCACCAGTTGACTCCACCACAACAGTTGAATAAACCGCTTCCAACAATGATGAACCGGCTGATGATATTCTGAATGAAGTACCCCCACCTGCAGATTTTGATCCAAATGCGTTCTTTAACCCGTTTGCTAATGACACTGCTGCACCTGATGTCACGGAATCATCAACAAACCATTTGAATCCTCAGAATCTGCACAATGTATACCAACATCAACCCTCTACACATCGATGGACAAAAGACCATCCTCTGGCAAATATTATTGGCAACCCGAATCAACCAGTCGTTACGAGACAACGTCTTCACACAGATGGTGAACATTGCATTTATGCACTCACTGTCTGCCAATCTGAGCCTAAAAACATTAAAGACGTAATGACAAAAGACAACTGGATTGAATCCATGCAAGAAGAACTCAACCAATTCAAACGTCTTGAAGTATGGGAACTGGTTGAAAGACCAACAGGGGTCTACGTCATTGGTCTCAAATGGATTTGGAAAAACAAATTGGATGCTGAAGGGAACGTAATCCGAAACAAGTCACGTCTAGTTGCTAAGGGATATCGTCAGGAAGAGGGAATAGACTTTGAAGAATCTTTTGCTCTGGTTGCTCGTCTTGAGGTTGTTCGGATATTTCTCGCGTTCGCGGCTCATATGAATATGACGGTCTTTCAGATGGATGTCAAAACTGCGTTTCTCAACGAACAACTGAAAGAAACGGTTTATGTCAGCCAACCAGAAGGATTCGTTGATCCTGAGTTCCCGAACCATGTCTACAAACTAAACAAAGCTCTTTATGGTCTCAAACAAGCCCCTCGGACATGGTACGATAAGCTATCATCTTTCCTCATTGCTAATAATTTCACCAAAGGTTCGGTTGACCCAACTCTTTTTATACAGTATCACGGGGCACATATCTTAATTGTTCAAATTTACGTGGATGACATCATTTTTGGGTCTACACATAAAAAGTTTTCAATCGCTTTTGCAAAACTAATGAAGAAAATTTTTGAAATGTCCATGATGGGTGAACTTACGTTCTTTCTAGGATTACAAGTTCATCAATCACCCCGTGGTATTTTCTTGAGTCAGTCCAAATATGCCCTTGAATTGTTAAACAAATTTGGAATGAAAACCTGTGATACTTATGCCACACCAATGACTCATACCAAGAAGCTAGACGCTGATTTACATGGGAAATTAGTTGACCCTACCAAATACCGAAGTATTATTAGGTCTCTCATGTATCTAACAGCTAGCAGACCTGATATTGTCTTTGCAATTTATCTATGCTCCCGTTATCAGTCGCGACCAACTGAAACCCACCTCTCTGAGGCTAAAAGAATCCTCCGATACATCAAGGGAACCATTAATTTGGGGATCTGGTATCCGAAGGATTCTGGTTTTGAACTAATCGCTTTTTCAAACGCTGACCACGCAGGATGCTTAGACTCAAGGAAAAGTACTTCAGGAGCACTACAATTTCTTGGTGATAAACTGGTGTCCTGGCAATCAAAAAAGCAGGATTGTACATCGCTGTCATCAACCGAAGCAGAATATGTAGCCATGTCCGCGTGTTGTGCTCAAGTCATATGGATGAGAACACAACTCAAAGACTATGGTTACGTATTTGACATAATCCCGATGTACTGCGACAATCGGAGTGCCATTGCGATCTCGTGCAACTCAGTTCAGCACTCGAAATCAAAGCACATCGATCTACGCTATCATTTCATCAAGGATCACGTGGAACAGGGTACAGTTGAGTTATACTTCGTGGGTACAGAATACCAATTGGCAGATCTTCTCACCAAAGCCTTGCCTCCCGCTAGGTTTAATGAGTTGGTCCACCGGATTGGTATGAGGTGTTTGACTCAAGAGGAATTGGATGACCTCCTAAAACAGTCTTAAAAACCTGTCAAACACCAAAATATCTTTTGTAAATACATTTTTCAAAAACAAAATACAAAAATATAAAACCTGATAAAACAACAAAAATATTCTTCTAATCTATTTTTCTTTCAACATGGCAAGTACATTTCTTCCGTCAACACTTTAATCTTTCAAAATTCAGTATTTTTCCGATCAAGTGTTGAGGGGGAGAAAATTATCACTTAACTGTTTCAAAACATCTGTGTACTTGCATGTTATCTTATCCCGGTTGTACCTTTTATCAATGGTGGTAAAATTTTCTGGTTAAACTAACACTCCTCGGACTAAAATTTATAACCTTTCATTATTTTCTTAAGTCGAGGGGGAGTGTCGTCAAGTTTCTTTCTTAAAAATCTTTGTTTGATAACCAAAACGGAAGTTAAATGGCATTGGTTGTAAATGGAAAAGGTGGAGGGACTAAAATTGTCAAAAACTGAAAGTATTTTTCAATAAAAGATCCCACCTAACTTAACTCTTCACATTTATTGCTAAAACCCATCTCATCCCACGCTTAAAAAACGTTCAAGAAATCCGTGTTTCAGATCTTCAATTTGTAAGTGTTTTTGTGTTCCTAACAAGATTACAAACAATGGTTTTAAATCGTTTTGAAAATTAACGGTTAGATTTTAAACTATGGTTGATTTTGTGTTATACGCGTATGCGTATGAACACATAATCTTGTTTATGTGTTTGTGGTTAAAAAGATAGTGTCAAAATGTTTTAATAACATCAATGATATTTTTTCTATCCTCAAAACGAACCCAGAAACTCGAATTGAGTGATTTTGAAAATTAGGGTTTATGCATGGATTTGGGTATTTTAAAATGTGAATGGTTTTGGTCAAAATGGTTATTGTGTGATGTTCATATTGTGTTGAATTAAAGATTTCCAGGCCCTATAACAACCCAGAAACCCTAATTAAATAAAAATTGGAATTTAGGGTTTAATGTTCTTAAGTTTGGGTATTTTTGATTCACTGAGAATAGGGTGTTAAAACTTTGTTATTAGACTCTCACAATACCTAAGACCTACCAGAAAACGTTTGGTGCAAATCCTAAGGCTAGAAATCACACGCGTAATTCTTAAACTCTAAGGTTTTGACCTACACGTATGACTTTCTACGCGTAAATGTTTAACAAGCTTTCATGCCATAATCTGTTTTAGAATGAATATATGTGTTAAGATTGATGATATAATGATTTTATTTCAGGCTTGCTACGCATAAAAACTCAGAATCAAGGTCCTTGTTACTCTACGCATAAGGATCACCTTACGCGTAGAAAGTTATGCGTAAGAGAAATTTTACGCGTAACTGTTACGCGTAAGGTTCTACAATGGGACTACGTGTATCCTGTGAAGGATATGCGTAAACAGTGACCTCTACGCATAAGGTCTACTCTTACGAGTAAGCCTTACGCGTAAGGTTTATATACGCCTACGCATAAGCTCTACGCTTAAGGTCCCTTTTTCCTACGCGTAACATTTCTTACGCGTAAGTAAGGATCCTACGCATAAGCTTGCGCCTACGCGTATACCACTCCTGTTTACTGATGTCAAAATTTGATTCGTTCCCAAACAGTTAAGTTTATTACACAAGCTAACCACTTGTGAATGGTCAACCGTAATAAAATTCAAACAGCTCAGAAACAAATGCAATTAAGATCTGGAGAGTATAGTGTTTCCACAGGTCGTTAAGTCCCACGGAGGATGAATGGTGTTTGAACAAATTCAGATGTCGAATGATCACTAAGGATAATGATCAGTAAGTATTTTGGAATATTTATACCTAAAGAAAAAGTTTTGTAAATTACAGGGGCTTAAATGCAAATTAAAGAAAATTAAAAAGCTAAGTTATATTAAATAAACGCTATCACTATTTTTAAAATAATGTTTTTCTTGATTTATAAAACAAAATAACTTAAATAAACTATTTTAATTAAAACGTAAACCTAAATTACCTAAAAACGTGACCTAGAATGAAAACGTGCGTTATATATAAAAATTACGCGAGTGCGCAAGTAAAAACGTAAAATTTGTGAAATAAAAGTCCTACGAGTGTAAAAACAATTTTCTTACTTACTATATGACAAAAGAAAATTTTAGAAAAAAGATTTATATTTTTTTGACTTTTATATTTTTTATTATGAATTAAATACTATTTTAAACTAAATAAATGATTAAAAATACTAAATCTATTAAGAAAAATCTGAAACTTTTTTGTAAAATACTTTATACTAATACAAAGCTAAGAAAAATATAAAAGTTGTGACAACTTATTTGAATAAGCTGTAAATAAGCTAAGTAATACGTATAAGCTTATATTGACAAGAAGGGTTATATATTAAACTTTGCAAAGAACTACCAGTCAAAGACCCAAGGGCAGATGGTAGTGTGTGTGTGTGGTGAGCTGGGTGGCCAGGGTTCGAATCCCAGCAATGGCTTTTCGATTTTTTATTTTATTTTTGGATTTTTCTTTTTGAAACTGCTTAAGTACACTGAAATAAACAATTTTTATAACTACAACTTTTTCTAAAAACCACTAATAAGCTCAGTTTGAGCTTATAATTACTTAACAGTTAAGCTAAAAATGGAATAAGACCAAAGTTTAAGCTAAATGGCTATAAAGCTGATCAAATAAGCAAAAGGTAACTAAAAATAAGCTAAGCAGCTTATAATAAGCTAATGTTATAACTGAAAAAGCACAATGACTAGAAATAAGCACTTATCAAAATCCAAATAAGCATAAACTGATACACAGGACACTTTTTGTTTTTACTAGGTACTTTTAAGCTAATATTTAAGCACTTTAATAAGCTAGAAAATGAAAGTAAACACTGGAACTAACTAGTATACCAATTAAGCTATCCAAAAAGCTAAAACTCTCACTGTGGGATCCACTAGAGAGCTTATGGTGAGCTTGAGAAAAAGCTGGTAAACACTGAGTAATGACTCAGTGTATACTGAGTCAATTGGGACAACTAAAAAGCTATAAGCAGGCTAATCAAATAAGCTACAAAGTAGAAAATTAAACTTGAAACCTTAAGATAGCTAGGTTAGCTTCTCAAAAAGCTAAAATTCACAAGCTAAGGGTAACTAATAAGCTTTGTGTGAGCTTATCAAATTGGACTACTCAACTGTGCACAGGGCACATTTTAGAACAGGTTGTCAAAGTAAGCTAACAAATAAGCTATTAAATAAGCTAATGAGAAAATATAAAAAATACTAGGATAAAGCTGAGCAGTTGTATTTACTATTCCAAAAGCTCAAAACATGAAACTCAAAGTTAAACCCTATAGAAATTAATCTATTTTATTCAAAAATGACCAAACTGAAATTTTTGACTTTCTATATTAGACCAAAGGTTGACTTTGATGAACTTTGGATTGATCTCAATCACTGATTATGTTGTATTAAGGTGGATTAAGACTGATTTGATCAACAATGACAACTTATGAACACAAAATTATGATCATGGATCATGAAAATCCAACAGTTGATGAATAAGATGTGATCAAAGGGAATTTTGACTTTTAATCAAATAAGGACTGGTTTTGCTTATTTCACTGAGCTACTATGACCTATTGTGACATATAACAAACAAGTACAAAGGTTTGAACACACTATAACATAGTTAATAAGGCAAATCCAAACACCCTTTAACTTGACTGTTTTGAAACTTATTAAAGCTTAACACTGATTTAAGCAAAGATACTGATTCATACACACATTTAATGTTATAAAGGACTGATTTAAGCTCATAAACACTGATAATAACAACTAAGACCTACTAATCACTATTATGCAATATTATTAAAAAAATATGAAAACTAAGTGACTGAAAAAGCTAATGAATAAGCAGCCTATTTTAAGTGATAACTTGACTTAATAACACCAAATAAGCATAAAAGACAAAGAGATAAGCAAAAATAAGTAGTTATACAGTGAAATTCCAAATTTAAGGATTGAGCTTACAAATTGCTTTATTGCTCAAAACTGAGAATTAAGCACTGAAACCACTTCCTATAGCTTCCCAAGAAGCATCTAAACCATGAAAATCCATAATACTCCTTGCTTCAATGTCTGTTTCATCTTCTCCATTGATTTTATAATTTCTCACTAATTTTCTTGATTTTTATGAATTTTTTTCTTTTTGAAACTAAACAGAGTTTTAAGGTTACTAAAAGCTTAGAAAAGCTTTATAAGGAGCTTAAGTGAGCTTAAGAGTCCAAGATAACAACTAAAAACAACATTCGAACTATCATGAGATTTTTAAACTTGAAATTTTGCATAAACTGAAATGGAACTTAAAACATGAAATTGCTTATTGAAAAAGATTCACAATACACTGAAATAACTTAAGAAGGTACTTGAAAGCTAAGAAATACACTGGAATTTGAAAAGTAATTAAAACGACATGTATTAACTGAAATTAAGCTAGATACTCTTCACATTGCTTTTCTTTCCCTTTATAATGATCTTTTCCACTATTGTCGACATCTCTGAACATATCCCACCTCATTCCAACCATTGGATTGGTCAAAATCATCATATTCGTCCATTTGGCATTTTGGCGCCAAAATAGTCATGAGCAGGTTTTTGTGATTAATGCAATTTGGGAGGTTGTAGAGGTGGAAGGGAGTGGGTATACAAGTGGTGAGGTGAGGTGGAAAGGTGGAAACAGGCAAGGTGGAAGAAAACCACCCTGGTTTTGGGATTGCAGGCTTGGTGAATGGGATGAACAGTGGTTCTGGTTTTGGCGGGTTTGACCAAATTTGACCGAATTGATATTAATAAAGGGGGGTCAAAATGGGGGGTCACAGGTATATTGGTAGGGGTTCTAAATACACAAAGGGGCCATTTGGTTGTAGCTTTATGACAAGGACCATTTGTGTAATTTCTGAAAAGTGAGGGACTGAACCTGTAATTTCTCCAAAGTTATAAAAAGGACCAAACTTGACAAACTTTAATAGTACAAGGATAATATTTGATAATTTTCACTTTTTTAAATATCCAAGGACTATTTTTGACATTTTTCAAACTTGAGGGACCAAAGTTGTAATTTTGCAATTTTTAAACTTTGAAGGGTTTGTTTTAACAATTTTTGAATCCCATGGACCTTAAATGATATTTTTACTTTATTTTGATTTACCAGGGACTAAATTTGACAACTTTTGAAACTTGGGGGACTAAAACTGCCAATTATGCAAACTTGATACGTTTTTCATCTGATTTTGATATTTTTGCATTTAAAACACATAAAACACTTATTTGTGATATTTTTATCATTTTGATGTATTTCTGAGTGTTTTCAGATGTTTTTGGCATTCTAAACGGTACAAAAATGATGAGTATTTAGACACTCATCAATCCCCCACACTAAGATATTGCTAGTCCCTAGCAATGATTTGAGAAAAATTAATGGATTTCATCTCTTTACCAAAAGCCATTACTTCTGGAGTAGCCAATTGTTTCAGTTCAAGTAAGAACCTTGGTACAATGATAACCAAATGATTTTGAGCAAACCATCAGCTGTAAACGGATTTGATTTGTCTTTACCAGAAACCGTTTGCTTCTGGACTAGCCAACTCCTAGATAAATTATCAATATTATCTTTGGTGAGCTGATTACCAATTATGGATTTCCAACTGCCTTTACCACAAGCCATAAACTTGCGGGCTAGCCAACTTTTCACTAATTAAAGATATGGTGAGTTGAACACCATACAATTTTGGGCAAATTGCAAGCCATAAACGGATTTGAGATATCTTTACCAAGAGCCGTTTGCTCCTGGATTAGCCAATCCTTATGTGTGTTAGACATGGCGGACTGATTACCATTTGCTGAGTAAGTGGAAAACACTTACTCCAAAAAAAAATTTGGCCAAAAACGGGGGAATTGGGTAGAATAATTACATGATAAAATTCGTGAGAATTCCCCCCCACACTTAGAAATGAATATTGCCCTAAATATTCAAAGTACCGCCTGTTATGCCGAATCATAGAACGTAAAAGGGAAATACTACGGCCATTATTTTATTTTTTTGATATATACACATTTTTTTAGAGAGCTTATATACAACAGCGGGGGGCAACTCCCCCACACTAGGGTGGTACTCACGGGTGAAAACCCATGTGGTGTGCTATTGTTTTTGATTACCGAGTCGCTAGCTTGACTCGATCCCCGCATTCATTGGTTAATGGGGAAAGTTTGTAGATCCGGGACAACCACGGGTGGAATGTCCTCTCCAAAATAGTGCTTTAATAGATGACCATTCACTTTAAAATTTGGACCATCAGGCTGAGATAACTCAATGGTACCATAAGGATAAACCTTAGAAATAGTAAATGGAGCAGACCAACGGGACTTGAGCTTTCCTGAGAAAATCTTCAATCTAGAGTTGAAAAGAAGGACTCGATCACCGACGTTGAAAACGCGGTTCTTGATTTTAGAATCATGAATCTTCTTTGTCTTTTGTTTGTAGATCAAAGAGTTCTCGTATGCTTGATCACGGAGTTCATTTAATTCATTCATTTGAACTTTTCTGTGATCACCAGCTGTCTGAATATCGAAGTTTGCATGCTTCAAGGCCCAGTATGCTTTGTGCTCAAGCTCAATCGGAAGATGACATGCCTTTCCGTACACTAGCTTGTATGGAGTACACCCGATGGGTGTTTTGTAAGCTGTGCGGAAGGCCCAGAGTGCGTCATCCAGTTTATCCGACCAGGATGCACGGTTTTCGCCTACTGTCCTTTCAAGAATTCTTTTTATACCACGGTTGGAAACTTCCACTTGCCCACTTGTTTGGGGGTGGTATGCAGTAGATAGACGGTGGGTTACACCATACTTTTGCATGACACGATCAAATTGGTCATTGCAGAAATGTGTACCACGATCACTGATTATAGCTCGTGGAGTTCCAAACCTAGCAAAAAGAGATTTTAAGAATTTTACAACAACTCGGGCATCATTGGTAGGTAAAGCTTTCGCTTCAACCCATTTTGACAAATAGTCAACAGCCACGAGTATGTATTTGTTTCCTCGAGATGATGGAAATGGCCCCATAAAGTCAATACCCCAGATGTCAAAGATCTCACAAACTTGAATGGCATTTTGCGGCATTTCATTTCTTTGAGAGATATTTCCGTGACGTTGACAAGCGTCACAAGTTTTGACAAATTCATGGGCATCCTTGTAAATAGTGGGCCAATAAAACCCTGAATCAAACACCTTTTTGGCGGTGTAGCTTGGACTATGATGTCCCCCGGTGGGTCCAGCATGGCAAGCTTTGAGAATGTCCATAGCTTCCTGTCCATAAACACACCGTCGGATGACTTGATCCGCACAGATTTTGAATAAGTAGGGGTCGTCCCAGAAGTAATGTTTAACATCCTTGAAGAATTTGTTCTTCTGTTGGGTCGACATCCCTTTTACTATGAAGTTACCCGCATGGTAATTTGCGAAGTCAGCAAACCATGGGGTAGTAGAGTTTCCACGAAAAGAAACCGCATTGAGTGTCTCGAGAGGAAATGTTTCATTTATTTCCTTTTTCTCGAAAACATCTTGGTGAGGGTTTTCTAGACGGGACAGATGATCAGCAGCCAGGTTCTCAGCTCCTTTTTTATCACGTATAATCATATCAAATTCTTGCAGGAGGATAACCCAACGGAGCAATCTCGGCTTTGCATCTTGTTTTGCAAAGAGATATTTGAGAGCCGAGTGATCCGTATACACCACGCATTTAGTCAAGATGAGGTACGGCCGAAACTTCTCAAACGCATACACCACAGCTAGTAGCTCTTTTTCTGTGGTGATGTAATGGGTTTGAGCTTCAGTCATAGTCTTACTCGCGTAGTGGATAGGCTGAAAATGCTTGGATCTACGTTGTCCTAAGACTGCACCGATAGCAAAATCACTTGCATCGCACATGAGCTCAAAAGGCAAATCCCAGTCGGGAGCAACGAGAATGGGTGCTTCAGTAAGCTTTTTCTTTAATGTTTCAAAAGCTTCGATGCACTCGGGTGAGAAGATAAAAGGAGCATCTTTTTCAAGAAGATGGGTCATAGGCCGGGCGATTTTAGAAAAATCTTGTATGAATCTGCGATAAAAACCGGCATGACCTAAAAAACTCCTAATACCTTTGACGGTAGTAGGATGAGGCAGTTTAGCAATAACATCGACTTTTTCTCTATCAACCTCAATCCCATTTTTGGAAATCTTATAGCCAAGGACTATGCCTTCTTTGACCATAAAGTGGCTCTTCTCCCAATTTAGACAAAGATTGGTGTCTTCACACCGTTTGAGCATTTTATCTAGATGGGACAGACATGTTTGAAACGAATCCCCAATGACTGAGAAATCATCCATAAACACCTCCATTGTTTCCCCGATCATGTCGTGGAATATGGCCATCATACATCGTTGGAACGTGCCAGGAGCATTACATAAGCCAAAAGGCATACGTCTGTAGGCAAAAGTTCCGTATGGGCAGGTGAATGTAGTCTTTTCTTGATCCTGTGGATCAATGGGGATCTGAAAATAACCCGAGAAACCATCAAGGAAACAATAGTATTCGTTCCCTGCTAATCTCTCAAGCATTTGGTCCATGAAGGGTAGAGGAAAATGGTCTTTACGGGTGGCGTTATTCAACTTACGATAGTCAATGCAAACACGCCATCCCGTTACCAGCCGAGTTGGAATTAACTCGTTATCTTCATTTGTGACAACAGTTATGCCACCCTTTTTAGGAACACAGTGAATTGGGCTAACCCAAGGACTATCTGAGATCGGGTAAATCAATCCTGCATCAAGAAGTTTGATAACCTCTTGTTTGATAACATCATGGATTTTTGGATTTACTCTTCTCTGATGTTGAACTGCTGGTTTGAAGTCATCCTCCATCAAGATTTTGTGAGTACAAAACTCAGGGTTGATACCCTTAATTTCGGAGAGTTTCCAAGCAATTGCTTGCTTGTGTGACTTCAAGACCTTTATGAGAGCAGTTTTTTCATCTTTACTCAAATCTCGAGCAATAATGACAGGTAATTTATCATCACCCTCAAGAAATGCATACTCGAGATGAGGTGGTAAGTCCTTAAGTTCGACTTCAGGAAATTCTTCAGTTTTCTCAACTGACTTGACTTTCTTGTTATGAAGCTCGACGGGAGGGAGTGATGATGGATCATCATTAAGCAACTTCTCAATGAGAAGTATGTCCCCCTCAATGTCGATGGGAGCGTGATCAATTTCCCATGGAACAGAATCACTAGACAAGTATGCTTCAATCTCTTCCAAGATGAAGTCACTTTCCTCAAATGGAGTGAGAGAAGGAGTAGATATAGCAATGATGGGTTGAGATGAATGAGTGATATTATCACTCGAAGAATTATGATCATAACCAAGAACTTCTTGAGAGTACTCTTCAGAAGCAACATCAATGATATCTATTCGGTTAACCGACTCAGAATCATAGTTTGCGGAGTACCTCGAAGTTTGATCAAGGTTAAAGGTGACAGCTTCATTACCTACACGTAATGTGATTTCTTGCTCAAATACATCAATGAGAGCACGACCCGTTCTCAGGAATCCTCGTCCAACAATGAGAGGAACCCGATGATCGGCATCAAAATCAACAACCACAAAGTCAGCTGGGAAATGGAACTTTCCTACTTTCACAAATACGTCCTCGGCAATGCCGAGTGGACGGGATATTGTACGATCTGCAAGCTCGAGAGTCATGCATGTAGGAGTAAGGTCCGGAAGAGAAAGTTTCTTCCATACTGAATAAGGCATCAGATTGATGCTTGCACCAAGATCGGCTAAGGCAAAGTATTCAACCATTCCTGGAAATACACAAGGTAAGAGAAATTTTCCAGGATCTCCAAGCTTCTCGGGAAGCTTCTTCAAGATAACTGCAGAGCAGTTCTCGTTCAGAGGAGTTTTAGCCATTTCAAACAGCTTTTCCTTGTTGCTTAACATGTGTTTGAGAGTTGATGCAAACTTGGGCATCAGCATGATAGCATCCGCAAAGCTTATGTCAAAATGTAATTCTTGGAAAATTTGAAAAAAATTGTCCATTTGATGACTGGCTTTTTCGCGGAGCTTTTGCTCATTCAAACGTGATGGGTAAGGAATAGAAGATTTGGATTTGGGGTTTTCAACGGGAGCTACAGGTGGTTCAAAAACAACTCCTGGATTGGATTTGGGTTTCGGGACAACTTGAGGATGGACATTGTTGGTACCTCCGTTATTAGTAGGAAGTTCCTTGTCCTTTGTTGCCTCAGGTTCACTTTCCACTACCTTAGGGAAAGAAGAAGAAGAGGTAGTAGGAATAGCGGGTCCATTGTATGAAACACCACTTCTGGTTGTGATCGCCTTAGCATCGCCCCTCGGGTTAGCGATCGTGTTGCTCGGAAGTTTTCCTGAGCCCGAGGGTTGATCATTTAAAGACTTCTTTAGATCAGCGATCTGACTGACCAACAACCTGTTCATTTCATCTTGGGATTTCATGAATTGCTTCAATAACTCATCAGATGATGGTACTGGAGGATGTGGAGGGAAATTTTGAGGTCGTATGTTTTGATTATGACCTTGTTGTTGAAAATTCCCTTGGTTAGGATTCACATTTCCCTGAAATTGATTCCCTCGATTGAAATTGTTTTGATTAAGGTTCCCTTGATGTTGGAAACCTTGATTTGGTCCGGGATAGAAATTACCTTGGTTTTGATAACCTTGGTTCATTCTAGGTTGGTTTTGATTCCGGTTTTGTATATTAGGATTCTGGTTAAAACCGGGTGGTGCCTGATAAGTATTAGCTCGGTAGTTTGGTTCATTTTGAGGACGGTATTGATTACCTCCCTGATGTGAAGTACCGGCTATAGCATTGGCTTCAAATGGACTACCATCGGTAGCAGTACAGTTGTAGTATGCATGAGGGCCACCACAAGTAACACAAACTTCAACTTTCTTCACTTCACCATGTGATGGTGTCTGTGTGAAAGTGACTTTCTTTTGGTTAGCAAGAACCAAAGCCTGAACAATATCCGTGAGTTTGTCAATCTTAGCATCGGTGCTAGATGTACTCACGGGAGATGAAGTAGAAGGTCCAGCATTAGACTGAGACTGATATGTCTTTGTTCGAAAAGGGCGGACTTGGGACTTGTTTTCTATGATTTGTAAGGCTTCTTTTGTGGTCTTGCTCAGGAAATTACCTCCCGCGAAGGCATTTAGAGAGTCTTGGTCAGCTTGTCTCAGACCATTGTAGAAAGTATCCATTTGCATTAATTCGGTAAAACCATGATGCGGACACTTGCGGAGCAACTCTTTGTAACGATCCCATGCCTCCCCGAATGATTCATCAAATCTTTGAGAAAATTTCATTATCTCATTGTTAAGACTTGTAGTTCGGGATAGAGGATAGAATTCGTTAACAAACTTGGTGACTAAATCTTCCCATGTCTCAATGGAACGAGGGGGTTATTTCTCAAGCCAATTCCGGGCTTGTCCCTCTAGAGAAAATGGGAACAGAAGAAGCTTAATTGCTTCATGTGGGACATTCTTGTATTTGATGGTAGATGCAATCTTGTTAAACCATCGAATGTGTGCATGAGGATCATCCCGCTCAAAACCATAAAATTGGCTTTGGGTTACAAGATTAAGCAACCCGGTTTTGAGCTCAAAGGTATCAGCCACGATGGCTGGGACAATAATGGCATCTCCGTAACCCTCGATGGGTGCTTGGAGAAGCTCATTCATCGGTTTGTCTTCTGCCATTACGGCAGGGGGTGGTTGTGCTAGACGTTCCTCAGTCACGGCTGAAGGAGCAGAACGTCCTCTACGTCTACGAGGAATATTTGCAAGCTCGGAAAGTGGACTTGTAGAACTGGAAGAACGAGTGCGCATGCACTAAGTATAAAAATCAGTTTTCAAAACAAATGCGAGGCAAAACGACAAGTGAACTTAAACCAATAATCACAAATGAAATGGCTTCTTTGAAAAAGGTACACCAAATCACAAGGACACAAAGGCAAGTTTTGATCTTTTGTTCGGGAACTTATTAATGTTCACACCCCCAGTTGCTAGGTGTACTGCCTTGATTTGTGGTGGTTGATTTTTATGTATTTATTAAGTACCACTGAAAAGACGTAGGTATGGATTTGTGCTGAGGATTTAAAAACTTTTGGACAATATTTTTGGTATCGTCTCGTTTAACCAAATCGTATCTCTTTAAGAATCACCTTAAAGGAAACACAAGTTAGAAAACGTTACGATTGTTTTGTTGTTTTATATTTTTTTGGTGTTGTTAACACTTTAGGAAAAGTGTTAATGAACTTTTTGATTTTGATTAACTTTACAAAAAACTGTTTACAAAAGGTGGTATATATGCAAGTACGGGTCTGAAAACTGCTTTAAAACACGCTTACAAACTCCCCGGCAGCGGCGCCAAAATTTGATTCGTTCCCAAACAGTTAAGTTTATTACACAAGCTAACCACTTGTGAATGGTCAACCGTAATAAAATTCAAACAGCTCAGAAACAAATGCAATTAAGATCTGGAGAGTATAGTGTTTTCACAGGTCGTTAAGTCCCACGGAGGATGAATGGTGTTTGAACAAATTCAGATGTCGAATGATCACTAAGGATAATGATCAGTAAGGATTTTGGAATATTTATACCTAAAGAAAAAGTTTTGTAAATTACAGGGGCTTAAATGCAAATTAAAGAAAATTAAAAAGCTAAGTTATATTAAATAAACGCTATCACTATTTTTAAAATGATATTTTTCTTGATTTATAAAACAAAATAACTTAAATAAACTATTTTAATTAAAACGTAAACCTAAATTACCTAAAAACGTGACCTAGAATGAAAACGTGCGTTATATATAAAAAATACGCGAGTGCGCAAGTAAAAACGTAAAATTTGTGAAATAAAAGTCCTACGAGTGTAAAAACAATTTTCTTACTTACTATATGACAAAAGAAAATTTTAGAAAAAAGATTTATATTTTTTTGACTTTTATATTTTTTTATTATGAATTAAATACTATTTTAAACTAAATAAATGATTAAAAATACTATATCTATTAAGAAAAATCTGAAACTTTTTTGTAAAATACTTTATACTAATACAAAGCTAAGAAAAATATAAAAGTTGTGACAACTTATTTGAATAAGCTGTAAATAAGCTAAGTAATACGTATAAGCTTATATTGACAAGAAGGGTTATATATTAAACTTTGCAAAGAACTACCAGTCAAAGACCCAAGGGCAGATGGTAGTGTGTGTGTGTGGTGAGCTGGGTGGCCAGGGTTCGAATCCCAGCAATGGCTTTTTGATTTTTTATTTTATTTTTTGATTTTTCTTTTTGAAACTGCTTAAGTACACTGAAATAAACAATTTTTATAACTACAACTTTTTCTAAAAACCACTAATAAGCTCAGTTTGAGCTTATAATTACTTAACAGTTAAGCTAAAAATGGAATAAGACCAAAGTTTAAGCTAAATGGCTATAAAGCTGATCAAATAAGCAAAAGGTAACTAAAAATAAGCTAAGCAGCTTATAATAAGCTAATGTTATAACTGAAAAAGCACAATGACTAGAAATAAGCACTTATCAAAATCCAAATAAGCATAAACTGATACACAGGACACTTTTTGTTTTTACTAGGTACTTTTAAGCTAATATTTAAGCACTTTAATAAGCTAGAAAATGAAAGTAAACACTGGAACTAACTAGTATACCAATTAAGCTATCCAAAAAGCTAAAACTCTCACTGTGGGATCCACTAGAGAGCTTATGGTGAGCTTGAGAAAAAGCTGGTAAACACTGAGTAATGACTCAGTGTATACTGAGTCAATTGGGACAACTAAAAAGCTATAAGCAGGCTAATCAAATAAGCTACAAAGTAGAAAATTAAACTTGAAACCTTAAGATAGCTAGGTTAGCTTCTCAAAAAGCTAAAATTCACAAGCTAAGGGTAATTAATAAGCTTTGTGTGAGCTTATCAAATTGGACTACTCAACTGTGCATAGGGCACATTTTAGAACAGGTTGTCAAAGTAAGCTAACAAATAAGCTATTAAATAAGCTAATGAGAAAATATAAAAAATACTAGGATAAAGCTGAGCAGTTGTATTTTACTATTCCAAAAGCTCAAAACATGAAACTCAAAGTTAAACCCTATAGAAATTAATCTATTTTATTCAAAAACGACCAAACTGAAATTTTTGACTTTCTATATTAGACCAAAGGTTGACTTTGATGAACTTTGGATTGATCTCAATCACTGATTATGTTGTATTAAGGTGGATTAAGACTGATTTGATCAACAATGACAACTTATGAACACAAAATTATGATCATGGATCATGAAAATCCAACAGTTGATGAATAAGATGTGATCAAAGGGAATTTTGACTTTTAATCAAATAAGGACTGGTTTTGCTTATTTCACTGAGCTACTATGACCTATTGTGACATATAACAAACAAGTACAAAGGTTTGAACACACTATAACATAGTTAATAAGGCAAATCCAAACACCCTTTAACTTGACTGTTTTGAAACTTATTAAAGCTTAACACTGATTTAAGCAAAGATACTGATTCATACACACATTTAATGTTATAAAGGACTGATTTAAGCTCATAAACACTGATAATAACAACTAAGACCTACTAATCACTATTATGCAATATTATTAAAAAAATATGAAAACTAAGTGACTGAAAAAGCTAATGAATAAGCAGCCTATTTTAAGTGATAACTTGACTTAATAACACCAAATAAGCATAAAAGACAAAGAGATAAGCAAAAATAAGTAGTTATACAGTGAAATTCCAAATTTAAGGATTGAGCTTACAAATTGCTTTATTGCTCAAAACTGAGAATTAAGGACTGAAACCACTTCCTATAGCTTCCCAAGAAGCATCTAAACCATGAAAATCCATAATACTCCTTGCTTCAATGTATGTTTCATCTTCTCCATTGATTTTATAATTTCTCACTATTTTTCTTGATTTTTATGAATTTTTTTCTTTTTGAAACTAAACAGAGTTTTAAGGTTACTAAAAGCTTAGAAAAGCTTTATAAGGAGCTTAAGTGAGCTTAAGAGTCCAAGATAACAACTAAAAACAACGTTCGAACTATCATGAGATTTTTAAACTTGAAATTTTGCATAAACTGAAATGGAACTTAAAACTTGAAATTGCTTATTGAAAAAGATTCACAATACACTGAAATAACTTAAGAAGGTACTTGAAAGCTAAGAAATACACTGGAATTTGAAAAGTAATTAAAACGACATGTATTAACTGAAATTAAGCTAGATACTCTTCACATTGCTTCTCTTTCCCTTTATAATGATCTTTTCCACTCTTGTCGACATCTCTGAACATATCCCACCTCATTCCAACCATTGGATTGGTCAAAATCATCATATTCGTCCATTTGGCATTTTGGCGCCAAAATAGTCATGAGCAGGTTTTTGTGATTAATGCAATTTGGGAGGTTGTATAGGTGGAAGGGAGTGGGTATACAAGTGGTGAGGTGAGGTGGAAAGGTGGAAACAGGCAAGGTGGAAGAAAACCACCCTGGTTTTGGGATTGCAGGCTTGGTGAAAGGGATGAACAGTGGTTCTGGTTTTGGCGGGTTTGACCAAATTTGACCGAATTGATATTAATAAAGGGGGGTCAAAATGGGGGGTCACAGGTATATTGGCAGGGGTTCTAAATACACAAAGGGGCCATTTGGTTGTAGCTTTATGACAAGGACCATTTGTGTAATATTTGAAAAGTGAGGGACTGAACCTGTAATTTCTCCAAAGTTATCAAAAGGACCAAACTTGACAAACTTTAATAGTACAAGGATAATATTTGATAATTTTCACTTTTTTAAATATCCAAGGACTATTTTTGACATTTTTCAAACTTGAGGGACCAAAGTTGTAATTTTGCAATTTTTAAACTTTGAAGGGTTTGTTTTAACAACTTTTGAATCCCATGGACCTTAAATGATATTTTACTTTATTTTGATTTACCAGGGACTAAATTTGACAACTTTTGAAACTTGGGGGACTAAAACTGTCAATTATGCAAACTTGATACGTTTTTCATCTGATTTTGATATTTTTGCATTTAAAACACATAAAACACTTATTTGTGATATTTTCATCATTTTGATGCATTTCTGAGTGTTTTCAGATGTTTTTGGCATTCTAAACGGTACAAAAATGATGAGTATTTAGACACTCATCATTTACGCGTAACTTTATCATTTCTACGCCTAAGCCTGGATTGACCTTAATTTTGAATTGTTACATGTACAATCTTGTAAATAAACTAATCATATCATCACGAAACCAATAATGTCACTAATAAACTTAATCGTTTAATATGTTGTGTTAAATAAGTGATAAAATAAACTTTAAAACTTAAAGTTAACTAACTCACGAAACATTTCACGATGTCATTGGACTATTGGACAAACAAGTGACTTAGGACTCGTAACAATCATTAACACTGTATATTCAATAATTAGACAATAAAAACCTTCTGTTGACTAACATTATGTCTTTCAATATGTTGGTTCTTTTGGATAATGTTATTTCAGATCACGACATGGCTGCTCAAATGAATGTGGATGCACCAGAAGTTCTCACAATTGTTGACATCTTCCCTAATGGCTATCCTAGAAAGATTGGAAAGAACAACCTTAGGGTTGACTTTGAAACCCTCACATGCTCAGAATCTTCTTGTCTCATTGTTGTGGATATTCTAAAGAATCATCCCTACCAGAACATGCTCTCACACTCTGCTACTGTACCGGAGATCTACATGCAACAATTCTGGAATTCAATGCAAAGGATCAAGGGTCAAAGTGCAGTGACTGTTACTCTCAATCACAAACAAGTCACCATCACTCATGCTGATGTACGGGCTGTTCTTCTCATTCCTGAAATCGAGCCAACCGACTTCTTTGCCACACCTACTGAGGAGACAGTTCTACAATTCTTGCTTGATATTGGCTATGATGAAGCTTCAGGGATTATCTCTAAGCATTCTCATGTGGAACTTAAGAACATTCCTCAACCGTGGAGAACCCTCTACATCATCATCACCAAATCAGTCTCTGGTCGTGATAGTGGCTATGAGCATCCCAAGCTCATGGAACTACAAATCTTCTGGTCATTAATCAACAAAAAGGACATCGAAATTGAAGCACTGTTATGGGAAGACATGATGTCATTTCACAAGAAACTTGGCTCAAAGATTCCCTATGTCAGATACACAAAATTGTTGATCCAGAGAGCACTTGGACTTAATCTCGATATTCCACAGAGGCTCAATGACCCAGACAATCACGATATGTTGACTGAGCCTACCCTATCAGTCAGAATCAAGGAATCGTCAACAAAGAAACAGGGTGATGTGTTACCTGATCACCTTCTGACTAACGAAATCAAGAAGCTTGAAACGTACAAAAGGTATCGGGTAGCAGTAGGAGAAGGCAAAGTTGGTCATCTCGATGAAAAGTCTTCTGGAACACCTATAAGGAGAACCAGAAGAGGCAATGCAGGAAGTGATGCAAGTACTGTAAGTCAAAGGAAGTTTCCCAAGAGGAATCCTCCTCGTAAAAGGACTGTTCCTTCTAAGGAAGCTGTTCCCATTCCCGTACCTAAAACTGAACCGCAGAGAAAGCTAATTGACGAGGACTCAGAAGGTACTGCATCAGAAAAAGAGACTTTCTACTCTGAAACTGCTGAAGATGAAACCACAACGGTATCTAAACCTACCAGTCCTCCAGCTGAACATGGAAAAGGGAAGACTCCTGTACTTGTGCCATATGAAGAAAGCTCAGAAAGTGATGAAGAGCAACTGGATAAATCCTACATGAAGAAGTTTAAAATCGTTATACACCTTCAAAAAACTGAAGAATTTGCAAAAGACCAAATGGGTGGCCCCGGAGGATCAAGTGGTGCTGCCCACTCTAAACCAACTCCTGATGCGGTTAATCAACCCGATAAGGGAGCTGGTGCCACCAATCTTGTGCAACAACAAACGCTTGTGGAGGAGTCTACTGATTATAACATTGAGGAACCAGAAAAGGATAAGACTGAGAAAGAAAAGACTGATGAAGAAGCTAAGACTCAGACGGAAGAAAAGGCTAAATCTGGACAAGATAACGAAGAGAATTATGATGATTATCTTCTCAACAGTCCAACTCGTTCCAAGGAGGATACTTCTGCACCTCCAAAGGACCCTGAGCCTCCTCATGTCTCCTCCTCATCAGATTCATCATCTCACTCCTCACCACCACCATCTAAAAGATCAACCAAATCAACATCCAAATCAGTGAAGAAGCCAACTCGATCTTGGATATCTCATGCTCATAAAAGAATTGGGAATGCTGTCAAACAAGTCAGAAAGAAAGACATCCTCCAAAGGAAGATGAATTTCTATGCTGATCAGATACAGTATATTCATGATGATCTCGACAAGATGCAAGATGAAAGGGAGTATGTCCAGAAGCTCATGAAAGATGATCTTCAAGGGAAAATGGACGAAATGATCAAAGGATACACTCACCAGTTCCTTATGGAGGTCGTTCCGAAACTGACAAAGGAGATGTATAACAGACAACTGTATCCATATCTATTGCATCTAGCCAAACAAGCCAAGAAATCAACTCCGATGAATTTAAGCATCAATCCAGTTGAATCTACAATCTTCTTAGATGATGAACTGGTGAACCGGCTAGTAGCACAAATGTCGACACGCTCTGCAACGTTTGCCTCACACGAAGCTAAACTGTTTGAAGCTCTACTGGAATACCAACTCAGGTCCTCATTCCGAGAAGAAACTGTTAGGCCCAAACGTTCAAGAGATGATGAAGACAAAGATCAGGATAAGGATAAAGAGCCCAAACGCACAAAGAAGTCTGATGTATCATCCTCTATTCAGTACTCGATGCAACCTCCACCACAACGGACTCCTACTCAACAAAGATCTTCTCCTCCATCTTCTACTGATAAACCTCAAGATTCTTCTGAGTTACCGCCCGAGACTCAAAAAACCGGTGATCACTTTGAGTATACGGGTGGTGACGATGAGGAAGTCCGTGAGCCCCTACAACAACCCACCTCTCCCAAACAAGTTCAGAAACCAGAATCCTCATCCAGGCCTAAGAAACAGAAAAAGAAGGCGCCCAAGGCTGACGTCGTATCATGGCTAGATGAAGATACAGCACAGGAATTTGAATGGTTTTCTACACTTGTCAATTCCACTCCCTACCCTGAAGAAGGTCAAGATCTGGTAGACGGTAATACATTGGAGCATGCTAAGATTCTGCAAGAAAAGTTCCATGTGAAGAAGATGACGAAATCCGAGTTGAGGCGAATCAAGAATGAAGCTTTTCAACTGTGGAAAGATAGCTCCGAAAGTGCCATCGAGGTCGAATATCACCTTGAGAACATTGCTCGAGCTATGTCTAACAACATGGATTGGCTCAACCCAGAAGCAAACATCGACTTCACCAAACGGGACAACCCTCCATATTACACCGACTGGTCAAAACCTCTACCAACAATTGGCCAACCAGATGAACCTAGGATTCCATTCAGATAGTTCTTCAACAAAGACTTGGAATTTCTTCTACACGGTGGTGATGGCTCAAGGAAATACGCTACATCTTTGACACTTCCATTCCCAGCAGCCATATACTCAAACTGCATAGTTATCGAGGAAAGAGCTAATCACTTGTTCTCCAACAAAGTGGAAGCATACGACCGAGATGCAATGTATGGGATTCATCATTGGCCAGAACGCCGAAGAATCTACTACAGAATCTGCCAGGTTCAGAAGTCTCAACATGCAGTGTTCAGTACTAAGGATATCGTTGCCATCAAACACGTTGATCTGTCGACCAAATGGGACTACACTTTTCTCAAGAAGATTGTGGTCAAAAGGCAAGATGAACGGGATTATGCATTCTCTGAAGCTGACTTTGAGAATTTGTCTATCAATGACATCGAAGACATGTACCTTGCCAAAGTACAGGGTCGTATGAGACAATTCTCCACTGAAGTACAACGTGAATTCATCAAGTCAGTGCTCATATTCATCAGACGCATAGTCATCAAAGAACGTGTAGAAGATCTCCAGCTGGCTGTTGAATCATATCAAACCCGTGTTAACTTCATTCCACCACAGCTTGATCTTCCCGACATCAACCAACTCTCACAATATACACTCATCAGCAAACCATTCGGCGTCGTTTACCGCAGTGAACTTCAACGAAATTGCTTAATGGCGTGTAGTGATCTTCACAAGTTTGCGGATCACACTTTGAAGATGGTTAGGGACGGATTGGCTTATAGGTTGAAGGATATACGTCAAAAGATTGGGTCTCCTAAGCGATGAAATTCTCAGGATCGAAGGGATGTGAGGAGGATCATCAAAATGATTGATGAAAGGTTGTATCGAAGGGATCAGTTCAGAACATTGGAAAGCTTTGTTGGTGGTCGACCCAGGATTAACATCACCGACTATCAACGCCCTGTTCGCACTCCTGGCAACATCACTGCACTACCTGGTACCCCTTAAACCGCTTCTTTCATTCTAAATTTGGATGTGTGATTATATATGTTTATGGCTTGTGCACACATTTCAGTGTACAACCCGTAATTGTCAAGAAAGGACCCTGTGGTACGTTTCAGTGCCACAATCCTTACAAAAGGAGCGAAAGCTTCTTACTTTTGAGTAAAACCTATCAAACCTTTCATTTTTCAAGGTTTTGCTCAAAAGGACAAGTACTTCCCCGTATGATTTTCAAAACCTCAACCGTTTATATCACTTGTTGAGGGGGAGTACTTGAGTTTAACTTTGTTCACAAATTGTTCATAGTGGTCATCTTCCCGCAACACTCGAAATGGTCATATTTATTCTCAACTTTTCAATAATAACATTTTATATGCCATTTTTGAGGGGGAGAAAATTATGTGATAAGAAATATGTTGTGTAAATGCAAATGAATCTTTGTGTAATAGACTTAACCAACGAATTGACGGTACTAAACTGTTAGTAACTCGAAAAGACTTGTCCGGGACGGGTAATAATTTCAAGCTAGTTCGCTAGTAATGTAAACGTATCTCGCAAAGGACTTGTCCAAGTAGAAAGTACCATTCGAGAAACTCTTGGTAGACATGAACTCTGACGGGTATGACAACCTTTCGAGGTTTGTCTACACCTTCAAGGTAGTTATTAGAGCTAGTTGTCACCTAAAAGCTGAAAATGTAACTCTTTAACTATGCAACGTAATCGTGTCTCGCGGGAGATTGTCTATCTTGAGTTGATCAATTCAAAAGTGCGCGCTCTTCCCACACAGTGCAGATTTCCGTCAAAACTCTAAAGCATATGTGGAGGGGGAGTATTTCTGCTAAAAGATAAAACTCTCACAGTGGTTCAAACATGTTTTTCATTTACAAACCCTTTGAGAGATTTTTCTTGAAAATTGGTTTTATGGCAACATAGGTTAGTCATGGAGTAATAAGGTGACTAAGGTTAGGAATAACCGTCCTATGATCCGCCAGAGCCGGAGGGATCTACCCAAGGACATCACAAATAGTTAGTACTTAAAAGTCCTTAGGTACGATGATAAAAAGGAGAAATTGAGAATCGGAGAAAGAAGGAGTTGAAGAATTAAAAAAAAATGCAAAGAAAAGGGTGAAAAGAAATAGCCCTCCAAATTATTCAACTTAGGGCAGACACCGGGTTCAATTCATATGCTACTGGTTGTCACTTAGTGACGCCGGTATTGAAGATTAAAAGTCGTCATGGACCCAGTGACGCATGCACTAAACCTTCTTAACCACTCAAGTTTCTCTCTACAGAGTCTTGTTTCATTCTCACAGGGAACCCTACGTAAACTATTGGCTTTCTCTTAGAGATCGCTGGTATTGAAGAAGGAGATCCTCTCGCTAGTCTCCGCTCAGGAAAACCAAAACGCACTATTGAGTCTAGAGCCACGAGATTCATCAAAAGATCTCTTAGGTACACTTGACATTTCATCACTTGACGTTCAACAATAAGAATTTCAGTGGTATGTTATCGAGTCCTTCACAGATCTTAGCAATCTGTCGAGAACATTTATGAGAGGTTCATATCTGTGATCCTCAGTGATTGAATGAAAACTCCTGCCAGGCTCAACATCAAACAGCCCTGACAGCAGGTCACTTCGGTAACTCCCCGTGGATTACGCTTAGTGTGTCTCAAACGGTCTACAGTCGTGAGGTGATGCTTCGGTGTACCTCAGCGACTCATCTGAACTGTAGATGTACTTCGGTATATCGCCTTATCTCACTTGTGGGACTCCAGTTCAGGAACGGCCTTTGTAAGAATTAGAGTTGTGTTTTCACACTATGCTGTTAACACTCTCGAAGTTCAAACTTGTAAGTGCCGGAATCCGCTTATTACTAACCGTTTGAAATATTTTCTTCTTATGGAAGCTCCGGAGCGGGATGATCGTGCAGATTCTTCTCATGCTCACGCCAACATCATCACTAATGGAAGTTCTATCCAAAAGCAACACAACAGTCAGAATGATTCTTCGTCATATCAAAGAATCTACAAAGTTAAAGACTTAAAGAACTTCATCAGTACTGAATTCCAATGTCAAAAAGCGTGTGAGCATGTTGAAGAATGACGTGGAGACACTGTAGCGGCGAAGTAGACCTGAGGCAGACTTGATGCAGACAACAACTTACTATCACTTTCACCACAAAGAACAATGATCAAAGAACAAAGTTAAAGATGACGTCAAAGCATAACTGTTCAAAGAAAACTATCTCTCTACACTGGGGAGATTGTTCGAATCAAGGCATTCCTTCTCACAAGAAAGAAGAATGTCAGAAGACGTCAAAGCCACTATTACATCAACGCCTTCACCGTTTTTCATCACCAACACTTGAGGGGGAGATTGTTGGAATCACTCCTAAACCTCAATTCAAGTGCTAGTTACTCATATGTAATAGGTAGCTTATCATGGTCTTTATGTTTGTTTAAGGTCTAGCTTATGTAGAAGGCCCATAAGCTTAGGCCCATGTCCAATAAGGAAAAGGGAAGGAGTGGGAGTGTTGCCCTAGCTCCTTGCCTATAAATACTCTTGTAAACCTTCATTTGAAGGTTGGTTGTTCAAGTTTTTCTTTCATTCACATCTTACGCGTAACCGTCCTTATCATAACGTGTGTGTGTGTGTTTGGTTTACTTGTTCAATCGCCTTTATCTCTTTCTTGTAAGCTTGTGTTGTAAATCTAGTGACCTAACACATGCTATCACCGGTAATATCACACATGATATCACAGGTAATATCAACGGTGTTATTACATATGATATCACGTGTGATATACAAGTGAGGTGATATCACCTGATATCACAACTGTTTGAGCTTCCTCGGTTTGTTATAAAGATGTGTGCTATCTTCAACCATAGCTTATTTAGTTTGCTGATTCAACCATAGATATTTTCAAATCCCTTTATAAAACCTATCGAAACACGCATAATGTATCCATTAAATAGAAAAATCCACCACAAGTCTAACAAAAGTATCATAACATCTCTTGTTTTCAGATGAACAACTTTTCTAATATTTCATAATATCATAAAGCACAAAAATCTTCCTAAATATTTTCAAAAACACAACTATCACATTCTTAGTTGAGTATCACAACTGATAACACATACATGATGAAGAATGTAATACTTTTCATCTTCCTTACAGTATTATATCACAAGATGTAAATAAGTGTCACTTACAAATATCAAAATGAAAACGTCTGAAAACGGACAAAAGCGTATAAAATCAAATGAAAAATGTATAAAAACAGACAAAAACATCTTAAAAAGGACAAAAACGTATAAAACAGACAAAAACGTATAAAAATGGATGAAAACGTATAAAAACGGATGAAAACGTCTGAAAACAGACGAAAACGTCTAAAAATAGATGAAAACGTAAAAAAACGGATGACAACGTATGAAAACGTCTGAAAACGGACGAAAACACATGAAAACATAAAATACAGACGAAAACGTCTAAAACGGACGAAAATACATGAAAACCTAAAAAAACAGACAAAAACGTATGAAAATGGCCGAAAACGTAAGAAAACGAACGAAAACGTAAAAACACGTCTGAAAACGTATGAAAAATGGACGAAAACGAAAGAAAACGTATGAAAATGAACGAAAACGTAAGAAAATGGACAAAACGTATGAAAACAAACGAAAACAGACGAAAACGTATAAAACGTATGAAAACGGACAAAAACGTCTAATAACAGATGAAAACGTACGGAAACGTCAGAAAACGGACGAAAACGGATGTAAACGTACGAAAACGGATGAAAACAGACGAAAACGTCTTAAATCATACGAAAACGTCTTAAATCAGACGAAAACGTAAAAAAAATGGACGAAAACATATGAACACGTACGAAAACGTATAAAAATGAACGAAAACGTATGAATACAGATGAAAACGTATGAAAGCGGAAAAAAAACGTGAATTTAAAATTTAAAAAAAAAAAAAAAAGTGAATTTAAAGTAAAAACATGAATTCCAAAAAAAAAAAAAAAAAAAAAAAAAATAATAATAATAATGTTAATAATATGAAAGACAAAAAGACAAAGAAAAAATGAGAAAAAAAACATAAACTTAGGTTTCCATATTAAATATTAGGTTTATCCCCACCGTTAGATCAAACTAGATAAATAGTGGATTTGTCCCTTGATAAGCACCAAAATAAGAGTAAACGTTTGAAATTTCTTAGTCAAAGCTAAGGTTTTGTTATAAAACTGTTGGAAAAAATTGTAGGGTACCTTGTGCTAATATCGGTTAAACAGTAGCACGTAATATTATAATTTAATGAAAAACCTAAAAAGAAAGTGAAGAGGGAGTTTATTTGCAAAAATATTCGTTCAACCCGCCTCCCTCGCTTGTCTCACTCACACAAACACAAAATCAAATACTAGTAAATCAAAACAACATGTCTCATCTCAATCCATACCAATCGCAATCTTAATCCGATTATTAATTTCAGTAAGTAAACAATCAATCCATTACTTTCATTTACATCTATCATCACCTGATTTCAAATTTGAGCTCATGTATAATATAAATGAAATACTATTTTCATTTTCCATCACTGTTTTTTTTGATTACTTATGATATGATGTTGGTTTCCGTTACTTATGATATGAACGTGGATTAATTATTTCTATTGTATATTTATTCGAATGGTCCGGTTGGTTGTAAGTGTGACTAATTTATACCATGTTTATGATTTCAAGGACTTTGTTGATCATTGAATAATAATAATCGGGGAGACGGTATCTTGGATTTGGTACAATGGCTGAGAGCCAGTTCAACAATGTATCTCTTGTAGGACGCGGGGGCAGTGTCAGTTTTCTCATTACATCAACCTTTCCTATCTCATTACTAGTTTCTGATTTTCTTTTATGCATCTCTTTATAACTGCTTCGTAGATGAAAATTAAAGTTTTCTAATACTAACATGAACGTTGTTGATGTGCAATGCAGAACCCAGGTCAGCTTAAAGTTCATTCAGGTGGTGTATTATGGAAGAAACAAGGAGGTGGGAAGGCTGTCGAAGTGGATAAGTCTGATATTTTGGGTCTTACGTGGATGAAAGTTCCCAGGACTAATCAGCTTTCTGTTAGAACTAAGGATGGTCTCAAGTACAAGTTTACTGGTTTCCGTGACCAGGTAGATATTCATGCCTGTTGTTTTATTACATATGGGATACAGTATGTTGTTTAGCTCCTTTGGTCAATAACGGTAGTCAAGTTTCTATAGTATATAGTTTCATCATCAACATTTTATCGCATTATTGCATCTTCATCTAGGAAAAGGAGGTACTTCTAACGTTGTTGAATCCCCGTAGTTTGCTGCTTATAAGTCAAAAAATTGAGTGGTGCGCAGTGCACCGTGTGCAGTGTGGACCGGATCTCTTAAGACCACATATATACGGGATACTACATTGGGGAAATTAGAGGGTCGGTACTTTGTAACCTTTGTTACTGATATGGAGTATATGATTATAAATTTAAACGAGAAAGGAGACAATGCAATAAGTTCTCTTTCCTCGATCGGTCCGACTAAATAAGAGCACTTCACAAAAGTAGAAATACAACAAGGCTTTAACTTAGATATGTTTTAGTTTACATACTTGATGCATGCGCATTTTTGTTATCACATTCACTTGTGTCCCCTCATAGTACATATGATGACACACAGAGTAGTTTGTGTGAAACCTGGTAATACAAGGAGGAGATTTCACATGCTACTATGAAACTTTTAGCAACAACGAAGCTCTTGCACGTCTTTGCATTTTGCAAAGATGCTTGCTAGTATAAGGTAGTATTGCCGCATATGTGTTTGTTGTTTGATATGGACGAGAGATTTCTAATCTTCCTTTAATTTTGTATAGTTGGTTTGCTCAGGGTTCACTCGTATATTGCACTTTGTGTTTATACATGTCTATCTATAATTCTATATATTCACTCCATCCATTGATCAAATATGAACTTGCTATTTTATTAACCATGTGTATGTCTATCTAATATATCAAATTCTTATTGCAGGATGTTATTAGCCTTACCAACTTTTTCCAGAACTCTTGCGGGTTAACAACAGAAGACAAGCAGCTTTCTGTTAGTGGGAGAAACTGGGGAGAAGTTGATCTAAATGGTTGAGACCCTTTGTCATGTCATCTTTAACTTATCCTGTTTGTTTTCTGCTAGCTGCTTACGAAAAATCTCCAAAATGGCATAATGTGCAGAAACATGCTCTTAGTAAGACAGAGGTGTAATGACTTTTAATGTCAAGTAATGGAGTTTTTTTATTTTCTTCTGAAATTTTCAGGCAATATGCTGTCTTTTAATGTTGGTCAGAAACAAGCATTTGAAATATCCTTGGCGGACGTGTCACAAACACAACTGCAAGGAAAGAATGACGTCATATTGGAATTCCATGTGGACGACACGACTGGTGCAAATGAGGTTGCTCTTAGCTGATTAAATTCCATTTCTTTCTCATGAATGATATAGTTTGTGCACCTTTACACCACTAGGCTTTATGTCTATTCTTATTCTATATTTTTTTCTTTTTGATTTAATGCAGAAAGATTCATTGATGGAGATAAGCTTTCACGTACCTACTAACAACACACAGTTTGTCGGTGATGAAAACCGTCCACCTGCACAGGTTAGATTTCCGTATCCTCTTCATTGATTTCTTGAGGTGACATCTTCTAGTCTCAGGCTTGCTTCCCTTCAGGTATTGCGAGAAAAAATAATGTCTATGGCTGACGTTGGTGTTGGAGGTGAGGAGGCAGTTGTCACTTTTGATGGCATTGCTATTCTTACTCCAAGGTAGGTTCTTTGCATAATTGTATTCATATATGGTGCTTTAGAGATGGTAATTTTAACTCATTTACTTATGAATGGGTCAGTCCGGTTACATTTTCTTTTCAATAACAACTACAATGGGTAAAAGCAAGGAAGCCTAAAAGCAAACAGGTCAAAGAGGCTGATAGTCGTCCAAGTTTCAAGTGTTTCTAATATGCATACAATCTGCTGAATCGTTTTAAGTTACATTATTGTATCTATATAATATTTTGTAATCATATCCAACACATTTGTGATTTGTAAAAATATGGACTAAATGTGTTTGGGTCAATCAACCTGATTGGACCCGTTTTCTATCAGACCCATTCATCTGTAGTACTTTAGAATATTGCATTAATGCAATGGCTCTTCTTTTGCAGGGGTCGGTACAATGTTGAACTTCACTTATCCTTTTTAAGGCTGCAAGGGCAAGCCAACGATTTCAAAATTCAATTTAGCAGTGTAGTTCGTGTGTTTGTACTTCCCAAGGTATTCTTTTGCTCTCTTCTCATCAGAATATATTATTTTATGTATCTTAGGCAGGGTGTAATGGTCACCCGACCACCACCTCCACCTCAGCGCCACAGCCACATCAGCTTTTTAAGACACCACCTTACCATCACCTTTAAAGGTGTATTGGTCATCACCTAACCAAACAGATAAAAATACCCATTTTATACAAACATACCCCACACACACAAACAATTTTTTTAGTTAGGTGGTCTGCACCACCCAACCAACACAAAAAAACCACCTTGGCGTGTGAAGGTGTTCGTCCGTCATGGTCTTGGCGTGTGAAGGAGCTCCTTCACATGTGGTGGATGGCCACCATAACGCATAGCCTTATGGAACAATTTTGTAATTATGGCTGCAGCATACTGTAGTTTTTTTCTTTAGAACAAATTCTAAAATCAGTCATTATTATATCTAATTCATATTTTTCTTGATGTCCTGCAGTCCAATCAGCCACATACATTTGTAGTTGTTACCCTCGATCCACCTATCCGTAAAGGACAAACTATGTATCCACACATAGTGTTGCAGGTCTGTTGTTAACAGCTCCTAATATAATATTACTACTTTTTGTGAAAAAGTTTATTTATTATCTCTTTTATGTGTGCCGCAGTTTGAAACGGATTATGTGGTGGAAAGCAGTTTGACTATGAATGAAGATCTATTAGCTACCAAATATAAGGACAAGTTAGAACCTTCATATAAGGTACCTTCTAAAATCAGTCTTGCATTGAATACCCTGTTGGAGTATCTCCACACGTGTAACCCTATCACCACCCATGACACTATTTTAACTGTGATCAGAGTTATATGTAAGCTCCCATTGTTTAGTTTATAGTGTATTGTTAGATGTGGCAAATACAACTCATGTTGGATTGGGCTATGTTTTATCTATATGAAGGCCTGAAGGGTAAATGCTTTAAGCCAAATGATTTGCCTGATAAGGGTCAAACGGGCTATGTTATCGCGTAATCCTTAATAAGAGTTGAATTGGGCTATGTTTTATACAATAAGTTAAATCTTTATTCTTATAATTTAGTTCCTGTGACCATTTTTGGAAAATTAATATTTTACAAATTAAGCAACAAGGTGCTAGGGTTATCCAAGGTGCCCTATCTAGTGGTTTTGGGCTTAAAGGTGTTGTGTAATAAAGGGTGTGTGAATTTGCCAGTATAAAGAGAACAAATAGGGAATTGGTGGGTTGACCCAACCCATCTCAGCATGTCTTAACCTGCACCAAACTACTACCCCGTTTTTGTTCCCCAACTGCATTTACATTTTGCCACACATAGGTATTTGTATGAGTTTGTTACACCCACTTTGGCATTTCATACTGGCAGTTCACTTTTAGATTATTCTCAAATCCACAGGGACTCATTCATGAAGTTTTCACGATGGTATTAAGAGGCTTGTCTGGCACGAAACTCACAAGACCAGGAAAATTCCGTAGTTGTCAGGATGGTTATGCTGTAAAGTCATCCTTAAAAGCTGAAGATGGTGTCCTTTATCCGCTCGAAAAGAGCTTTTTCTTTCTACCAAAACCTCCTACTCTTATTCTATATGATGAGGTAAATGCTAATTTTCTGTGCTGATAGTGATACGAGTTTTATCCTTAAATCTGATATAGAGTTATTGTTTAGGCGTGCTGACCTGACTTGCTTCGTATTTTTATTTAGATTGATTATGTCGAATTTGAAAGACATGCTGCAGGAGGATCAAATATGCATTATTTTGATCTTCTTATTAGACTGAAGACAGAACAAGAACATCTTTTTCGGAATATTCAGAGAAATGAATATCATAATCTCTATAATTTCATCAGGTCTGTATTGTTTTTTCAGAATTGAGTTGAGACCATGAAAAAATGTAATATGATTTTCTCAATTTAATCATGTAGTTCAAAGGGTCTTAAAATCATGAATCTGGGTGGTGCCAAAGCCATAGATGGTGTTCCATCCGTGCTACAAGTAGATGAGGATGATAATGTTGACCCACATCTTGAGCGGATTAAAAATCAAGCTGCAGATGATAGTGATGAGGAGGTAAACTTATTTATCTTCATCTATTTTGGGCCGGACAGGTGAAATGCCTTTTAATATTCCCATTTGTAAAATAATGAGAATGAATATTAGGACCACTTGTAATCCTTGTTAATATCTTACTTGTTTGTGTTAGTATATTTTCTGTCAGAGGTAAATATTATGACCATTTACCTATAAATCGGTCGTTTTGGGTTGTGTTTCATCTCGGTGGGTCAAATAAATTTGGGATAATTCCATATTTACCCAATATAAATTTCAAAATGCCATATTTACTCAACTTACAAGTGGATAATACATAATGTGCAATGATTTTGATGCACGTTTGGGGAAATATGGATTTTGGATCTTTATATTTGGGAAATATGGAATTGACCCAATAATTTTTACTAGCTAAAAGGTGAAGCCGAAGGGGTTCAAATTTGGTGAAGAGGTCAAATAGGCTGAAAGTCTTTCCAAGCTTATATTTATTCAACCTCCCAAATTGGTCTATTCAAAGATTCAGTTTATTAGTCTAATATCATTGTTTTTCGTAACCATAGTTATCTCTTTAAGACTTATATTCCTACTAATGGACCATAAAGTGATTGTGGGTGGAGAAACCTTTCCCGCCCCTTTTGGCCTGTACTAAAATGACCTTTTTATGAACTGTTACCCAACTGCCTGACTCACCCTCTCGTCACTTCTCATATTATGCAGGATGAGGATTTTGTTCTTGAGAAGGATGATTCAGGCTCACCTACTGATAATTCTGAGGGAGAGGATTCTGATGCTAGTGATAGTGGAGGCGAAAAGGAGGCAAGTAATTGGGCTTTGTTTTCGCATTCTAGTAAGTAGACATTTATAGTAAAGCTTGAATTATCTTTATTATTTCAGATACCTGTCAAGAAGGAAACAAAGAAAGAACCTACTACTTCTAAAGCATCTTCGAGTAAGAAGAGAGCCAAAAGTGGCGAAGATGAAGGGTCATCAAAGAAGAGAAAGCCAAAGAAGAAAAAAGACCCAAATGCACCCAAGAGAGCGATGAGTGGTTTTATGTTCTTTTCACTGCTCGAAAGAGAGGTTGATATACACAGTTCTTTATTTTGTCGGTTGGCATGCATATGTGTATGTGTGTTGTGAATTGGGCTGCCATGTCTTCTATAATACGCCTCGAGTCAAATTGTTTAAATTTATGAGCTTACCATAATGCATTACATGTATCATGATTTCTAACTTACATGTTATCAACATCAGAATGTGAAGAAGGACAACCCTGGTATTGCATTTCAAGATATTGGGAGGGTTCTTGGCGAACGATGGAGCAAGTTATCAGGTTTTGTAACCTTTCCACTTTATTTCATATATATACTTCTTAAGACTGCCAATACAAACAACTAGTGTTAGATTGACATCTACGTTTCATTAGGACCAGTAGTTTCATACCTTATCCTTCACTAGGATCCTTGAGTGGATTTTCTTCTTGGCTCTCTAACACCCTGGGCCCTACTAGTTTATGAGGATCATGGAAAACTATAGGGCATCGGCATTCTGGCATGTAGACATGGACCTAAAGGATTTGATGGCACCTATAGGCTTCAAACCGTTTTTTAAGTGATAATGATATTAAGCAGCTGGGTAAAAGCTATATTTACTCCATGTACTTACAATTACGACTCATTATGCTTTCTCTACTTCAAAAAGACTCATTCTACACCCCTAACTTGTTTGACTGGTCAACGGGGTAATTCGGTCATTTCATAATTCTTCATCTTGTTTCTCTTCTTTTCCCTAACTCTAGCCAAGCACCATCGTTTCTGGCTGAACACCATTATTTTCGAACAAAAAACGCAGTTTCTGGCCAAACACCATCATTTTCGACCAAACATAAAACACTTAATTTCTCATCCAAACCTAAACAACTAATATCAAGTTAAACCAGTCACAGTACAACTAAGTGTCTTAACCTAGCTACATTGCAATTAAACAACATTTAATAATCAACTAATAACACAACAGATAGATACTACTGAGGACCTAATTTGGTGATACGCACTGTCCATTTGGTCACAACAAAAATCAAACAAAAAACACTCCCTTTCCCTTTCCACTATAAAACTCAGTTTCATATTCACGCATCACAAATTAAACCCCCCCAAAATCCAACATAACCATGTCAACACCACAAACCATCGACTGCCGCATTTACGAATCAAAATTCCCCTCAATCGGCACACCAGTTATGATCGAAGTCAAATTCATAGGCGACATGGCCATACACATCTCCTTACTTGAATACAACATCGAGGGTATGATCTTACTATCTGATCTCTCGCAACGTCGTATTCGCAGCGTAGGAAGTCTAATTAAAGTATGTAGGACTGAACCTCCTATGGTACTTCGTGTTAATGCTGACAAACGATATATTGATTTAAGTGTCCTGATTAAAGTATGGTTTGGGGGGTGGTTTTGGAAGATGGGATGGTAAAGAAGAAAGGGTGTGAATGTGAGGGTATTTATGACATTTTATATGATGGATGATGAAATTGTAATTTAATATATATTTTATTTATTTATTTTTATTTGAAAATGGCATATTGAGAAGGTTTTTCAGTAGAGAAAGCATAATGAGCCATAATTGTAACTACAGAGTATTTATAGCTTTTACCCTAAGAAGTTTGATACTCTTGTTCTATGAGTTTTAAAATCAATTTCACAAGTCCACCGTTATGTCAACCAAGGTGGCAATTTCTTCTTGTTTACATTTCAATGGGTCGCTTTTAATTATGTTTTTATCTCAAATGGGTCATAGACAAGAATTTAGGTAAAAAGGGAATATGTCAAATGGTCAAAAGTCATCAAAAGTGCATTTTACAGCTATCAATCATTATTGTAGCATTAAAGTATTTGTAATCATATAATTGATAGAAATTAACATGTTTTGGGTCAATCCAACCCAAACCGACTTGTTTGAACCTGTGTTTATATAACCATGCTTTCACCCATCTATTTTGCCACTATTTTGCCACTTATAGCTTTACCTAGATCCTTTTTTTTTCTCCCTACGTCCAAAATACTCAACTTCTGATTTCAGAATCTGACTGTACATTTCATATTTATGACAAACTTGCTTGTTGTAGATTTACTTTTTGTTTGTAAATGTACTATCATCATACTTTTTATGCACTAAGGTTATAAATACTTATTATAACAACAACCAATTTTAAGTAACTCTTGGACATCTAAAAGTCACCAATGTGAACTTGTTCAGAGGTATTAACATATGTATTGAACATGTTCTGTAGCCGCGGAGAAGGAACCATATGAAGCTAAGGCTCAAGCAGACAAGAAACGGTACAAAGATGAAATCAATAGCTACAAACCACAAACCACAAATTCGGGGAACGCATCCGACTCTGGTTAAATATAAGGGCACCTTTGAAGTTTTTTCTGTTTTTTGTTATTTCCGAAAAGCTAAGTGAAATTTTTCCTTTTAATCAACATAATTCTGCATCAATATTGATCTCACTGTCTGAATATGGTTACATCTAAACTACCTGTATGTTTTTTAAGGGAATTTCATCTAGTTTAATAGCCGATTTGATAGGTCTAGATTATTACTACTATCTTTATGATTATGTGGAACGGTAACTGTTAGGTCGTTAATACCAGACAATATGTCTTGTCTAAGAGTGATGAGCTCGAGTTAAGCATATTATAAGGTTTAAGGTTTAAGCTAAGCATCTTATGTGAAATCTAAAACAAACATTAGAAATTCATTTTGTGATTTACGTTTTCGTTTAGAAGTTTTAATTACTTGAAACTAATTCCTTTGAGTGATAGTTTTACCCTTAACTAATAAATTTAAGAGGGTGTTTCTTTTTTTTCTTTTTTTTTAGCTAAAAAACCATGTGGTCATACATCTATATAACCTACTTAATATGAAAGGGTTAATATTTTTTTGAAAAAAATTACACGTTTGGTCCCTAGGGTATACCTCAAATAACAACTTTAGTCCCTAAGTCGTTTTTATTACACCACATATATCTATTTTTAAAACCTTGCACGCATTTAGTCCCTATTTTAGATGGGCGTTAGTTATGCCCCTTTTTTTACATTTTTGTCCGTTTTAATCTGTTTTCGTTCGTTTTTATCCGTTCTCCCCCGTTTTTTTTCGTTTTTCGTCCGTTTTTGTCCGTTTTTATCCGTTTTCGACAGTCTTTTTACGTTTTTATCCGTTTTCGTCCGTTTTTTTTACGTTTTCGCCCATTTTTTTTTACGTTTTTGTCTGTTTTTATCCGTTTTGCCCTTTTTTTACGTTTTTTTTTTCTTTTTGCGTTCGTTTTTTTACGTTTTTGTCTGTTTTTTTCCTTTTGCGTTCGTTTTTTATCCGTTTTTTTACGTTTTTATCCGTTTTCGTTCGTTTTTTTTCACAAAAAATTTCCAAAAAAAAAATTGGAATTTTTTCACAAATTTGAAAAAAAAAAATTTCAAAAAAATTTTGAAAAAATAAATTGGAAAATAATGATTTTCGAAAAAAAATAAAAATTTTTGAATAAAAAATTAAAAACAAAATATAAATAAAAAAAATATTTTTCAAATATTTTTTTTTTAAATTAAAAAATATTTTCGAAAAATATTTAAAAATTAAAAAATATTTTCGAAATATTTTTTCTTAAAATTAAAAAAATTTGAATAATTTTTTTTTTAAATATTTGAAAATATATATATATATATATATATATATATATATATTTTTAAATATTTGAAAAATAATTTTTTTATTCAAATTTTTTTATTTTTTTTCCAATTTATTTTTTCAAAATTTTTTTGGAATTTGTTTTTTCAAATTTGTGATTAAATTCCAATTTTTTTTTTTGAAATTTTTGTGAAAAAAAAGTGAACGTAAACGGTAAAAAACAGAAAAAAACGTAAAAAAACGGTTAAAAAAGGTACGCAAAAAGAAAAAAAAGACAAAAACGTAAAAAAACGGATAAAAAACGAACGCAAAAGGAAAAAAACGTAAAAAAAGGGCGAAAACGGATAAAAAACGAACGAAAACGGATAAAAACAGACAAAAACGTAAAAAAATGGGCGAAAACGTAAAATAAAGGGACGAAAACGGATAAAAACGGTCGAAAACGGATAAAAAACTGACAAAAACGGATTAAAACAGACAAAAATGGACGAAAAACGAAAAAAAAAGGGGAAAATGGATAAAAACGAACGAAAACGGATAAAAACGAACAAAAATGTAAAAAAACGGGCGATAACTATTATTAACGGAGGGACTAACTGGGGAAAACTATATTTTAAA
The DNA here is from genome assembly GCA_019973895.1 of Chrysanthemum seticuspe. Classification (NCBI taxonomy): domain Eukaryota; kingdom Viridiplantae; phylum Streptophyta; class Magnoliopsida; order Asterales; family Asteraceae; genus Chrysanthemum; species Chrysanthemum seticuspe. Next base: position 218,681,025 of record BPTQ01000009.1, on the reverse strand, counting down.
AAATAAGGACTAACGGTGCAAATTTTTTTAACGAAGGACTAACAGCGCAAAATACTCAACGGACTTAACTAACGCCCATCTAAAATAGGGACTAAATGCGTGCAAGGTTTCAAAAATAGGTATCTGTTGTGTAATAAAAACGACTTAGGGACTAAAATTATTATTTGGGGTATACCATAGGGACCAAACGTGTAATTTTTCCTTTTTTTTTGCTTTGAAGATATAGATCGACAAAGGAAAATAGTGAGTCTCACTTAGAAAATAAATCTATACATATCTATCTATACTTGTATACTATATTATAATGCATATATAAGCCAAACCTAATTCCAAGTCTAACTCCTAACCAAAAATTAAGATAAGAAGCTCTAATCATGAGATGACATATCTCCCTTCTTAACAAACTCCAAGCCTAACTCCTAACCACTAAAAATTAAGATAAGGAGCTCAAATTATAAAGTGACATGTGTCACTTCTTGTTGAAATCACTTCTAAACTAGAATTCAAGTGTTAGTAATTAATATGTAATAGTTAGCTTAATTATGACTTTTATGTTAGTAATCAAGGCTAGACTCATGTAGAAAGCCCATGAGCCTATGCCAAACCCAATAAGTAAAGGATAGGAACTTGGTGTGTTGCCCTAGTTCCCTCCTATAAATAATGGAAACTTCTCAATTAAAAAATCATCTTTATTTTCAAATTGAAATATCTTTTTATCTATGTAATTGTTTTATAATCAAATTTCACCATATTTTCTAAAAATTTGTGCTCATTAATTCAACTTACATTTTGATATATTTTTATGAGTTTTTAGTTTTTATACTTTTAGTGGGTTTATTTTATTTTAATTCAAATTTTTACAATTTTAACTTTTATTTACATCAATACAATCTTGATTCGTTAAAATCATATACTTTTAGAGGGTGTTTGACGGGTAAGAGATTGCGAGGGTATTTCTTATGCGGGAATAATGATGTCACGGGAAAGCTACGGGTAATCCAAACAAACACATACAACTAACACATATACATTCGGAGTGTTGTGAAACGAATTCCCTAAACCGGTAAGCAAACACATATAAGTATACTTATCGCCGCTGCTGTGCGCGGGTATCCAACTAGTACTATATTATAATTCATGTAAAAGCCAAAACTCATTCCAAGCCTAACTCCTTACCAAAAATTAAGATAATGAGCTCCAATCATTAGACGACATGTGACATTTCTTAACAAACTTCAAGCCTAACTCCTAACCACTAAAAAGTAAGATAAGTAGCTCCAATTATAAAGCGACATGTGTCACTTCTCAACTAAAAATTCATATTTATTTTCAAATTGAAATATTTTTTTATCTACTTTTTTTTTTTATAATCTAATTTCACCATATTTTTTAAAATTTTATGCTCTTTAATTCAACATCCAATTTGATATATTTTTATAAGTTTTTAGTTTTTATATTTTTAGTGGGTTTATTTTATTTTAATTCAAATTTTACAACTTTAACATTTATTTCAATTAATATAATCTTGATTCGTCTAAATCATATACTTTTGGGGAAGTGTTTGACGGGTAAGAGTTTGCGAGGGTATTTCTATATGCGGGAATAATGATGTCACGGGAAAGCTACGAGTAACCCAAACAAACACATACAATTAACACATATACATTCGAAGTGTTGTGAAACGAATTCACTAAACGGGTAAGCAAACACATATAACTATACTTATCGTCGCCACTGTGTGCGGGTATCCGACTAGTATATTATAATGCATGTATATCCTAATCCTAATTCCAAGCCTAACTCCTAACAAAAAATTAAGATAAGGAGCTCCAATAATGAGATGACATGTGTCAATTCTTAACAAATTCCAAGCCTAACTCCTAAACGCTAATAATTAAGATAAGGAGCTCTAATTATAAAGTGACATGTGTCACTTCTCAACTAAAAATTCATCTTTATTTTCAAATCGAAATATCTTTTAATCTATTTATTTTTTTTATAATCTAATTTCACCATATTTTTTAAAATTTTGTGCTCTTTAATTCAACATCCATTTTGATGTATTTTTATGAGTTTTTAGTTTTTATATTTTTAGTGGGTTTATTTTATTTTAATTTAAATTTTTACAACTTTAACCTTTATCCCAATCAATACAGTCTTAATTCGTCAAAATTATATACTTTTTGGGGGAGTGTTTGACAGGTAAGAGATTGAGAGGGTATTTCTATATACGGGAATAATGATGTCACGGAAAGGCTACGAGTAACAAAAACAAACACATACAACTAACACATATAACTATACTTTTCGTCGCCGCTGTGCGCGAGTATCCGACTAGTAATATTAAATGGGTTTGTGGACCCAATCCCTTATCTAAGAGGAAAAAGAAACACACCCTAAAGCTTCTTTAATGTTGGTAATAATAACCTCTAGTGAGAGTAATATTGTAAACTGGAACTAAATTTCCTATCTATTTTTAAAAGTAAACAATTAATTTGGGGCAATTAAAAATAAAAATGTGGACAATAAATATGAGACGGAGAAAGTAGAAGAATATTTACTTGTAAACTTCATAAGTGAATGAATTATGTTTTTTTTTTTTTTTTTTTTTTTTTTTTTTTAGGTTTTATTTTAGGGAAGTGATTTGCACATTCTCATAATTGATTAGCACACTCAAATAATGAGTGTTTTGACATTTATATCATTACATGGTGAAAATAAGTAAAAATGATGAGGGTATAAATGTCAAGACAATCATAATTTGAATGTGCGAATCAATTGTGAAAGTGTGCAAATCACTTCTTGTTATTTTATGAGGAAAGCTAAATTCTCATAAGTTTTTTTTTTTTTTTTTTTTTTTTTTTGAAGTAAAAATTTAAAAAAAAAAAATAAAAAAATGATGTATCATTTAATTTTTGGATGCAACTAAGAGAAATAGTTTATAACAAAAGAAAACGGCATAAATTTTTGTGTAATTTTTACTTTATTTTATTTTTAATAAAACTTATGCAGAACTAGCATTTTTCTTATTTTATACATCACACGTCTAGAAATCAAATTACTACTTTTATAAGTATTGAATGGATTGTTTTATAATTATTAATTTAAGATAGGTCGATATTAGTCTCTAATGTCTAATAGAGATCACTATTATAAAGCGTTAAATGTTGGTTTATATATCATGAACATTCATGACGTAAACATCCACATGTTACAGAAGGCATTTGAATACGCGAGTGTCTCCGTGAACAAAGAGTTTTGGGTTCAAATCTCATGACTTGTGATATATATTGTTAGATAGGCGGTGAAGGTGTGTAAAAAATTTGTTGTTCAAAATTCTTGTTTTGACACATGAGTGTCACATTTACTACATTACATTCATTGGGCCTTCTTATGAGTAGTGTTGTGGGTATTTTCTTTTAGCCGGGCCCCCTGGTTAGTTTCTTTACCACTACCCGACCCATTCCCTATTCATCTTCACTCACACGATACGTTTAACTTTTAGATCCGATCGAGTGTGCCCCAGAAAATTATCCGGCGATTTTTTGATCCGAAGAAAATGCATTTCTTTGTTGGTACATGCGATTGTGAGGGGGCTACAGTCGGAAGTACCATCAATCCTTTTTTTTTTTTTTTTTTTTTTGTGGATGGGCTTTTACCATTTGTTCGGTGCTACAGGTGATCCCTTTCTTTGCTCCACATATTTTTTCTTGCTTCATATATTGTATAATTTTTCTAATTGAAGTTAGGTGGATCAATTATTTGTGATCCAAATAAGATTCGACAGCTTTGCTGTTCGGAAGATTAGATATTAGGTTGCATGTTTTTTTCCCTTTTGTTTTTGCCTAGGTTCGTTAGTCTTGGTGTTTATGTTTATATTATGAGGTTAAATGGTTTATACTAATCAGGGTTTGGGTTTACTTTAGGGTTTTTTATTTTGTGAAATTATTTTAGGTGTTTTCCACTTTTTGGTGTTTATGTTTATTTTTGAGGTTAAATGGTTTATGCTAATCAGGGTTTAGGTTTAGTTTAGGGTTATTAATTTTGTGAAATTATTTTGGGCGTTTTTCATTTTCAAGTTTGTATATTAATTTAATGATGATAAAATGAACTCCTCTTTTCAAAATTATTGTCAATTTAGTCTATGTAAAAAAAGTTTTGGCCATCTGCTGATGTGGGTGAAATGAGTTCTTATTTCTCATGCTTAAACAGTTTATGTGAATTAGATTTTACTGAAATATTATAACATCTGCAAATGTTTGTGGCTTTGCCATGTTTTCAGGTGACGCTGTGGCGGGGTAGGCTTGCTGAGCTTGCAGCCATAGCAGTGACTTGTATCTTGGTGGCCTGTAATGGCCGCTTCTGCTGAATGATGCTGTTATAGACAGTGGTTTGTTTTTTGCGTTCATCCTGGTGAAATGCGATTGTCAGAAACTTGCATTTCATGATTGTGGATTACAAATACAAAGAAGTCCCAATGAATGTTACTTTATCTTGCTCAATGGTCACCCTTTGTGTTCCTTTTTTGAGGCTGTGATGAATTGGGGTTTCTTCGGTAAATATGAGATGGCCCGTATCTTGGCAGGGTAACATACAACTGTTGCAGCCATGGCGGGTCTATCCTCTTTGCCTGAATATTCGCCCATCTGAGCCACATGTCCAACGACATCCCCACTTTTGTGGTGAAACTCATCGTGGGCTCTTCACCGTTGAACTTCATTAGTTGCACTCGCGAAGAATAATATATTTGGTTAAGGCAATGATGATACATGTATACAATTGAATATTTGGCTTACGTAATCTGCTAATGTTGGTATCTTGGCAAGGTAGTTTTGAATTGCATCCATGGCCAGTATTTTGTTTCAGATTTTACGTGTGCAGATCTGAGCCTTAAGGTGAGATTATCTGCATGTTGGCAGGGCAACCCATAATCGTTGCAGCCATGGTGGATGTATCGTTTTTCTTAACATGTTACTTTGGTATCTGTTTGAGGTTGCAACTGGTGCGACTGTAACCTGTCTTTTCAGACTGTTGCTGCAACTATCTTCGGATCAAAATATGGCCGGATAATTTTCCGGAGGCACACCTGATTGGATCTAAAAGGTAAACTTAGGGTGTGAGTGAAGATGAATGAGATGGGTCTGGTAGTATAAACAAATGTGGGTATCTGGTAGTGTAAACAAATACGGTAAATACGGGTATCGTGTGAATGTTTCGTTTGCATGATCTGTCGATGCTGGTATCTTGGCAGGGCAGTTTGGAACTGCAGCCATGGCCGGTGTTTTGTTTCAGGTTTTAAATGTGCAAATCTGAGCCTTATAAATATTTGGTCAAACATATGATCACATCAAATACATGTATTCATTGGGCCTTCTTCTGAATAGTGTCACTGTTTTTTTTTTTTTTTTTTTTTTTTTTTAAATGGGCACTTTGGCTAGACCAGATGAGAAGGTTCTTGTCGTTCCTGATGCTCATCTTTCCCAAGAGATAGCTATGAAACTGTTTGGCAAACACAGGTCAAAAGGGAGCGGGGGAAAAACGAGATGTTGGTCATGAATCATGTATGTTGGTGGTCTGTCTATGCGTTAAATGGCCTCCATAAAACTGCTGTAAAGCTATTTTGATTTGAGCTTTTTTGGTTTCTAAACTTATTTTTGCTGTTTCCTGATTTCAAGTTTATAAATCAATTTGACGATGATAAAATTAAGTGCTCTTTTCATAATTGATGTTGATTTAGTCTGTCTAAAAAAAAGTTTGGCCATCTGCTGATATTGGTGAAATGGGATTTTGCATCTTATGCTTAATCAGTTTATGTCAATTAGATTATACTGAAATATTAGAACTTCTACAGGTGTTTGTGAGTCTGCCATGTTTTCAGGTGCTGCTTTGGCGGGGTAGGCTTGCTAAGCTTGCAGCCATGGCAGTGCCCTGTATCTTGGCAGGCCATAGCAATGTCATGTTTGCAGCCATGCTTGGTTGCACTCGATTTTGGTTCTATAGGTTTAGTTTGCTCATTTGCAACACGACTGATAGCAATTTACATGGCACAATTGGTTTGGCATGTCTAGAAACATGTTTACGTGTATGGTGTCACAGACAAGAGTTTGGTTTGTTTTGTTGATGTTGGTGAAATGTGATTGTTTGAAACTTTTATTTGATGATCGTTGATCGGCTCCCAAACGGTCAGGTTTTATCACACAAATCAACCACTTGTGAATGGTCAACCGTAATAAAAGCCAGACAGCCTGAGACCAAAGCAATTAAGTCCAGGAGAGTTCAGTGTTTCCCCGGGTCGTTAAGTCCCAACGAGGTGTGTAAACTGTAATACAACGAATCTGTGATCGGGTGAATATTGAACAGGAAATGGGTGATGATTGATTAAACTAAGGAAATAAAAGAAAATAGCTTAAACAAGCTATAAGAACAAGTACGTGAAAGCAAAATACTTAGAAACGATTAAAACATACAAAATAAAACGTGAGATTTAAGAAATAAAAGGCCTACAAATATGAAAATTATATTTTTACAATCCTAAATACATAAGAAAATTATTGGAAAAAGAAAATTATTTTTATGACTATTTATTTAATTATTATTAATTAAAAACTAATTTTAACTATTTAATAATACCCTAAAATATAAGAAAATATGAAATAAAGCTAGAAAAGTGAAATTATGACTTAGAAAAATCTAAAATATTATAAAAGTTTTTTTAAAACTGAAAATATATTTTTTAGACTTTTTAAATAATTATTATTAATTAAAAACTAATTTAAACTAATTAAAATTAAGAAAAATAACAAATGAACAGTAAAAATTATGAGACTTTACAGGAAAATCTAAAATATTATTCTAAACCTGGGAAAAATATAAAAAGTTAGATAAGCCCACTAATAAGCTGAATTGGGCAAATAAGCAGTTTGAATAAGCACTTGAAATAAGCAATAAGCTATCCAAAAGCTACCTTAAGCTACTACAGCCTAAATCTAACCTAAAATGAGCTAATGCAACTGATTGGGAAGTAAAAAGCACAAGCTACAGAAAAAAAACTCGCGACCAGATTTTAATAACTATATGCCAAACGGCCTCTAAGGCCCTACTTTAAGCACTATATTAAGCTATCTAGAAAAATCACAAAAATAAACTAAAAATACCTAGCTGTAGATCACCAACCAAAGATCTTGTATCCCAAATTTCAGCTCAAATGGACTTATAACGAATCTGTGAAAATTCCACAAAGTTTGGCAAAAATCACTTTTTTTCAAAAACTAAAATGACAGATCTTGAAAATGAGCCTTTACCAGATAAGAGAAAACAGAAGCTGAAGAAAAGCTTAGTGAAGGGCTGTTTGGCACAAGGGAGAAAAGTTCTGTCGTGGGAGGTTAGTGGTTCTGAGTTCGAATCCCACTCATCTCCATTCTTTGGCAATTTATTTCTTTCTTTTTTATTCTTTTCTTTTAGCAACTAATCTAAGGACTAGATTAAGACTTTTCATAAATAAAAATAAAAAAAAACTTAACTTGAAAAGATTCAACATCAGCTATAACAGCTAGAATGCACACAGAAGACAAAATTGAATGGGTCAGTTTGGCTTCTTTGCCACTAAATGAATAAAAGCTATGCAAAAGCTTGCAAATAATCTAAAACTACTCCTAATTATTCTAAGGGACCTAAAGCACTTATAGGGACACTTAATTATGCAATACCCAAGAGACAATAAGCTAAACTCAGACTCTAAAAGCCAAAAAAAAATTGCTGCTGTGAAAGTGCATATCAGATACAAAAAAAAAAGGCACAAGATGGGTAGTTCCTTGCTTAAATTTATGCATCCAAACAACACCAAACTCCAAATCAAACTAAAACAGTTTAAGCTAGTACAATGGGATTCTAAATAAGTAATCTGCAACTAAAGGAGGGATTTTATAAGCTTATTAGGGGCTACAAATGTGACAGCTGTGGGGACTGATGTGGTGGTTTAAAAGACAATAACAAGCTAACAAAAGCTATCCTACTTACATAATAAGCTTAGAAACATAATCCTAGTGCTACTAACTACTTGGAAAAACCAAAATCAAGTCCTAAACTAACTCTCATCAATCTAACATTGAGCCAAAAGTTGGACTTAAGCGGCTGTGGTGTCTGCTGACGCAGCAGACAAGGGCAGCAAAGGGGGGACTTTTGATGGCCAAAATTTCCTAATGAGTTATAAAGGACAAATGAGCTACAATGGATTAACTACCAACCATAAACTAACTATATCATAAAAAAAAAAAAAAAACCTTAATTCTAACATACACTACCTAAAATTTAGCTAAAAAAAACACTACAGGCTGCTGCTTTAGTTTCAGGTCAGGAAAAAAAAAAAAAAAAAGAAGAACAGATTCAAATAAAACAATCTAAAAGCTATTGCATCAACTAACAATACTCGAAACCAACTTGAACAAACCACTTTAACAACCAAAAAGGGGTTTTGACCCATGAAACTTGCTGAACTAAACAGTCCTCGTTGGACACAAATGAGTTTTAAGATAAATTTTTTTTTTTTTTTTTTTTTTTTAAAACTGATTTGCATTCACTACACAAACTCAAAATTAGTTTCAACAATGTTAACAAACAATTTTAAAGCACTAGAAATAGAACTTAAGAACATGAACAGTGATAACTAAATAAGTGAACTAAAAAAAACTTGAAAGTAACTTGCATTAAATTTTAAACTTACAGGAAATCTAACAATACAGGAAGAGTAAATTGGGACTAGAACTCTAAATTTCTAGACTCCTGGTACAAATTCACTCATCTCCTATTTATACAAAGAAAACATCTGTCTTCTCTCTTCTCTGTCTTCTCCCTTCTCTGTCTTGACTGAGAGTGATGGGTTGGTGATGGGTAGTTGAGTGTTGCAGGGGAGTGAGTAAGGAGATGGGTTTGGTGATGACAGGGAATGGGTTGTTGAGTGTTGCAGGTTTTTTTTTAATGTTTGTGTTTCTGGGTTGTTTTGCAGGAAAAGGGGATGGTAGGGTGATACTATTGACCGGGTTTAAGGGGTTGACCGGGTTGTGGGTTTTTAAAGGTGGACTGGACCGGGTTGGGCTTGGGATAGGTATTGGATTTGGATTTAATATGGAACCATGTGAGATTTTAGGGACCAAAAGTGTTAATTCTGAAAATCCAGGGACCATTCTTGTACATTCTGAAAAGTACTTCAAGGGCTATTATTGACACTCTCCAAAAATCCAAGGGCCAAACTTGCAAATCTTGAGTAATTGAAGGATCATTTTTGCCATTTTCTGAAACTTGAAGGACTAAACTTGTAACTTCTCAAAACTTTTGACATTTTTCACCAGAGGACTAATTATGACAACTTATGATTTCAAAAGGACCTTTGGTGACTTTTCTTACAAAACAAATGCCTAGGGACTATATTTGACAAGTTTTGAAAGTTGAGGGACTGAAACTGCCAATTATGCAAACTTTGCTCGTTTTTCATCTGATTTTAAACATTTTGCATCTGAAACATATAAAATACACTTTTGGGATATTTTCAGTATTTTGATGCATTTCTGAGCGTTTTTAAATGTTTTGCAGTTCAGATTTGACCAAAAATGATGAGTATTTACACACTCATCAATCGTCGATTGCAGATGAAAAATAAAAAGGTGAATGTTATTATGTGTACCTTTGTTTTTTTTGGCAGGCTAGCCTGCTAAATGGTTGTCGTTTGTATTCCTTTTTTGAGGCTGTGATGAATTGGGGTTTCTTCGGCAAACATGAGATGGCCCGTATCTTGGCAGGGTGGCATACAACTGTTGCAGCCATGGCGGGTGTATCCCCTTTGCTAGAATATTCGCTCATCTGAGCCACCTGTCCAACGACATTTCCACTTTTGTCGTGAAACTGATTGTGGCCTCTTCACCGTTAAACTTCATTACTTGCAAGTACGGAGAAAAAGAAAAGAGTGTATGCAATTGAATGCTTCGCTTACATAATGTGCTCATACTGGTATCTTGGCAAGGCAACCTGGAATTGCAGCCATGGCCGGTATTTTGCTTCAGATTTTACATGTGCAGAACTGACCCTTAAGATGAGGTTAGGAGCATGTTGGCAGGGCAACACATAATGGTTGCCACCACAGTCGATGTATCTTTTTTATAAGCATGTTACTTTGGTATCTGTTTGAGATTGCAGATGCTGCAAATGTAACCGTTCTTTTCAGACTCTTGGCGCAACTATCTTCCGATCAAAATATCGCAATATAGTTTTATGAAGGTATACCCATTGGCATCTGAAAGGTAAACAAAGGCTATTACTGAAGATCAGTAGGATTGGTACAATGATATAAACAGATACGCCTATCTGGCGCCTTTATTTCAGTAATGTTGTGGCGATGAGGTATGAGCATAATATATATTATGTTTCTTATTTTACTTACAATTGCTCTGTTCATCAAAACACAACAGAATGTTCCAACCTTGCTTTATAACTTTTTTTAGAATAAAGGCACTTGATAAAGAAACTTACTAGAAGAAATATTGTTGATTGTTATGTATAGATATATAATACATAATATATAATAAGCTGGCTGGCGCAATGACGATAGTTTTCTGCATTTTTGTCTTTGTTGAGCGTGCTTTATTGGCTTCCGTATGTTGGCATAGCACCCACATCCACAGTGTGGTTGCAGCCATGGTGGGCCTCTGGTACCGCTCCCATATTTGCAGATCTGAGAGCCTCTACATATTAAAAGTGTAACAGTTGTTGTCGGTCTAGTGTGCCCTGTACATTCGCCTAATAGTCTGTTTTTTTATTACCTTGGTACAACACATGTTTATTAATAATTGCAGTTAATGTTGTGATGGTTATTTATGTATTCTAAAGTCATTATGGCGATGCCGACAACTTTCTGCATTTATGTCTTTGGTGAGCATACTTTGTCAACTCCCATGTGTTGGCATGGAACCCATATCCACATTGTGGTTGCAGCCATACTAGGTCTCTGGCACAACTCCCATACTCGCAGAGCTGAGCCTCTATATATATTAAACCCATGGTAAGCGCCGTTATTTTCATGTGTTGACATGTAAGTGAACGATTTTTAAAGCACATAATAAACCAAATACTATTTTTTTTACATCCGCTTCTCTTCCACAGATAAAAACAATTTCCAGTCACATGTGTTGCTATAAATATACGCATTTTAGTTATACTATAGCTGGTCTTACCATTCCAAACTAAAAGGCAAGGTTTTTACTATTTGCATAGGTCCTTTGATTTCGCTCCAAACATTGCACTGGGTTTCCATGTGTTATTACATATGCTCTTTTTAGGTTTCTTGCTGCATTTGCAGTTACTAAAATAGGCATGCGTGTGTCATTACAGGTTTTTCCTACTTTGTTGGTTGTTGTCTTTTATACCAACATATGCACCAGCCTTTATACCAGATGCAAAGAGTGCTCAAAAAAGGTAACCTGCTCATATTTACTTATGATCGCACTGTCCCTAATGAATAGTAATTCACAATACTCCTAAAATTACTTTAGAAATTTCAGATAGTTATACAACTATGTATTATACTTTATTTTTTGTTTACCATCAGTTACTAATACAATCATTTCTATTTCACCATGTATACCTGATCATCAATATAAAACAGCAACGAATTACATTTACCATCTTTAGGTAGCTGCCTTACCAAAACATATTGCCCCATTCTTTATGCTTACATTCAAGTTCAAAGTTCCCATTTGAATCGCCCTTTACATTTAGACTAGAATTTCATTTATCATGATTCTCAAATGTTTAACATTTAATTTTGCTCCTAAGACACTAACAATAAACTTATTGTGACAGGTTGCAAATTGCATTACCAGTAGAGCCAACTACTTATGGAACAAATCATAAACTCCCAAGATCAATCTAACACTACATGGCTACAACGTCAGCATACCAACACAACAACCTACAACAAATATCAAAAACATGTATGTTCCACCAAAATTAATATGCCACCATAAAACTTAAATTAATTAACTACTGAAAACTATAAAAAAAAAAAAGAAAAAAAAAAGAAAGATGTTCGAAGATTTAAAAGCATAAATATCAACACGTGTTGGTCAACATATCCAAACAACCGTGCCCATCTGCAATATTGTTTAGACCCAAAATAGATTTCAAAAACAGCAAAAACAACCACATCAATACACCATCCCCTTAAGCTTCTCAATGAATGACAGAAGCTCCTGTGCTCGCTTCTGCTTGTTCATGACATTCACCAAAATCGCTGCCGCCTCGCTCAAATCTTCAGTCTGCACCTTGGTAAGCTCTGAAATACTCTGCACACAAGAATCGAAAGTATACAAAAGCTCCAACTCTCCAATGACATAGTCCCTCTCAACCACACGGGACCTAATGTCTTGGGCTTTTTTCATCAACTCTCCTTCATCCACCATAGTCACAGTAACCTCCCTCTGAAATTAAACAATCATCATATCCCTGACAAGACTCGAACCAGCAACAACAGCAAGGTCTTCACAGAAAGGCATTGGTGTCTTCATTTTTTTATTTTTTTATTATTATTTTTTTTTGCTTCTTTTTTTTATGTCTGGGTTTTTTTTAGTTCTAAAATAAATCTTCTTTGCTATGTGTGTGTTTTGAAGAGGAGGTTTTGCTTAAGTTATAATTGTTATGGTGTCGTAGTACGACAATTATGAGACCTTTGATTTGACTCCCACTTTAGAGCCACCAAAGCCAAAACAAAGTAATGATGTCTTTTGCTTCCCCATAAATAACTATTAATTAGGCAACCTTTCACATACTTGCCATTTTTTTTCCAAATGCATCCCCCTAAAAAACTCAACTGCTCTTATTAAAAAAATAAAAATATATACAGAAAAACACATAAAAAATTTATATGTATATATTTAATAAAAAAAGGATAAAAACTAGAAACATGATTATAGCATTACACACAATTTGGCAGCACATTTACGACAGACTACTTTAACAAACCATGTTGATAGGCCAGTTGATGAAATGCCTGATAATGTAACCAAACTTAAAGTCATGGAATATATTTTAAAGAAACTGCCCGTTGGTTTCTTTTTTTTTTCTAATTTAAGTTGTTTACATGCAAAGTTGAATTTAAATTTTCCCAATGTTTTTGACAGCACTGTAGGAGCATCTGATTATCAGCATACTCAATCAAATATGACACATCATATGGACTGCTTGAGAGAGGCTGTAAGGACAAACAAAAGTTCATGTAACCTTGCCAGCAACGGTGTACAACAACGTTATGCAGTACCCGATTGTCGATCTAATTCCGACAGTGATGTGGTCATTGTTGGTCAACAATATGGTTCCTACACAGCTAAAGGTGCTCTCATTTATTTCGTGATATATCTTAAATGCACGCGAGCCAAACCACTGCAAAGCATTTCTTTACTTACAATCAAGCTTTGTTGGTAGAATGGCACGTCAAACCTACGATCATTTGTGCAATTTATAGATCATCCTAGATCTGGCATGCCATTGAATCAACAAACATGGAATTCAGCTGAAGGAACAGTTTAGAGTGGGTTGCTAGGTATGCGTCATTCTATTTTGTCAGGTCATCAAATGCTCTTATTTAAAACCCTCTTTTACAATAACAAGACTGTTAAGCTCTATTTGTTCTACTTTTGATACACATTCACTTAATGGCCATTCTTTTTTTGCTAAATTGTTGGTTCCTTATCCGTTAGTTTAGTAATTGTTTATGATAAGTGTCATCTAAGAAGCAGGATTGCTTATTTAAGATTTTAGCGGTTTTCACTTAAGCTGATGGATTACTTACACGATAAAAGTTCGGGCTTGCAGGGTTTGATTACCTTATTTTTGCCTTACAGGTTTGTTCACTCGATAGAGACTCCATATTAGCACCATATTTAGGATTTACATGTTTTTTTCACACACAGAGATTTTTCACAACAGGAACCATGTTGGATTGATACATGTTTTGGTTTGTCTTTGTTTTGTATAATATCGCCTTCAGTTAATTCTTTGGTTCTTTATGTTGGAAAATTTAGTGCACTTGTGGGATAAGTTCACACCTGGTTTTGGGTAAGGAGGTACGGAGTGTACACCCATGAGGTCCCTGAACACCCGGACTCAATAGTGGTTTGTGTTGCTAGTATATTGGTTCCTACTGTTAGTGTAGTAACTAATGGTTCCTGCTGGTAGTGTAATTGGCTCCTGCTGCTAGTGTATTGGTTACTACTGTTAGTGTAGTAACTGATGGTTCCCACTGGTAGTCTATTGTTTCTTGCTGCTAGTGTAATGTTTCCTACTGGTAGTGTTGCAGTGATTAATTTGTAACAGCTTTGACTCATTCAAGTGATTGTTATGACTGCTTTATGACCATGTTTAATTTGTCATGTAACCATTATTCCTATGATAATGGAGGCTTATTATGGGTGATTAATTGGCCGTTAATCATTCATAATGTCCATTGACTATAAGTGAGTATTCTCTACTATAAATAGAGATGGACTTCATCAACATGAAGTACTGAGACATATACTGAAACCAGCGGAAACAAACAAATAACATAAACACTTATAAGCGCAAGGGTTATTGATTGTGCCTAATTCAATAACTAACATTTGGTCTTATCCCAAGTAGATATTCGTGTAACCCAGGCATAGGGTCGAACAGTTTACTTTGGAAAGTGATCACACGATTTCAAGTGATATCCGGTAACCACCTAGTGGTATTCAGTTGCTACTGATTGTCTTAACCCTGTTCTGGGAACTACAACCAACACTTTAATGCAATAATATTATTCTAAACAACAATGTCACAATTGAGATCACTTTCATGATAAAAAGCTTGGGCACAGAGGATTGGTGTACAACTAAACCCATGTTAACTTGAACTGCATGTTTTCAAGGCAGTTCCGACAAATGCATTTGTGAAACGACACTGTGGAGATGTAGTCAAATACACCTTTTTTGATTCGATGCTTTATCCAGGTTACGAGTTAAAATTTTGTATTTACTCACAGCATACAAACTAAATTACACGAGGGTGATATTGTGAGAGGTCAGCATGGTGTGGTGGAGTACTTAACGTAGTTCTCTTATTTTATGACATTTTCATATAGGATGCTGCCCAAGTAACTCTAAATGAGACCAAAACAGCTGACGACGCGTGTTATTTAGAGCTTAAACTTCCATCAAGATCAAGGAGAGACACTAACTGTGATTTTCGTAACACATATGGCTGCCATTATGGTGATGGCATTGCTCACCCTTTGCTTCCATCCGAGGTAATAGATACATAAAGCTTACTATCCCTACTGAGACAATAAACTTAAATCTTAAAACACTTATGTTCTGCTCCATCAAGGAAAAGATGTGTTCTGTTTTATATGATTCTTAATATTTCATTTTTAGACGACATTTAATTAAATTGAGGGTCTGAGAATACTGGATTTCCTGTTGCAGGATCAACATAATTCTTTCCCGTTTTGTCAACAAAGCTTGGTAACTGATTAGCATCAATATGAAAGTTCAAATGAGCCAAAGGAGGAGGCATAAAAAGATAGGAAACGAGCTGATAGTGTAGTTTGCGACTGCAACAAATACAACTGGTAATTACAACATTGTCGACCCATTTTAATATTGATCATGCGATTATATTTTAGGCCTATAAATAATAGCATTATGATTGGAAAATCTAATTTGTAGTTATAAATTTGTGTTCAGATTTTGGTTTGCTTTCGGGTCAACTTCATGTGCCTTCTAAGGTGTGTACTCGAATCGCTGATGATCTAAAAGAGCCCACCATCGATGAGGTTGCGTTTGAGGTAATAATGATACCTGTAAGGAGAAAACTGTATGGTCAATCTAATTGTGCTTCAATCTAATGACTCAATATATTCTTCACAAGTTCAAGAATATCATTCACACTTGAGTCCGAAAGTCACTTTTAGACATGCACCCAATGTAAGACTGGAACGGTAGATGCAGCAGCCTACCGCCTCTATTGTTTTTAACAAAGTGTTAGCAGGTAAAATTTACTCCATTCTTTGCTGCTCCAAAATGTTTTGTGTCACCACCATTCACATGTCGTGACTGTGTGATTGAGAATGTGTGTATGCAATATGCAATTCATAATTTGTCATGCCATATTGATTACTCTCAAGCCTGCACTGCACAAGTTAGGTTCACTCTTTTTTTTAACTGCATAGCACATTAACTGATTCTTTTGATGAAATCAGAATCTTTCATTCACTATTTTTTCTCCAATCATGCACTGCAAATCTGTGCATATTCCATTATTGAAATTTGATCATGCAAAGACACTTAACTGAACCCTGTGTAATGTCTGCTTTAATCACATCAGGACGGTATACATTGACCACTTTAATTCACTGTTTTTTTCTTCAACCCTGTGCATTCTCTGCACATATTCCATTCATAAACCAACCACTGGTCTGAGATTGCACCTATGAAAAGGCTCTCCACCAAACATTGATTCACCAACCAATAATCTGAAACAAACAACAACATGAATTCCAACAAGAAAAAAGGTTTCTGTTTTTCATTTCCATCTTTATATCAGAAGGCCACACCATGACCACATACACTCACTTAGTTTTTTTCTTTTTTGTTGTGCAGAGATCGTCTACATTTTAAGCACTGAATCAAGCTCAGGAAGTGATGAACTTCCTGTGACATGGGAAGGCTACCTTCCAGTTGATTACTGCGGCTCAGGCTCTATAAAAGAAGATGCTAGGAGAATTAAAGCTCCGAAACAGCTTGCCCAGAAAACTGATGGTATCATGGATGAAAACTGATGGTATCATGGATAAAACTCCAAAACAGATTGCCAAAGAGGCTTTTAAGGCAAGGGTCAAGGTTCTTGGCCTTCCCAATGCTCATTTTTGTGAAGAGATAGGTATGAAACCGTTTTCCGAAAATGGGTCAAAAGGGAACGACAAAAAGAACTAACAGTTAGTCATGAATGATGTATGTTGGTCATTTCTGTATGGCTTAAATGCCGTTGAATAAAGCTGTTGTGAGTCTGTTTTGTTTTTCAGATGCCACTTCCATTGTGCTAGCATGAACCTTTGTCCAGATTAACTCTTCCATTAGTGTGACTTTTGTTTTTATCATGGCATTACTACTGCAGTTTTCTTTAGTGCCACTTCCAATGAATGTTTCTGTTACACACAAGTCTTTTGTTGATGTGCTGATGCTGCTGAAATGTAATTGTCCGAAACTTTTATATCATGATCATGCGTTACAAATACAAACAAGTTACCATCAATGTTAAGTTAATATACAATAGCGAAACACAGACTATGCATTTACTTTAGACCTATTATCTTTGCACCCGTCTTTAAGAAAACAAACCGCAGCAACGCGCGGGCTCTGTACCTCATTGTAAACATCTTTTGGAATCACTACTTACTTCTCTAGTTTATCTCAAATCAGTAAATCACGTATTGTAAACCAATTTAAAAAGCAAAAAATGAATGCACAGAATAAGGGTGTAAATCAAGGCTAAATGTGACATTACTACGACTTTGCAACCCAGTTTACACATTGTATAATTCGATACAATAACACACCGAACACACAAAAAATGAAACTAAAAAGGTGAAATTCAAGAGTCTCATCTAGCTGTACTAGCATAAAAAACAAAACCAACGAAACAAGAAAAATATTACGAGTAAGAAAACCTAAAATCCCAAGAGTCATTCTTCGAATCATATGCATAAACACCATTAATAGTAAACAACCAACGGCAATCGGAGCCACAACCATAATGATCTTTCATGTACTCATACGCGATGAAATGAATTTGCAGCATAACATCTGCCTCCCACCTTGCGTTACAATGAAACAAAGTTGTTTTCGAGAAGTTTGGCTTAAACCTCCACTTCATTGTTTCTCCATACAGCAGTGTACGTTGTCCTAAATCATCATCTGATGATTGACAATCAATAGCTAGTACCTTATTGTATCCTATCATGTTCATAATTTGTACCGTAATTTTGCCACTTGCTACACATATGAAGGTGGCTATTATGAGTAGTTGTAGCATTTTTATCGTCGTCGCTGCCATTAGACCACAACTGCTAGCGTACTCTGCCTATTTTCGTGTCAAAATAGATAAGTTGAACTTAACCTTGTGATCCTCAGCATTATATATTTTCATCTTTCATTAATGGAAATATTATGAATTAACTTCGTCATTAGTTTTCATAAATGCTGCCATTATTCTCTCCCAAGTTTTGCAACGTGGGAATTTGTATAGTCCCAAACATTTAATCATTTTTGTTTGAGAAAGAGATTAAGAGAGTATTCAAATTCACATTACAATAACAAAATTTTATCATGATTTTTACACCAGAAAATACTTTACTATCATGAATAAATTTCGATTTGGATCCAAACAACATATTTTGAGTCCAAGCATAAGTCTACAGGTATAATCGGGTAACATTAAGACATCTCACAAGCTAGTATGACTTGAAATAAGAGATTAAAGTCGGGTAGAACTCACGCAACTCAAGTAGACTTCAAGTCAAGTTTGACAATACCCGACCTTGTATAATCGTAGGTCTAACCAAGCTTGTCTTATTTATACCCTAAATTATAATTGAATAAAAGTAGCCAAGATTGAAAGTACACTAGCTGGTTAACACCGCCTTTGAGCTTAAGAATGATACTGCCCTTGAGCTTAAGAATGATGGATGGAATGAGTTCCAAGTGGAGAGTTGAGCTCATGTTAGTTCTTTGATTTTACTCGACACGATAAGTTTATATGAACAATAGACCTGATACTAAAGTTAAACACCAGACATTAGTTTCAATTACTATAACCAAAGGGCTTTTGGCCTAGCGGTTTCAAGGTGTGTAACTAAAGCCTTTCTCCCCCATGGGTAGAGGGTTCGAGTATCTGGAGACATAGGTATAGAAAAAGGTGCGTGTGAGTATGTTCCAAAAATAAACGTTCACATTCCTATAATGCGAGACCATATTGGAGCAAATGTCAAAGAAGAGCAACAGACTTAGCTTGTTAATCCGTTTTGGAAATTAATTATAATTGAGCCATTGCGTATAAATATATAATTACGAAACAGCCAAAAGCTTCAACAATGTCAATGATTTACCCGTCAAATCGGCTGCATATTGACCGAATTACCAAATTAGCCAAGAAAAAATAAGTATAATTATCGAAACAGGCAACAGACCAGTAACCTAAATACATTGCTATTTGGAGAGAGTTGTCCATTCAGTAATTCATATACAAATTTAAATATATCAAGCACAATTCATACTAGAAGATTATGATTTCAGGAGCTAAAATTCAATCGGATTGTCTTTAAATGTAGTCAATTTACAAATTAAGATGCAACTCACATTTCAGATTCAAATCCAATATTCCAAAAACCTTCAGGAGTCGAGGGAGGCGCAAACCTGTACCGATGCCTGGAAACTCCTTCATGATGCTCACAACGTAGATTCTGCTTATTGTTGTCATCACCATCAGGAAGAACCGCGTCATAGAACTTCTTGCACTGCTTACACTCAACTCCTTTTAGATTAGCCCTCTCGGCTTTCTTTCTTACTGGTTCAACATACTTGAAACTTTTCTTATCTGGCCTTATTATACCCTTGCCAGAACTCACGTCCTGTGTTTCATCATCAGAGCTGTCAAAAGCCATGTCTTTAGGAGCCGGGCCTGGAAGATCATGGATCTCTTCTTCCTTTATTCTTTTTTTCAAGTCTTCTTTGATGTTTTCCAATGGGGTATCGAGAAAATCATCATGAGGGTCTGTTCCATTTCTGCTTTTTGTAGGCCTCATGTCTCTCCAATGTGAACCGGGACGTTTGGTTCCAGATGTTAAGACTGTTTTTCGGTTGCTGTCGGGTTGAACTACAAGAGGGGAACTTGAGCCTGATCCTTGAATCGGTCTAATCTCTTTTTTGTCTTCGGAGTTTTGTTGGTTTGTATTATGATTGGTTGTTTCCCAAGCAGGCATTGGGCTATTTGGAGACTTGCTGCTCGTAACTGTAGTAACATAGAACAAGAAGTAAGCCATAAGCTAGAGGTGACAATTTCAAGCCAAGTGTATGGTTTAAACCCAACTAGGCCATTTGTCACGTCTATGGTTTTTTTATTAATGAATGCGCAAGCAATGTTTAAAATCTAAGTCTGTTGATTGAGCTGTAAAAGTTATAGGTCAAACCACCGGCTCAACCATGTTTTAGGTATTAAAACTGAAACGTTATTGGGTCAAAGAGAGATGCTAATACAATATTACAATTCAGAGAAAGCTCAAAAAGTCAAAGATAATATTTCAGCAACGATTTTAATATTTCAGCATAGGAAGCAGAACAAAAGCTAAACAGAGAACAGTGAGAACACAAAGAATCTGACCCAAACAGTTCATTGTCAAAAGCCAACTGTTTTTATTAAACATAAAGAAAACAAAGAAAGAAGATACTTCAAAGAAAAGGAGCATAAGAACAATATGGATATCTTTAGGAAAATATTCAACCCGTGAATGCAGCGCAAGTTTGTAAACAATGTTTATAAGCATCATGTGGAATATGTCAAGCTGATAACTAATTTTTGTTTTTAAATTGCACGTTAGTATAGTCTCACTACCACCAAAAACTATTATCGTCCCATGATGAGGGATTGGCACTTGGCAAAAGAGCTTTTGAGTTATCTTTGATAATAACACAAAAAAAACATGAAAATTCTGAAATCAGGATAAACGTGATTTCGGATTAAAATTTTGTCAAAAAAGGAAGCGTTTGCTATCTTTGGGGAACAATGCTGCAGCTTTTATTAGACATGAATTTAATAAATACGGGTCTATTCCCAAAACGATAAAGGCACGATCAGCCATTTGCTACGTAGACAAATTATATATGTTTAGCCAATCTGACATATGTTAATTGTTGTTTAGTCAATTCTAAACTAGTGAAAAACATAATGACGATAAAACCAATAAAAAGAGAAAGTAAAGTAAGGATTACCAGGTGAAATCAATATATTCTGATCATGGACTAACGGGTCTTTATTAACTTTTGCGCTGCCGCTTCCGCCATGCATATTCTCTGGAGTTAAGCCTGATTTTGAGCAAAGATAGTTGTATTGAGACTTGAGCTTCTTATAAGCATCGATCACTTCCCTTCTTTTCTGCTTCTCTATCATTATCTCATTATTCTTCCCTTCAATCTGCTGAAGCAATTTCCCATGCAATTCCATTCCTTCAGTTGACTCTTTGCTCCTTTCCCGGATACCCGCGTGAAGTTTATCAACTTCCTCCTCTAAACCTTTTAATTTGCCAAGAAGCAATCTTTTCTCCTTTCGAAGCTCTTCCAGTTCGTTTCTAGTCTTCATTAACTCCGAACCGCTGGATCCATTCTGGTCAATTAATTGTTGTTGCCTTCTACAGTTATCCTCTAAAACTCTAAGTTGATCAGTTAGTACTTTATTTTCCAATTCACATTCGTCCAAAAGCTGTCTAGCCTTCAAATTCTCCCCTTCATAATTGTTACATGCAGTTTCAAGCTTTTCAGAAAGCTCGTTCACTTTATCATCTTTAAATTTTAAAAGTCGATCTTTCTGCTCTATAAGCATTACCTTCGACTGAACCAACTGAAGCAACTCGCAGTTTGATTCATCTTTCTCTTCAATTATCCTACACTTGCTTTGTAGATTCAACTTTAACTCCTTATTTTCCTCTTCAAGCTCCTTCATTCTCTTTTCATTTCCATTTACCGTATTAGCCTTTGAATCAAGAAGTTCGCGTAAGCTTTGTTGTAATTCTCTTTTTTCAGCTATCTCTTTTGTCTTTCTTTTCAGTTCCTCCTCGATATCATTGGGAACTTTCTTTAGCTTGGTGTTTTCCATCTTTAAAAACTGGTTTTCTTCAATAACCTTTTTGTTTTCAGATTGAAGTGTTTTAACTTGAACCATCAGATCATTTTCTTTCTTTTTCCATTCATCTTCTGCAGCTTTCTTTTCTTCAAAATATATTTTTTTCAGTTTTGATTGAAAATCAGGGAACAACTGCTTGCAGAATAGATATTCAATCTGAGCTACACTTTCTTTTGCGTCCTGGATTGTGGCAGCCAATAAGGTACTAAGTCTTGAGATATACTCTGTATCAGTGCCATCAAAATGGTACGTTTGTTCTTGAGATGTTTGCGGATTGCCTTCCATCTGTAAATTTTATTAACAAAATTGTGAATTGCTAAAGTTGCATACTCGTTATCTCATACTAGACAACTTTGGAAGTAAATACTCATAGAGGTGCAATTTGGAACCATTTATCTCAAGTTGGATCAAATTAGAAAGGAAGGGTCAAAGGGTTGACAACAGATTGATAGTCGCTACAGTCTAATTTCAACAAATACAACCTCATAAATCAGTCTATTCAAGAAATAAAGATAATTATCAAATTGTAGTGTTTACATTATCTTAAATAACGCACTTGTAATATATTAAAAGCCGAAAAGAAGTGTTTGCAGATCAACCTGACTTGGCTTGTTTCGACCCGCACCAAAAGGAACCCATTTCAACTTGAACCCGTTTTGACACATTACCCAACCAACTAATCTCTCCACCCCTAGTAAAACATTTTATTATTTGTGAATAAACAGCAACTAGAAACCTGTTTGCTGTATTCACTATGATAAAGACTGTAATGTCGATGCGAAAATATACATATAACTATATAAGCTTAAGATCAGTGCTTCATAGGGTCACAACCCACAAGCCCGCTTTCCTAATAACCAAATATACAAGAATACACTTTGTACTTGCTATTATTGATCTACCAGTTTCCGGGTTAGCAATATTACATCCCTTACGACACCGATTTTAATTGGTACTCGAACACTCACGACAAACTGATACCGCAAAAATAGTCATGTTGATTTGTACCAGTTTACTCCAGCCACATTCATAATTCAGAAAATATGCAACACAAAATTAAAACACGACTACTTGTTTTCTAACCTTGCCTTCCCCAGCGAGCGTTACTTGTACACCTGCGCAAAACTGTTTTTGCTAAATCCAGAACTGTTTCCTCCTGCCAAACAGAAGCAAAAAAATCTATATGAGACACATGTAAAATAAGAGTTCCTAATAAACTATGAGCAATAGTAGCTCGAACATGAGACTCTGTGTTTTCATCCGCAAAACATTGTGAAAAACGAGAAATATCTAATGGGCCATCTGGTATTTAAGACAGATTATAAGGCTAAAAGCCTAAAAGAATGGTGCACTAGATACGGGTTTGTCAATAACGAGAAATATGCAAAGGGGTTTGTTTGATCAGAGACTGGTCCATTTGAAAATGCTGATGTTATTAGCATGACGTATATACTCCATAGTCCATACTTCCTCCTTTATTTGGTACATTAAGCTAAGATGAACTATATACGGGTATATTGTTAAATCATCCTCAAACCGAGACCGGGTCATTTCTAGACTTGTGTCATATATGATATATTTATATCAGAACAACGGGAATGAGAGTGACAAAGAATGATACCATTGCAAACAGTTACTACTGACTGATGTGATCCTTGCTAAAGCTGAATTTCAGCACAAACATGATTGCTTATTCAAAAGTGCTTACTTTGAAGCGCTTTTTTTATAGTCGAAATAGGAAATACGCAATTCTATCCAAACACTCAAAAATAAGCAGATACATAAGCAATCCCAAACAATGTCTTAAGCCTTCAAATATCACGAAAATGCGTCAATCTCAAATTCTACAACTAACAAAAACACACCCAAACATAGAAATCACTTAAAGAAAAAGAATTCCATCCAAAGTTCTACCATGTAATTAATATAAGCAACATAATCGTCCATATTAACATAGAATCCGGATCCATAAATTTAATTTGGATCATGTAGTAATTAACAAATTTGTAGCCCTAGATTTCAATGTGGATGCTAATTAACACAGTAAATGAGTATGTGTTTGTGAAGGTGATTGACTGAATGATAATGAAAGGTGAATATTTGGTACTTACGACGGTGGTGATAAGATCTCCGGCAGCAGGAATGTCGTCGGAAGTGAAGATAGTGTGTGTGTAGCGTAGGAGGGAATTTTTGGAATTTCGAAATGAGATATTTACTTTTTCAAATATTTGGCCAGAGAAATTACAGCATTTTGTCGCATTTTTTTAACTCGGGAAAAAAAAGGTATGGCGTGGGCCGGTCATGACGGCGCCAACTCTTATGGCACAAAGAGGGGCGTTGGTCTTGAGTTATTCGATGGTGTTAAGCAGAGCCGTTTTACGAATTTCGAAGGCTCTGTACCATGACTACACGGAGGCCCTACTAAATACCAAAAGTAAGTGTATAAATAAAAATATTCATTGATAATACGTAACAACTATTACTAAAATTCCAAAAACATTAAAACAACGATACTAAAAGAAACATTTAACCGAGTTACAATTTATGTGGCATGATTTCTAGAGCACATCGAAACAATAGCAACAAATATCTAATTAGTACTACGGTGCTACCTTATATTACGGAGTATATAATCTTATCTACTAAAAGATTCAGTGTCAATATTGAATGCAAAGTCATCATGATTAATGTGGGTAGTGTTGGGGAACTTTTCTTTACGCATAAACAAAGCCGATCTCAATGCAGTCATCAATGGAGGATTTGTACAGGTTTTCAGTTAATCGGCTCATTAAATTTGCGCATTATTGTGCAATTACAACACAGGTTTAGGAATTTTATAAGTCGACATTAATCATACATAATTACATCAAACTCCCATGATGGGTCGCAGATGTATAAATATTGTGATCATTGCCCAGGTTGCAGACATCCCCACCTCCATTTGCTCCTCTTTACAATTGAATTGCTTTAAAAAAAATGGCAGACAGGTCCATCCAGGCATGTACAGGTAAGACCATTAGGTCAAACATGCCAATTGAGGCCAAGAAGGAGCTTTTCCTTGATGAACCGGAAGTTGGTGTATCCGGCAATATTGTAGTCATGTTGTGCAGAAAATGGGATGTCAATGCTAAAACCGGACGTTATTTGAGTACGGATTTCATTGTGTCTGATAGGAAGGTAGCGCCCGCCTTTTTTTTTCCTGCAAATTATTAAAATTGTCATGCATACGCTTTTGTCAAATATGATTCACTAAATAGCTTTTTTCCTTTTGCAGGGTAATATTATGCATTGCACCTCAAAAGCTGCGGTTTCTCATAAGTTTGTAGGCAAGTTACACAATGGCATGATTTAGTCCTTAAAGATTTTACCGTGATACAAAATAAGGAAGAGTACAAGGTAATCAAAGATGCTCAGTACATGATTGAATTTGATGGGTTCACGACGGTAAGAAAATCTGTTATCAAGTCAGATGGTTTTGTTAGACATCCATTTCAATTGGTCCCTTTTGAGAGCATTGAAGCAACCAACAATAAATTTCTAATTGGTAAAGACATTTTCCTAGAATATTTAGTTTTGATATTGACATTATACATACTATTCTTACTATGGTACACTGTATAGATATTGTAGGTTACATCAGCAACGTTTGCAGGTTAACTTATCAGAAAACAGGTTCTAGAAATCTTGATTTCTATATTGCCAATCAAAGGTATGTTTATTTGTGTATGGTTGGTACAACTAATAAAATATGTCTAACCACATGTTTTGCATCGTGTTCCGTCACCAGTGGACAGTCAATTAGGGTGACCCTATGGGGGGGGGGGGGGGGCTTTGCGATGTGTTGGTTGAGAAAAAGACGAAACATACAGGATTATGTGTCGTGATCCTGACTGCGGTCAATGCTAAACACTACAATAGTAATTGTCCAGCCCACCTAATGTTTTTATAATGTTTAAACCATACAAGAATTGAATTGGTATTATTTACCTTTCAGATAAGCTCTATTTGTCAAGTAGTTCGTCCACACAGATTCTCGAAGACGATGACATCTCAGCCCTAAGAGAATTCAAATGAGGCGTTAGGTATGCACAATTTCATTTTTCATGCACGTTTAATAATTTGTCACATGGTATCGATTATCATTAATGGTGCATGCAGTGGTATGAATCCAAGGAAGGAAACCTGTGACAACTCGTATTTTCAGGTCATATTTCAAAACATTACTCATGTTTCATTATTTATCATTTATCGTGAACTAGGTTTACGAGTATCAAATTCGCGTAACCTTAATGGTTTAGCTGCGAATTCATGAACAATCATTCAGGACATTTCATGTAGACTAAGTTTAGTCTACATTTCATTAACATCATTGTCATCATATTAGTTCATGCATGGTTTTGCATTTTCCATTAAACGTTTTTTCCTATTAAATAAACGCTATCGCGTAATCATTTATTTTGAACATTTGATCCGTTACTTTCAAAAAGTATTCCTAATATATTTTTATACTCATTTTAAGACTATAAAAATTATATTATTAATTTACCCGATGTTTTCAATTTATTTCGTATATAAATTGTTATATTTATATAATTACGACGGTTTTCTTAAAAACTACTCGATAAATATTTATTTCACTCAACTCATGTAAGAAATGTATTTTTATAATTTTTATGACCTAAATATATTTTATCTTGACCCGTGAAAATTTATTTCTATCCAACGCTACCCTAAATATTCAAAAGTGACTACAACTTATCATTTAACCTCATTTAACTTCACAAATCTTACACTTATACTAATAAAAAAAAATACAAAAAGGGTATGACTACACCTCCTTGTCGACAAGGGAGGATGAGTCACAAAGATATTTGCAAATATCTCTAGTTACTTGTAATATACTATTAACTAAACACAACTTCACTTATTCATTTGTATAATACAAGATCAAAAATTTCTTTTCTTTCTCTCTTCCAAAACCGGCAGCCAAGGAGACCAAGGAGGAATCATCATAATTTTTCAAGACAAGATTTTTAAACACTAGTATCACTTGTTGTATAGGTTTTGCAATAAAAACCTCAAGTGATTAGGAAAAACCCTTTGTCCTTAAACCTCATCATATTTCTTGTAAGCATTCATATTCATGTTTTTATTTCATATTCATTATTATGGTCATATCATTTTATTTGAGAAACATGCAAGTTATGTGATGTTTATACCACTTTTTAAGGTCTTTAAGTGTTAAATATATATAATCCATCCTATAAATTTCTCCTTGTTATATATAATTTTTGGTGATGTCTAGGAACCCATGACACCCTAAGAAGGTGTATGGTAGGATTAGAATAGCTTCGGAGTTGTTTTGAATGGGTTAGAATAGGTTTGGCGCGAGAAAAACTCATTTCGACAAGTTTGCAAAAGGTTCTGTCCTTATTTTCAAAATCTGGAAAATCCGACAGTAGATAAAAAATTTTGGCCTAGATATTTAGAAAATATACTTTAAAACGAAACCGTGGCCGCTTGAACGGATTAAAACGGAGTTATAACGAAGAAGTTATGAATTTTTCAATTTGGCGACGAAAAATATAAATTTCTGGAAATTTCAGCAAGCAATATTTATTTTGTACGAGTCAAAAATGAAGCTTGGGCGTTGTAAATTATGTCAACTTGTCAAAAATATGTTAGTATACTTTGATACAAAGCTAAGGATCTTTAAAACGTAGAAAACGGATTTGTAACGACTAAATTATACACGGTTACAAAAGTTGCCGTAACTATTATCATATAAGAAAAACTATAACACATTTCTAATAGACAAGTTTTGCGGTAAAAACTAGTTACCAAGTTGAAGGTTGTTTTTTAACATTGATTTAGAACTTTTTATAAAGTGATGTTTTCTAGTAAAAGTGAGATCGCCAAGTATACTTTCCAAAATGTCCGATCGTTTGATTAGCGGAGTTGTAATGAATTAATTACGTTTACTCAAACTTTGCCGAAAAACCATCCTTAAACTATATTTTGGGACATAAGTTCCATACTTAACCTCTATTTTCTTTATATTCGAGACCTCTAGGATGAAAACTCATGTACTAAAACTTTGAGATAATGATACAAGCTTCCCAAAACCGCTGAGTTTGTTTCCTAACGCTCGACGTGCACTATTTTACGACTAGCTTTTCGAGGCCGTTTTAGTCACTTTCATGAAATTTTCAATGACATTATTTTACGACGAAAAGTTATAATTTCACAATAAATCACTAAACGACTATCGTAGGAGGTTGTTTCAACGTAAATACTTGTAAAGTATTTTATAAAATGACGATATGTTGTAAACATATATTTCGACGATAAACATTATCTTCAAAAATTCACAAGTGGTATAAATATCATCCGAATTGCATGCATAACATTACATCATAACTTATTATGTATCATATCATTCATAATAGGTCAAGTTTAGTGATTCACGCTACATTTCGGTGTACTCACTTTTGCCATCGCATCATTGTCCAAGTGAGTTTTCATAGCCCCATTTTCAATTGTTTTGGACTATTTTGGGGGAGATACATGCTTAACTATTTTTCACAAGTACTTTGGATTTTTAAGGATAACTTCTATCATGATCACCATCGTTTCAAATTCGAATGTTGTATTATATCAATTGTTCCTGATTAGGTGTTATAGTTCTACGTCGTATAAAGTACTATGTCAGTTGACTACTGATACATTGAGTCAGGTGCTATTGATTATGTGCTATAGTTCTACGTCGTATAATGTTCTAAATCAGTTGACTACTGATATATTAAGTCATGTGCTATTGATTATGTGTTATTGTTCTACGTCGAGTTAGGTACTATTGTGAATTCATTTGACATCATGTGCTTGAACATAAACTATACATATTTTGGCAGTGGGTTGTGAACACACAGGTTGCAAGTTTTGTATGGGCGGAACTTGGAACTGAGTGGATTTACAATGCCTTTGCTGCATAAACGATTTTGAAAGGCTTTACATTTCAACACAAACTCTATGAACTCACTCAACCTTTGTGTTGACACTTTTAGCATGTTTTATCTCAGGTATCTAAGGCATTCACTTCATGGCATGCATGTGGACATATCATAGAGTCGTGGTGACGACGCGTTTCACTTGGGTTTTATATACTTTAAACATCGTTTGAATTGTAACAAATTTATTTCCGCACAAGATGATTTTCATTTGGGACCTACACTTTGTAAACTCTGATTATTTTATTAAATCAAACGATGTATTTTCCAAACGACACTTTAGGTCGTTCAATATAACTGTGATTGTGATGCTATGACAGTCAATCCCCAGGAATTCCATTCCGCTGCAAAACAGGTAATTTGGGGATGTCACAGATTGGCATCAGAGCTTCGGTTATAGAGAACTAGGTTGCATCATTGACCCTAGACTATAACTACATCATTATAACATCTCATCATTTCATCATAAGTGCATGTTCACTTTACATGCGGTTTATACGTACATTTTTCGAGTTATTTACTTTCATTCCAAATCGATTGTCACATGGATGCCTTTAAATACCTATCCCATTATCCTTTCTTCATACTCCAATGTGGAGAATGCCTTGTCATTCCCTATCACAATTTTTACATCAGTTGATTCATTACCGATAACGTCGAATGCCGAGATAAAACCTTTAAGTAGGGTGAAGTCACTCTCGCTCCTTTGTTTCACCACTAACATGTCGAGTTACACGTTATTCACACATTAAGTCATTAAACCATCATACATTTGAAGCACTTACAACATCTCATAACCTATTTCTTAGGAAACCATCGATTATTTTGAAAAATAACCTCAAACTTATCACCTCATATCATATCTCTTTGGAGCGTTTATTATTAACATCAGACTTTGCTACGTCTCACCTTTCCTCTTATTTTGAAGAAGTTATGGCGTCGAAGAAAGCTCCACAAGTTTTGACTCAAGAGGCTATGCAAAAGTTTGTGAGGGATAGTATAGTCAATGCATTAAGGATTGAAAGGGCAACAGTGGCGGCTGCTGCTGAGGCTGCGGTTACTGCCGAAGCCACTAGACTTGCCAATGCTGCCGAGGCTGCAGCCACTGCTGAAGCCGCTAGACTTGCTGCTGCTGCAGGTAATGCAGGAGGGTCCGGAGTTAGAAGTTGTACGTATAAGGATTTCAAAAGTGGAGATCCCACTAAGTTCAAGGGTACTGAAGGGGCAACTGCCATGGTTAGATGGTTCGAGAAAATGGAGTCCGTGTTTTTGTTATGTAATTGCCCGGAGGATAGCAAGGTTAAGTTTGCTACGAGTACACTACTGGATGGGGCGATGTCGTGGTGGAATTCGTATGCTCAGCCAATGGGAATGGAAAATGCTTTCAAGCTTACTTGGGAGCAATTCAAAGGGTTGTTAACGAAGAAATATTGTCCGCGTACGGAGGTGAAAAAGTTAGAAACCGAATTCTATGAACTGGTAACTATTGGGTATGACATTGATACTTACATTCGAAGGTTTCAAGAATTGGCCGTGTTATGCCCATCTATGGTTTCGGATAATGAGAAGCTACTGGAGGCTTTCATTGGAGTACTTCCCGAGATTATTCAAGGTGACGTGATTTCCTCTGATCCGCAAACAATTGAAGAATCTATTCGAGTATCCCAAAAGCTCATGGCCCAAGTAGTAAAGAGAGGAAACATTACCCACATCAACCGTAACAACAATACCAACAACCGCACCAACTACAACAATAACCAAAACAACAAAAATAACGACGATAACCAAATCAACAACAACAAAAGGAAATGGGAAAATGACCAAGGAGGTTATAATAACGACAACCAAAACCGTAACACTAACCATCACCAACAACTGAATAGAAGACAAGAGGTCGCCAGGGTCTATGTTGCTGCACTAATAAAGGGAAGAGCTTATACTGGAAACTTACCACGATGCCACCAATGCACGCTACATCATAATGGTCCATGTGGTATATGCTTTAGCTGTCACAAAGTGGGACACCTTGCTAAGGACTGCAAGGGCAAGGCCATAGTTACATGTTACGGATGCGGGGAGCAAGGACACTATCGGAATCAATGTCCTCAAAACCAAGGTCAACAAGGTGAAGGTGCTCTTGGGAAAGCATACATGTTAGAAGGAGGTGAAGCTCGTCAGGATTTCAACAACGCGGAAGACTGAAGAAGTTCGGAAACTAACAGTCTTAATTTTTCCTTATGTACTATGTCGTACTAAGTTTATGTCTTCTATCGCATTCGGATCTTATGAATTAAGATGTACTACTTCTGATAAACCACTCGTTGTAAAATATTCTCATCTATCGTACTTTATTTTCTTTCCGATTTGTTATCACTTACGAGAATTTTAATTCCTTTTTACTTTAACTACCATTTTAACGACACGGCTTAAATCTATGTAAACATTGAGAGTTATAACAACTAAACCGAACGTCACATTATCGTTCCCTAATTATACATAGCCTAGCTAACTATGTCTAATTCTGGAGGGGTCATGTTATGTTGGGAGCAGTTATTTATAAATCTTAGTGAAAGCAGAATGTTCACATATTCCAAAGTCTAAGTGATGCTCATCGAAGATATTCATCCAATATTTTCTCTACTATGATGTTTTATATACCCTCAATCATCGATAACCGTAACGACACTTCCTCATGTCTTCTCTCCTCGATATTCATCACAAACTCAAAAATTCGATAGACCAACACGAACTGAATTCAGGGACTGAATTCCTTTTTGGTTGGGCGAATGTGACAACTCGTATTTTCAGGTCATATTTCAAAACATTACTCATGTTTCATTATTTATCATTTATCGTGAACTAGGTTTACGAGTATCAAATTCGCGTAACCTTAATGGTTTAGCTGCGAATTCATGAACAATCATTCAGGACATTTCATGTAGACTAAGTTTAGTCTACATTTCATTAACACCATTGTCATCATATTAGTTCATGCATGGTTTTGCATTTTCCATTAAACGTTTATTTTCCTATTAAATAAACACTATCGCGTAATCATTTATTTTGAACATTTGATCCGTTACTTTCAAAAAATATTCCTAATATATTTTTATACTCATTTTAAGACTATAAAAATTATATTATTAATTTACCCGATGTTTTCATGAAGGATATTAGTTTTCACATACACATCAAACCATAACACAAAGTGGCGTATAGATGGAATTCTAGAGAGAGAAAGTTAGAGGTTTAGGGAACTTAGTGAGAGAAAGTGAAAGATATTATTATAAGCTCCAACTCTCTAGCTTGGAAGGTAGAGAGTATTTATAGTCTTACATAAATCGCCACACATCGGGCTGTGGATCAGGCATACAGTGGGTAAAGACCCGTCCGTCCTCCACGGTGTTACTTAACTAAATGCTACTTAACTTAAAAGAACTACGACTACGAGCTTTCTAACGATTACATATACTTGAGGTGACCGACTCTTTAATACCTGGAATTTCTAATTCCTAACAATCTCCCCCTAAGGGAGGTCACCTCAATCATGTACCAAAATTACATTGAATACAAATAGATATTACATTAAAAATTGTGCTTGCATTCTTGATGTAGTCCTTTGATTCTAAGCTCGTAGTCATTGATTCTTCACATTGCATGTTTGGTTACTTCAAGTGGAGGTCTTTTACTGATCCACGTGATAATAAATTTGAGCCATCATTTGAGATCATCAGCTATCAAAAATCTCTGACACATCCTTTGTGGTGTTGGTATTATGTGATGTTGTGACTTTAGGACCGACATGCTCACATTCTGGATCATGATATCTTCTCATCAGAGTAGCGGAAGCATTTGTTGAATCATGATATTGGGAGCAGCGTAGCAGAAGCATGGAGTGAAAATATCAGAGTCATTGATGCACTAATCATGATTTCTTTTGAGATGAATGTGTTAAGTGAGCATGCGGCTATGGATTGACCGCTTCATTCTGATCAGCTGCAAACGTCGGGCGTACCTGCATACAACAGTTAGCAATAAATCGCACGAAAGTGTCTTTGATCACTTTCGTTGAATTGAGGTACACGGCCCACGGTTCCCCGTTGATCAGTACATGTACTGCCTGTGATCAGGTATAATTCCGAAGAATTTCCTTGACAGGGTTTCGCAGCTGCTCTAGCTGTTCTCAAACCGGAACATCTTAAAGAAGATAACACGGAGTGAGTGAACCAGCGAATTTTAGGTCCACTGATTGATGAAAAGAGATTTGAAAAACAATCGTGTATTGCTCAATAGAAATTGTTTTTGCAATACAACTAAGGTTTTATTGAAAATCAATTATCAATCATAAAAACACCTTTTGGTTTGAAAAATGAGTACACGGTCGATGTGCTAAAGAAAAGAGTTGTTAAGCACAAAGACCGGTTTTTCAAAGGTATCCGTCAATCCATAACCTGAACCAGGATTGATTCAAGAGATTGAATCGCCCCATTGTTTCTGTTCAGTTGTCACATGGTTGATCTATATAATAGATCTCACATGCCACCTACCAGGAGCTTGTTTGATGTTGGCTCCAGAAGGCTTTCCATCTTCATAGTGAATATGTAAACACATCACTCAGATGTTCTGGCAATACCACAAGGATAATGCGTAGGACTCAAGATATAATCTCTCTTTCCACATTGTGTGAAACAAAGAGTCTTCATTGAAAGTGTCCTAATGAGATTTATTGATGATCTCGTGGCTCTAGACTCAATTTGTGCATATTTGGATCCTGTGCCGGAGACTAGGGAGAGGGTCTCCTTCTTCAATATCAACCATCTCTAAGAGAAAGTCGATAGATAATGTCGGTTCCCCGTGAGAATGAAACAAGTCCTTTTAAGAGGAACTTGAGTGGTTTGGAAAGTTGAAGTGCAGTGCGTCACTTGGTCCATGACGTCTTGTCTTCAATACCGATGTTACCATCAGTAGCATATGAATTGAACCCGGTTTCTGCCCTAAAGTTGAATAAATGGAGGGCTATTTCTTTTCACCCTTTCCTCATTCAATTCTTTTTAATTCTTCAACCCCTTCAGTGCTTACCGAGACTTCATAGCTAGAACCTTGTTGGGTTTATTCCAATACTAGCTCAGTCTTAGTCCGCACTCTTCCCATATCTCATTTTTCTCCTTTTATCATCATACCTAAGGACTTCTACACTAACTAGTGGATTGTCCCTGGGTAGATCCCTCCGGTTCTGGCGGATCATGGGAACTAATACCTAACCTTATCATCCTTATATCACCGTACATAAAGTAAAGTTGGTCGGTCAATTTGGTATTGTTCATCTGCCATTGGATCCAATTGAAAACCTTTTGAAAATCAATTCAGATACTTGTGATATATTATCAAAGCATTTTGTACCTGAATTGTTTTTGATATTTTTAGAACGAGAACTCCCCCTCAACATGTGCATCAAATGTTTGAAATCGTTTTGCACACGGAGGCAAGAGGAAGAAATTACTTCTTTGATTACCATTTTTTCTAAAAGATATCACCATCACTTCCTTGATCAAATCAAGTAGATAAAGCATTTCCAGGAAGGATGAGGTTTCCATAAATTTGCTCCCCCTCAATATGTGCCTCGAGGTTTGAAAAGAGTTTTGCACATACTAGAGGGAACCTGCACATTAAGATAAATGTTCACGTTTCAAATCATAGGTTTAAGATAGATGCTCCCCCTCAACATGTGCATGGAAAATTTGAAATCGTTTGTCACATGTGGGCAGGATAGCATGTACATCCTTATAAAACCATTTACCGAATTATCAGATTAAATCCAATTTAAATCACACATTCTCCCCCGATCACAATTATCAAATCATTTGAGATTTGTGATCTCTTATTGATTTAAATTGATTTTGAAAGCTTTTAAGGGGAATTGTGACTTGATTATGAAAGCGTTTTAACTGATAAGGATCGGATTTTTAAGACTTTAAACTCCATTGATAAAACATGCATGTATATCTAAAGACCCGTGTCATTCTTTGAATGACAGCACAAAGACCGTAGATATTGTCGAATCGAGAGAAACATGACAAAATGACAATATTTTTGAAGATTTTTCGAATTTTTCAAATTTTTATGGATTTTGAAGGATTTTGTATTTTTCTATTTGATTTTTGAGGATTTTATAATTTTGTATTTTGTTTTTCGAATAAATATTTACAAGAGATAGATGAAGATAGACCTTTACTCCTCGTCTTCCTCCTGAAGACGTTTGAGAGTTTCTGGTTGAAGGCTTTTCAAACCAAGTCGTGGAAGAATAAACTCAAAACGTTCTCTTGGAAGAGCTTTGGTGAAGATGTCTGCTAACTGATATTCAGACCTCACAAAATATAGTTCCACCACACCTTTTTCCACTTGTTCCCTGATGTAATGATGTCGAATGTCGATATGCTTTGCTCTTGAGTGTTGAACGTTGTTGCATGAGAGAGCAATAGCACTTTTATTATCACAGTACAGAGGGATTTTGTTGAATTCAAAGCCATAGTCAGATAATTGAGATCTCATCCATAAGATTTGAGCACAACAAGATGACATGGCTATGTATTCAGCCTCTGTAGAGGAAATAGAAGTACTCATTTGCTTCTTTGAAGACCAGCTCACAAGCTTATCACCCAAAAACTGAGCACCTCCTGACGTACTTCGACGAGTATCTTGACAACCTGCATGATCAGCATCTGCATAGGCCGTTAGTGACATACCGGTGTCCTTCGGGTACCATAGTCCCATATTGATGGTTCCTTGGAGATACCGAAAGACCCGTTTAACTGCTTCAAGGTGCTTTTTAGTAGGCTTAGCCTGGTATCTAGCACACATGCAAACAGCGAACAAGATGTCTGGTCTACTAGCTGTGAGGTACATCAGGGATCCAATCATACTGCGATATTTCGTTTGGTCAATCATGATCCCTGAGTGGTCCTCATCTAGTTTGGTTCGATCAATCATGGGGGTGTCAACAGGGTCACTTGAATCAAATCCAAATTTCTTTAAGATCTCAGTTGCATATTTAGATTGATTTATAAAAATGCCTCCGGGACTTTGTGAAATTTGTAATCCCAAGAAAAATGACATTTGTCCCATCATTGACATTTGAAATTTTGAACTCATTTCATTTGAAAAACGATCACATTCCATTGGGTCAGTCGAGGCAAAAATAATATCATCAACATAAATTTGAACATGAATTAAATGTTTGCCTGACTTCCTGGTGAACAATGTAGGATCAACTGCTCCTTTGATGAATCCGGTTGATAGAAGAAACTTTGACAGTGTATCATACCATGCCATTGGAGCTTGCTTTAAACCGTAAAGAGCCTTCTTCAAACGATAAACGTGAGTAGGATGCTCTTGATTCACAAATCCTTCAGGTTGGCTGACGTAGACGACTTCTTTAAGATCTCCGTTCAGAAATGCCGTCTTCACATCCATCTGATAGACTACCATGTTCTTACTAGCAGCATTAGCCAAAAAGATTCTGATTGCCTCGATTCGAGCAACAGGAGCAAAAGATTCTTCAAAGTCAATACCCTCCTCTTGACGGTATCCTTTAGCAACTAATCGAGCCTTGTTCTTCAACACATCACCATGCTCATCAAGTTTCACTTTGAAGATCCATTTAAGAGCTATAATCATAGCACAGTCTGGAGCAGGTACTAACTCCCATACATCAAGACGATCAAACTCATGAATTTCATCTTGCATGGCATTGAACCAGCTATCTTCATTCATGGCAGTTTTAACATCTTTTGGTTCGATCTTAGATAGTACGGAGTTGAAGAAGCACCATAAGGCATCGGTTGCGAGTTGTTTCCGGGTTGATACAGGACGAGAGGGATTTCCAATGATGTTGTCTAATGGATGATTGTGAGTCCATTTTCTGAGGTGTTCATGTGGCAGTTGTTGAGGAACTGAGGTAGCTGAGTCGATGTCTCCTGAAGAAGATGGTTCTGATGATGATTCAGGAGTAGCAAATATGTTTTCAAATGGAGCATCTTCAGGAGTAGCAAAGAGATTAACTTCATCATTGATGCCAGAAACATTTCCATGATGTACATTTGAAGAATAATGATTTGTTGATGAGACTGAAGGATCAGCAGCAGGTGCTTCTTGACTTAAAGATATTGAGACTGAGGGATTGACTTCATTCACTGGAATATGAGCATCCTCTGTTGTAGGGATCAACACCTCATTAGTAATTGAATCATACAGTTCATCAAACATAGGATCAAACAATTTCTTTACATCATCTTCAGATGGAGGTACATATGGAGTTTCTTGAGAGGAGTTTGGAACAAGGGATGAACCA